>VXBL01008642.1:96547-110133 GCA_013400195.1 Aramus guarauna
GGGGAGGGAACCTGTTTTCTGTGATTCAATCTTTCAGACTCCTAGATGGGAGAGAGAAAAGTAAGTAAAACACAAAGTTGCTCTCTGTTATTGTGAAATTGCTGGTTTCTGCTGCCAGGATTCTGTATCACTGCCATTAGGTTTTACTCATCTATATTCCTTTCCTCTTTGTAGTTTTCGTCATGGATGTGCTCATTTACCAACATAAGACAGCCATCAGATATGTACTAAAAGTGGTATGCTACCTTAAGCTATGTGCTGGTTACCAGGGAAGTGGTGAAATACAATTAATTTCTGATCTTACAGGCCAGAGACTATTAAACTGTTAAAGTAATATTATGCAGGGAAGAAGAAAATTATTTACCTGTTACTTGTTTCAAACTATGTTTGAGTAGGCAGCAATACATAGTCGGTTGGTGTAAGGAGGGAGTTCTGTCAAGAGCAAATTGCAGGGCTTCAGCGTCCCGGGTTTCTGGTGGGTCAGACACTGCATAAGTGGTGGCTGGTGTAGGTCCAGCACAGTCAGTAGGCAGGTTGCTGCTCTTTTTTCCCTCTGAAAACCAGCACTGTTTTGGTCCCCGTTTCTTTGCCTGCCAGCCAGGGCTGCATTTTCAATGGTCTGCTTGTGGATGGCTCACTTTCCCATGGGAGTTGTGTTCCTTTTGCTCTTGAAAATATTATGTTCGGTGTCTCACGGCAGATGCAGTGAGACTGAAATTCAGGTGATGGTGTAAGATTGCCTGGTCATTGTGAAGGACAGCATGGGGAGACAGCTGCTGAAAATGAGAAGAAAAGGGCATAGAAAGGTAAAAGGAACAGAATCTGTTGTGTGTTGGGCTCCAGAGGTTGTGTCTTGTGGAGCAAAGCCTTATAGGGCAGGGAGGAGTAAAGAGGTTTGGTTTGATTTGATTTTGAACAATGATGCAGGGAGCAGCTAGAGCCCTACTAAGGGTCAGAAGAAAAAGGCGTGATCTCAGAAGTTGAACTTCTGTTAAATAGTCTTATTTTGAACAAATAAAATTGGAAGAAGAGGAATCTCTAGTCTCATGAGAGCATTCTTTGGCAAAGGTTGTTGAATTAATCTGATGTGTTGCACAAGAAAAAGCTCTAATCCATCTCTTGTATGTGTGCTCAAAACCAAACAAATGTAAAGCAGTTTTCTTTGTGTGTTATTTATAGCTGCTAGTCTTTGCAACACACTGTTCCTCTGTGATAACCTTAGGCTGCACTTTGGCTTTTCAGACTCTTAGGAGTTCTCTGGAACAAGCTTTCTTCTACATCAGCTCTTAACTTTGGTTACTGGCACGCTATGCACCTTCTAAGTCTCAGACCATTGAACTCTGCCATCGTGCTGCAGGTAAATTGGATGTTTTGTGGAGCAGACTTGAAGCCTGCAAGTGACTGGAGGCTCTTCTGAGGTCTATTGTTTTTATTAGTACATGTTTTAAGGTGGCCAAGATAGTTATCTTTTTGGATTAAGTGGAAAACAAACTTTTTTCATGGATAGTGTAAGAGAAGGCGGGGTATGAGAGCAAAAGGACTCCATGAGTCTGTCTGAAAATGCCAGTGAAATAGAAGGTTGATGAAAAAATAGCAAAAGTAGTTTGGGTACATGTTATCTGCTCACTGTCTCCATTAGCTCCATTGTGGGTCTAGCTCTGTAAACAGGATGGTGACTGAGAGTTGTTTAAACTGTTACTGTGGGTATGCCTAATACATTGACTTTTTCTTCCCTTGAGCCTTCTTTACTGGCCACCGGTTGTGATTTGGAGGTTGTTACCAGGCAATTGCTACAATCATTAAATTAGTATAGTAAAATAAGGCCGTTCTAGAGTTTAGTTGAACTCTAAAACTCTAGAATGGGGAAGACCTTCAAAACATGGCATAACAACTTTCGCATAGCTTAGTTGCCCTCATTAATGAACAAGTAAATCATGTCCCCCAAAACAAATCCTTACCATGCATGTTAGAGATTTTATTTCAGTTTTGAATAAAATAAAGACTTCATTACAAACTCCTAATTTTATTACATAATGCTTTGAGTTTGTAATGATTCACCATATGGATAGGAATCCAAAGTTGCTCACCACCTAGTAAAGTCATTGTGGTCTTGTCACTTCATTTGTTTAGAGAATGTCTTGTGACCAGTTCTCTTGTTAGGTTCTCTTGTTAAGTTATTCATTATAAAGATCCATGGATTAGTTTGGGAATAAATCCCAGCCTAGGTTTTTTTCTTTCATTCAACGCATGAGTTAAATCTCAAGATACGGGTCTACTCGATCACTGACTGGCTGATGCTGTTTAACCAGGAGTTATGAATAAGGAATGCAGACCCTGTATGTGTTACTGTTCATGATCTGCTGAATATTCTCACAAACGGTGCTTGTCCAACAGTGGCAAATATTCACGTTTCTGTAAATCAGAGATCAGCAAAAATGACACAGATCAATGTAACTGGGGTTTTTTGCAATACTGATCAGCCTTAAAACATTTACCAGTATGCCTGCTGTCAGATACTTCTGAACAGACAGAACCAGGTTATCAAAAATTTCAAGAACTATTGCATGATCTCTTTGATGCGAAGAAAAGATACTAGAAACAGAGATCTGCTGTGTGCCTCTTGGTCAAAATGTAATTCCCAAGTTGTTCAAAAGCAAGGTTAATTGCTGTTTTCATTATACAGCCTAGTTATATTTCACAGCAATTTCAGATTGTGTCGGCTCGAAGCATAGTGCAAACATGTTCTCTGAGATAACATGACACAAGTAAAAAGCCATCATGTTAATAACTTTAGCTTCCATTTTTCCGGAGGTTTTTTGGTGGCATAGGTTAATATGCTCAAGTTCGTAACTTTTTCTCTTTTTTTTTTTTTTTTTTAAAGAAGTTTTTTCTATTTTTCATGTGTTATACTGGAAGTTTTAATGGATTAATTGTAAGGCAATAGACTGATTATAATATTATCAGCAGGTCACTGTTGGACTCATGTTACGTTAGGTTGGGATGATGGAGAAAGTGGAAGTCTCTGATTTAACTTGTTGACATTCACGTGTTGTTCCCTAACAGCTGTATTGGGAGAAATGGTGCACATTGGTTCCCAGTTCACTATCTCTATAGCTCTTCTGTAATACAGCTAGTATTTTTTTAAAGCCTTCCCCAGGTAGGAATATTTCCTTCAAAATAAAATCCAGTTATTTCCACCTTTAGGCACCAGCTTGCTTACAGAGATTTCGAGTCCATCTCCTCAGTTCACGTGGTGCAATTTGAGACCACTTAGACTTAAGCCTTTAGATGATTAAAATTACTGCATCTAACATCAATTACTACTGAAGAGGCTACACACAAAGACACAATAAGTTGCTCTCAAAGGAATTATGTGAAATTTAGATCTCAGCACTTGATTAAGTGAAAAATGTCCTAAGTGGATCTGGAAGGATCACAGAGCCATAAGTAGGATTGAGGAAGAAGTTACAGAACCTGAAGAAGATTAAAACCAAATATTTTTAAGGAACGAAGATATAAATCCCTGCCAGAAATAACATAGCAGAACTGGCTAGCGGAGTGCAGACAAGGTAACAGGCTGATCACAGCTAAAGAACAGACTCCCTGTGAGGAAAAACTGGGACTTAACACCCTGAGAAAACTACAGACAAGCAGAATGGGACAGCAGTGTAGCCTACACTTACTGCACAAGTAATCCAGATCTAAGTCTATTTTTCTTTCTCCTAGGTATCATAAAATGGCCCAGACAGAGAAGGTGAAATTGCAGGACAAAGTTACCTGAATCTGAGCTCTGCCCCTTGGCAGACAGACTTCTCCTTCCTGTGTGTCCTCAGCCTGGCAGGCACATCACTGGGCTGCTGTGAATTCCCTTGGAAGGCAAGTTTTCTCTTGTGTAATCTGAATTACTGAGAAAAAAAAATCTCAGAATGTCTCAGACAGCAAAACCCATGCGATATGCTCATCCCTGAAGATGAACACAGGAATAGTGAGGGCACAGCAACATGTACGTGACCTATGAGAGGCAAAGCTCTTCCGTAGTTTCCTTTGCTCATACCTAGATGCCATTCTCCAAAAGAAAGGATTGAGGATGTGGAAAGTAAACTGCTGTTGGATCACTGAGGGTTTCAGAATCCCTGTGATGTTTTGAAAACAATTTTGAAAACATATTAATACTCCCTAGCCCTTTTTTATGCATCAGAGGATATCCTCATACTCTTCTTGTGTGTAACAAAAATATTTAGAAGATAAGACTGTTTGTTTTTCCTATATTGAGTGTTGTTATTTTTAGAAGTACTATGAAGATAAAACCAAAGCCTGTTACTTCAATTTTAAATCAATGAAAATAAATCAAGAAAACAATTGCAAGTGATGTCTACAATAGAGCTGTATCTTCCCTGTTTTAGAAAAATCTTGAGTCTGAGATAGAAGGTAAAATCCAAACAAAGGGTGTCCCCTGCATTTTACAAGAAACCGTTGTAGTCTCTTTGATTAGGCGTATTCTTTTCTGTTTAAGCAGCTGCGTTTAGCTATGCCTTATCCATACTAATAGAAAAGATTTATACTCTGAAACAAATCTAGGAACTGACAGTTATTTCATATAGTACTTATGGGTATCTTTATCTATAATGGCAAATATATGTTTAATCTTGAAAGCCTATTATCCTTTGATGCATATTTAGCTCCTATTACTATTAATAGGAATTAAATATGTCGAAAGAAGAAAATATTCTCTGGCGTGCCATTGTGGAAACCACAGCTTTAAATGCCTTGCTTTACGGAAGGGCCTTTTCTATTTTGACCAATGGTGAAAAACTTTTGCAGTGTTATACATGTATACATTTTGAAATACCAGCCAGAAGTAATTGTTTAGTAGGAGAAGATAATGTTGCAGTCGTGGCATTTTCCATAATGAATCTACGAAGTGCAAAGCATTACCAGTGGAGAATGTGCAGAGAATTCACGCAGTATCCCTGAGCACTACCACCATCAAACAGGAGCTCCAAACTCTTTTCTCATCAGTATTTTTGTTCAAAGGCCTCCCTCAGGGAAGTCATCGGAGGAGGGAGAGAGGTAGAAAGACTTTTCTCAGTCCTTGTTCTGTCTGCCTCCTTGCATTTTGCCTTTAATCTCTTTGCTTCTCTTTGATGCAGATACAGAGGCAGTTCCACTGAACAGTACCGAGAGAAGCTCTTGGCCAGCTGCCTTCTGCTCCTGCGTTCTGTTTGGGCCTGTCGCGCGTCGCAGTGCTGAGTGCAGGGGGTAAGGGGTTACTTTTTCAGCAGTCTTGTTTCAAACAGGAAGTTAATGGCTTGCTTGAATTTCTCAGAAGCAAAATGGAGAGTGCAAATTCCGGCATGATCTACCTGAACTGTGGCAGTACACTCCTACAACTCTGCATCCCTTTAGGTGCTAATCCTTAGCAATTCTTTTTTTAACAACGTCTGTTACATTTTTTAGATCGCTAAATACTACCTGTATCACCTAAGGCTCATCTTTCATCAAAATAAAGTTCATTTTGTCAAATGTGACCTATGGTTTGTTCCACATTTCTTGCAAGTATTTGTCTAGATGTGTGTTGTAATGTGCAGTACTTGCAGTACTGTGTTTTGTCACACATTGTGTTAATATATTACCTTGAAGTCACAGTTAATATTTAAAGCAAAACATCTTTTTTGTTGTTGCTGTTCTGCACTTTGTGAGTTCATTTGCAAAATGCTGTCTTTTGAACCTTTATTGAGCTGTCTTGTAAAATTGCATTGCGGGTTATTGTGTGTATATCATCAGGAAACTTAGTAATTCACTGTATCTATTCGGATAATGTCTGCTGACAGATTGAGGGATGTTTGACAGAAAAATTGGTATTGCATCTTTGTTACTTTGTTTTTATCAATGCAAACCACAAGCCTGTGCAAAAATATTTTTCTGGAATAAACTTGTAGTCACGGCAGGAAGGAGGAAGAAGTTACAGTCAAGATGGGGTGTGATTCACAGCGCAGGATCTGTATAAATTCTAAACCCTTTGGAGAAATTAAATCAGTAAAGGCTTGTTTTAATTAAAATGTGATATTTTAATCCTTTTTCCCCATACTTTTGTGGCAGCTTTTATAACATGGTAGTTTAAAATCAGCAATTAATTGTGGCAGCCTCCTTTTAATCAGGAAAGAGAGAGAACTGGCAAAACATACTTGTGGGATTGCAACTAAAGCTTTGAGGCGTGTTTGCATTGTGAACCAACGCTGAAGTTGCACATTGCGAATGAGGTTTCTTGATATTTCATTTAAACTCGTTACCTCAGAGGCTGGTATCATGTAGCCACAGCAGAATGGAGCTTATGTCAGACAGTTTCTTCAAGGTCTTGTGGACCATACTAAGTATCATTTTTTGGCGCTCTGCACAGTTGTGAATATGCTTGTTAGGTGGCTAAAGTGATATCCAGCATATCTGCTGAAGCTTTAAGCGTATCTTTAGAGCAAAACATAGACATATTGAAGACAGGTCATGTCTTTACCCTGTGTTTACAGGGTGAGAATGCTCTCTTTTCCTCTCCTTGACTTTTAAATTACATTAATTATACAAACTGATTGAATTAGAACTTTCTGGGATAATGTACGGAGGTAGGTCTCTACCTACCTTTTAGGTTTCGTTGTGCCTCCAGAGTGCTATGTGCAGTGGCCCCAGCCTGGGATATCTTTTACATGTTTGTCCTTCCTCCCTGGCAAATCTCTTCTGCAAGTCTTGAGTCTTGGGGGGGGGGGGGGGCGTGTAACTTGAAGAGGCCACCATACTGTCTACTTGAAGGTTTTTCTTTCGGGCCACCTGGATGTGAACATCTTGGAATTCTTGTAGTAGTCTCATGTGTTTCATCTTTTAATGCATCTGTGTCTCACTTTGCCAGCACTTTGTTGCCGCAGCCTGTGACGCGTGGACTGGACCTCAAGCCAGACCTCTCGTGCTGTATAAAACCCCCAGCTCCGAACAGTGCTTTTGGCAGGGCATTGCCCATGCAGATTTCTTTGCCTTGAAACGCACCCCATTCTTCAGGGTTGCTGTGAATTATTTGAACATATTTGGTTTGTTCCTCAAAACTGCAAGCTGCTGTGATTTAAAGTAATGTGACACAGTTATCTGCCTCGTATTTAAAATTTTCAGTCAAAAGCCTTATTTCACATTTTGGCAGGAAATGTACATGTTCAGTTTGAAAAGAATTCTGTTCTGATTGGTAACCAATATGTATTGACATCCACCCGCACAACCTGTTCAACCAACAGTGTTGTAACAAAACTTCTTTTCTTGCATCCTTGACCAGTATGCCTTTTGCAGGACATGTCCTTTGCATTTTAACTTTTTAACACACACATACACACAAGCGCACACACACGCACAGTGGTACTTCACAATGTTGTGTAAGGCTAAATTAGTCTTTTTTTTTTCCAGTATTCTTCCTATTTTTAATCTTGAAGTAAAACCAGATGAAAGTGGCATCTCATAGTAGCTTGGTGTTGAATGATAGTGGATATAGTTACTTTTTATAGCTTTGGAAGATACAATTAACAGTAACTTTTGAGTTAATCTGCCCTCCCATGCAGAGGCGTACCTGTGGGAGTATTTCCAACAAGAAAACCTAAAGAAAAAAGCTGTCACTGAACTGGAACCGCTGTGACCGTACAATTCAAATATGTTTTTCAACAATATAAGGTCTTTTAAAATACCATGTTAAAAATAAACACGCCTTGTCATTTTCCACCCACTGGCTCTCTATTTGTGGAGCAAGTCAGGCACTTCACCTGTATGAGCTTGCATCTCGGACTGAGAACTCCCAGTGTATGCTTCAGTTGCTGGCTGTGCGCAGAGTTTCAGAAGGGCAAGTTTGGAAAAACAGTAGAAAAACTACTGCTTGGAGGCTAATTTTTATTCCTCCAGAGTGCAGTATTTTCAAACTGTGAGGAGAATACCTTTCAGAAAAGTTCAGAAAAATGCTGTCTCTTGAGAGGAAGGAATAAAATTATTTGAGATAATAATAAACTAGAAAAATGTCAGCATCTCACAGGATGTGGGATCCAACAGGAGTCTTGAAATCATTTATTTCAAGAGCAAATTTATCATCAGTTTGAGGATACTACTGTGGAATACATAAGGTGGAGGAAAGGAACTCTGGAAGTCAGCATGGACTTTTCAAATAGGCAGACTCAGAGCTAGAGGCAGAATTCCAGGAGGCAATTAATTAAAAACCCTTTGTCTCTTGTGTTATTACCAACCAGCCCCACAAAGCTGTGCCACTGGTGTGTCAAGGAAGCTTTCCTCAGCTTACTGGCCTTGTTTGTCTGCTATGGAAGGATCATCAACACTATGTTTTCTGTGTGTACTGGAATATTACAAGATCATTGTTCCTAGTAAAGGCACAGTACATATCCCTGTCCTCTTGGGAGGAGATACATGCTTGTAAGAAAGGAACTATATAGTCTATGAAATTTTGTTTGGTGTAGACACCAATTTTTTTTTTTTGGTCCTGCTTTTTGGATGGAGATAGATCGTTTTAACCACAAACCCCTTTCCTTAATTTGTTCTTGGAGGAAGCTGAAAAAGCAGTGAAGACTCAGGAAGGTAGAGAAATGGGGACTTGACATAATCTTATATTTCTGGTAACATCTGAATGGACTGAATTTTGGGGGAATGTAGTCACAACTTTAAGCCTAAAGTGATCTTAATACTGAACAGAGCCAGTGTGTCCCAGTGGCTCGTTCATCAGCATCGCTCCAAGATGCAGGAGCTGTTGCTGTGCCATAGGAATCCGTTTCATATCTGGCCTTCTCCTTCATGTCCCCTTTTTGGACAGCTCTGCAGCCTTTCTTAGAATCATCTAGGTTGGAAAAGACCTTTAAGATCATCAAGTCCAAGTTCTTCTCCGGTTGCATAAAGTCCACCTACCTCTTATAGAGGTGAGGTGCTGGGAGGAGAACTGGTTTGGTGGATTATGGCCTTACTGAAAGGGGAGATTGCTGGATGGGAATAGCTGTTGTAGTAAGAGGTGATGTGGGTCTATTTGATGTGAAGATAAATGAAAATAAACATTTTTGGGAAATGCAAAATTTTTGTTCCTACTTCCTGTTCTTTGATTATAGAGTTAAAGCTCTGTATTAAATACTTTCTGTCCTGTAAGCAATAAAGATTGTGAAAAACAACTTTTGCCCCTTTTTTGTGTCAGTGAGAGACTTTATGAAGAGTAGTGTTCAAGTGTAAGTATTTCAGTACAGTGTTCTGTAGCCTATCTAGGAAAAGCTATGGATCACAAAATTTATTATCTAACTGTTGTAAATTTAGGCTTTTTCCTGTCACCGGGTCTCTGATCCTTTTGTTTTTACAGAAGTTAGCTCCTTTGATTGATTTGGGGTCTGTGTATTTTTTTAATAGACTGTGGATTAAAAACACTTGAGGTTCTTTCCCCCATGAAATATTTTAAGGAAAGGAACAATAGAAGCTGCTTCTTCTGCACCATCAGTTTTAATGTAAACCCAAAGGGACAGTTTTACACTATGCTCAGAAGATTTTTCTGAAGATAATGCTACACTGGGAAAAATACATAGTGCTATTTCATCCACTGGAAACAAAGCTGCAATAACTTTTCTTAATTGGGGTGATTTTCAGTCTTTCTACTTGGTAGTAGAATGACGGCATAAATAACGATGGAGTGCCCTTCGGGTACGCTTTCTCTAAGTAACGTACTTTGTGCTTTCATTCCTTAAAGAATCCATATGTTTGAAAATTAAAACCTATCCCTTCAGCTGATTTTTCTACCTCATGCTGCCCAGGAAATAAGGAAATCTCAGTGCTGAGAGTTAGTAATATGTATTTTAATGATACATCCTGGGAGAAGTTCCCAGCATGTGCAGCGCACTTTTTGGAGGACTTAACGTGGATTTGAATGCTACAGTATGAGCAGTGATAGAGGTGTTGCCTCACAGGTTCTGCTCTTCAGCTTTAAAGCAATTTGTGTGTTCTTTGGGGCAGAGACTTTGTGGGATGTCTGGTATAATGGTGCCTTGAACCTTGATAGTACAACCAGATACCATTCCTGTGGATAACGGGAAGAACAGGGCAGTAGGTGAGTCTCCAGCAGTAGAGCAAATGAAAACATTGCAGTGAATTGCTGTATGTGCTAGTCAGGTTCAGCATTAAACCGGTGAAAATAATAGTTTCAATGGAAAATGCAGTCTGTGTGGCTTCCAGTGCAGTTTGCTAGGTGAGATCCTTGTGGCAGAGGCTGTAGAGATGAAACAATGCCAGCTGCTCTTTCCTGCTAGTTCCGTTTTTACTGTGTGTTTTCTCCTCAGTATAACAGATCGGCAAAACATTGATTAAATATTCCATGGATTTCTGAGTATGTGAGGATATTTTTTATCCCCCTTCCCCCTGTAAACATAAATTGGAATGCCTGGTTAAATCCAAATAAAGAAATTAAAAAAAACAAAAAAACAAAACAAAACAAAAAATAAAAAACCAAAAAAACCCAAAACAAACAAACAAAAAAAAATCCTGTGATTGATTTAGTGCTGTTTTGAATAGTTTTTAAATAACTATGTTTTTTCATATATTTTCTTTGTGAATATAATGGTTTGTTTTAATGATTGGGTATCTGAAATTAAAAAGGTGTGAAGAGCTAGGAAGAGGTGCCTATATAAGCTGTCATATGGTAAACAATTGGAAGGTTTTAACATAACAGTCTGGGTATAAACGAGGAATCCACCTTATCTTTCTAGATACAACAAAACTGACTTTAACTAGAGAAAAAGTGGTCTTTGAACACAGAAGAATAAGGAAAATTTAGTTTGGGGAAGGCAAGTCTGAGTTGAATAGGTGAGTGGGCAACCATGTGGTGTCTGAAGAGGTCAGATGGGCCTAAACAACTGTAACTTGGTACATATTTTTCTTATTTGTACTCCTAACCCCAATCAGTGTAGCAGTATGGTAATTGAGAAGTTGTATTTTGAGGTAGGTAAAGGTATGAGACCAAAGCTTTGATGAAAGGGTGTATTTTAGGAGGTATAGTGGTATAATTAGTTTTCTAACCCTAGCAGTTTCGTTTGCCATCAAGCAGTACATATATGTTTCCTTTTTGTGGTGTTTTTTTCTGCTTTTTTGTGTCTTAAAAAATTGCCATTTTATGGTACTTTAGATAAACTGTTACCAATTACTTACTGTATTCTGTTAACATACATGTTTTTGAAAAAAATCTGTCACATCTTGGCTCTGAAGTCATGTGCGTTATCTTGGCTTGATTTTTTTGAAGTAAAGGCACCAGCAGCCTAATTTTAGCGTGAATTTTACATGGCTGTTTGCAATTCCAAGTGACTTAAATGTAGCATATGTATGTATCTTTATCAATACCGTATTTGAGGCTTGGCTTTGCTTCTTGCCAAGTTTTCCTCAGGCTGAAATTGTTGCTGGCCACTGTGTGATAGCCCAGGGCAGGACAAGGTGGCAGGGAATGGATGCTTTCCAGGTGATGGCCTGGACCAGTTGCTGCTTCATTGTTTTGCTTCATACGTAGCGACTTGTTTACTTGTTTAAGTTAGCTCAGAAGGAGAACCAAGTGATGCAGTCTTAATGCTCTCTACATAATGCATAGTCATCAATGTCTTCTATATGCACAACCTCTCCATGAGCTCAGCTTATGCTAGGGCAGGTATTATGGTGAAACAGGTTAGAAATCCTGTGTGGGGAAGGGTTTTCTTACTTTGGTTGTAGGCAGTTCTGGGTCATGAAATAAGTAGTTGTACATTCAGTGTACTTTGAACTTTTAGATCTTGTTAGACCCTCCACCCCCCAGGCAGGGAAGGGAGCAAGTCTCATGGCCAGGGTGAGGAGCACTGGTGGAGGTGCCCTTGGGGAACCTTGTGCAGGTCTGGTTACCCATAAGTGTGAACTCAAACTGGAGTAAGTGAAAGCAGGACTGCTAGGAAGCTGGGGAAATGGAATAATATTTTCATTAATACTTTGAAAATGTAATTAACTATTACTGGCTGGTGAAGTACTTTGATTGTTACTGAAGTAAAATAGTGATCTTGCTAAGACCGTCTTTCTTTCTTTTTCTCCACACAGATGTCTGTGTCCAGGTGCAGCAAGGGACCAGCTGCCAAGGGCTGGGAGCTCAGCAGGGTTCCACAGATGACTGGGCAGTGTCCGCACCGGCAGGGGCCCCGGCCATCCCATGGGGAGGGCAGCCAGCTTCAGCAGAGTCCCTATTACTGAGCAGGTAAGCGGCTATGAGGTCTGAGGCCAGGCTGGAAGTCAGGGTGGGTACCAGTGATGGTAACCAGGGTCAGACATCGCCCACTGGTAGCTGAGCAGGTCTGTGGTGACAGGGAGGTCTGAGGAGCCTGAATGAGAGCCTCAGCTTTAAAAGTGGCTCTGAAGGGAAGGGTAGCCCCTGAGGAGGCTTCTTCACAACAGCTTTTTTCCAAGTGTGTGCCTACCAACGCTGGCCCTGAGCCCAGGCAGCCAGACTCGCGAGGGCAAGGGGGATGCACCCCGGGGACTGGTGCTGCGAGTTTGTGTTAAGAGATGTCTTCCTGAGCTCTGCCGTATCACAGGACCTGGAGCATTTAAGCTGTCCCTTAGCTTATGCCAGTGGCCAAGTTGTTCCCAGAGGAGCAACACCTAGGGAGTGCTGGTGAATCCATCCGGTTAAATTGTCCCACATAAGATACTCCTGCATGAAAATGTCCTTTAGAAATGCTGCCTTGTCAGGGCCTGGTGCGCGTCCCCTGCCACCCCATGGAGGTTGGCTACTGGGGGCTCAGGGCCAACTTTGATACAGCACGGCTGAACAACCTTGAGAGGCTCTGGCGTGGCCCTGCCCTTCTTTTCTGAGGAGATGATTTCAAGCTTGGTCTCTTGCTTCTGGTGTCTGCCTGAGCTGCAGTGCAGCCATGCCTGTGTCTGGCACAGCACCCTGTTGGTCTGGTCTCTGACCTGAAAATCCGACTGCCCTTCAACTCCGAAGTTAACTTCGGACCTGCCTTGTCACTGGGCTGTTGGCTGGCCCCAGTGGCCATCACTGGACCAGCCTGCCCTTGTTGCTCCGTGGCACAGCCTTTCATTTTTGTCTTGGGCTTCTTGCTGTATCAGTTTTGGGGTATCATCAGGAGGCAGGCCAGCTGTTTTTGGTGTTAAGACAGGAAGAGAAAAAGACTGCTTTGATTTACATCTGCTACACTTGTCATTTCAGATACCCCTTCTGATAACTCTCCCTTCTAAAAAAAATCATTTTAATTTGTTTTCATGCTCTCTTTTTATGATATTCTCCCTACCTTCTCATGGTAATCCATCTATCAGCTGTTGACATTAGCAGTGAATGCTAGATTTAACATGCAGAAGTTCTTGATGTGATTACAAAGCAAAAGATCTGTGCTGGATTCTGGTTAAAAAAAAAAAAAGTATAAATCTTGATTATTTTAATATCTAAATCTGATACATAATAGAGGAGTTGGGATAGGTCAAGGAGAGACTTTGCTTTGTCTGCAGACTGGATGACTTATCTGTAGTATATGAATCTGATAGCTTACAGCTCTTTTTTTTTTTTTTTTTTT
>VXBL01008642.1:110156-132797 GCA_013400195.1 Aramus guarauna
TTTTTTTTTAATCCTTTCTAACTCATGCTTCCCCTGAGTAAGACTCCTGCTCTGTTACATGACCTCTCATTCAACTTCGTACTTAACAGAAAAACTTGATAACAGAAAAATACATCATATTACTGTCCTGGTTTTCTCTTTTATTTAAGGGTTAGCCTGTCTGGTTTAGCCCCAATAAAATCAGTGCTGGCTGTTTTCCAGCTAAGGTTTAGATGATGCTTGTCTCTGCCCTGACTTAAACACACAGGGAAGCAAACAACAGTTTAGAAAACCTTGACCTTGTATTGTAAAACTGGGAGGCTAAATTGTTCGAGAGAGAGACTGGACAAATCAGCAGAGATACTTTGTGAAGGAGTGGAAGGGAATGTTATTAGAAAACCTGTTGCAGTGGTACTACCATGTTGTATTAAACTATGCCACAGTGATCAAAACAAGATTCCACTTGGTCTTCTTGGACCAAATTGAGGTGGATCAGCTGGTAACAGACCAGCCCGGGAAAGGAACGTGAGGAATAGTTAGTTGGCTGTTTTCTTCAAATTTACAGCCCCTTTGAGAGAGAAGGGAAGGAAAATCCTTGCAAATCACTTTACATCCAGGAGAAAAAATGAACAAACCCCAAAACCCAAACAACCAAACACCATGATTTGGGATTTATTTATAACAGCAAGAGCTAAATTAAGAAGCAAACTCTTTGTCTGAATGGACATTGAGAAGAGAAGCCACTACTTTCCCACATTGGCCAATGTGTCTTGCAACCAAGTGTCCAAGGAAGGACTGAGCAAGGAAGATACTGTGGCAGTTCTTGCAGGGTGGCATTAACTTAGTAAAATTTGAAAATCTAGTGGAAGTGCTGGGAGTTTCCATTCTGCTGCATACGGTACTTTGTTCTGTTGCACCCTCTGCTCTTGCGATGGGAATGTGTGCTCACTGGGGATTTGAGTCAATATGGCAAACTTCAGGTATTGCTTTTTAGAGACCTAAAGCCAGTGTAGTAACTATAGGTGTCACTAATTTCGTTAAGCATTTAATTCCTGGTTTAATGAATGCAACATTCAGTTGATCCACACATTTTTATTCTTACCTAATTGAGAACCTAAAGGATTAACAGGGTGGGCACTGACTATAGTAATTTTATGCTGATATACAAAAGGTGCTTTCAATTTGCATTTTAACTCCAGTTCTGCTTTACCACTGATAATGCACAAAGCCTAGTGATATTATTACACTATGACACTGAATTACCAGATAAATGACTTGTCAGAGTTCATTTATGTTTCTCAATGTTTGGCAAAGAGTGACAGCTGCGTAGAGCCTGTAATTCAGTGATGCATTAACTCAATGAAATAAAGCAGCTTCCCCTGAAAAATATATGCAAAACAAAATCTTGGGGGTCTAGATAAGGTGGTTTTAGATTCAAAATGTGATTGTGTGCCAAATAAGAGGATTAATTCTAGAAGTCAGATAATGCCAGAGGAAAGGAGATACAGTGGCTTGCCTCCTTTTGAGTAAAGAGCAGAATTTTGGATGAACGTCTGGTACCTGCACTGGAATTTTTTTCCCCTTTAAAATGGAAAAAGAACAAAGTTACTGATATTTTTCAAATTCATTTTTATGTTTAGTGTATGCTGGTTCCCAGTTTTTGGTATGCGTGATCTCTGCACTCTGCCAATCAATGTGATGTGACTTTTCAAAATATCTGAGAAAAATTGACAATAGCAAGTAATGTAAAAACATCTGATGCCACACTGATGCAAAATAAAACTTTTGTATTTCCAATTCAATGTCTCCTAAATAGGGGGGAGATGTATTTGCATTAACCTCCAGGGAAAAAAAGTAGCAAAAACTACAGCAGACCCTGCTGCCTCTCCTCTGAGTATCATCTTGTACCAACTCAGAGTTGCTTTGTCAAAACCTCTGGGTGCAATGCATGAAGTCTGGATTTTAACATCTCTTAATTTTGCATGTTCTCAGATGGAAAAGTGAACTAAGTGATCCTCCTTCCCTTCCTGCTAGTACTGAATGTACCGGGAGGTCGCACTGCAGCTGCCTGTGCTGGGGTGGGCGGCACTGATGTGCTGCAGGTGTGTGGCGGTGGGTCAGGCCCAGGTGGGGGGAGAGAGGTGGGAGGAACCTCCATGAGAGGGGAAACCTTCTCCTCGCCCCTCGCCACCTCAGCTGGGGCCAAGTACCTGCCTGAGCCAGAGCTGCTGCCCTGACCTACTGGCTCAGGCCACCGTGTCGCCAGGCTCTTTCCTGGTAGCGCCTGGGCTGCTGCCCAGCCCTGGCTGCCATTGCTGGACCTGCTCTACTCTCCCTGCTCTGCTATGGCTGCTGCCCTCCGGCCACGCTGCGCTCCCAGGTCCCCGACCTCTGCATGGCGACCAGCCCGTGCTGCTCCTGAGCGTGAGGTACTGGCTGTTCTCCTTTGGGCTGCTGGTTGGTTTACCTTTATCTTCCTCTCTGCGTGTTCAGCTGTCATCTGAAATAAAATGTGAAAAGGTTTAATTTTGGATTGTTTTTTGCAGCCTAGTAGTGCAACAGAATGAAACAGTACTACCAGCGTTGCTAAAATTGTAGATGGTATTCTGCACCCCTTGGAAAGGGAGAGTAGTGCTGATTATGGGCTTTTGGGGTGGGGGTGTTTTTGTTTCTTTCTTGTTTGGGTTTTTTTAAAACCCATACAAACTCGTGTTAATATCTTCTTTAGCAACTATAAATGCTCTCATAATGCCAGATTGCTGGATATTATTATGGCCTGATTACTGGATTTTCAACCCTAACTATATTAATTTGCAAAAAGAATTTTATAATTATGTATATTCATCAGTTCAATTCATGAAGGACAATGTGTGGCGTACAGGAAATTAGAGCTGTGCAGATAAGAAACTCTCCCTCCCCCACCTAGCAACTGTAATTAGAAGTGCTCATTTAGTGGATCAGCTCTCAATTATCCATTAAGTGTAAGTATTTGAGTTAGATATGTTCCCTTGTCTAACGTGACTGAACATAATTTAACATAGAGTATGTGCGAAGTTGGCTACCGAAGGCAAACTGACAGATGACATTTCTTGTAAATTGTATTTCTGAATATGAAACTTAGTACGTGTAGTCCATGTTTATTGTAGAAGGGAGTCGGGAGGCAAAAGGCAGAGCTAAGGCTATATAACATTCTGTTGGGAATACTTCCAGGGATGTGCTGTATAGTTTCATTTCATTATAATGAGGTTTTGTTGCAATAAATACACATAGTAAATTGCATAGAAGGTATCAGACAGGATTGATGGTGGCTATAACAAAGTTCTGTTTATGGATAGGTACATAAAAAGGATCAGGTACTGCCAATCTCTAATTCAGGTACCCTGATGTTGAAAGAAAGTATCTCCCAAAGAGTTTGATCACTGGAGAAAAGGAGTCCACAGCATAAACCTATTTGTGTGTGCATGGTGAGAGTTCTGTTTGTTTGGGCTTTTTTAACCTCTTGCTTTACCTGTGGGATATTTTGTGAATGTTGTCACATTCTGTCATTAGTTGTTTTAATATTTTAAAAGGTAGCACTTGCTAATGTCTTGTATTTGAACAGTTTCAGTCTTCATTTTTGAATATTCTGAACACCAAATAAAAGGCATTATCAGAAGGCTGAGCTCTACCAAGACACAAGCATTTCTGCAAAGGAAGCTAGAGGGTGAATTTGTAGCACACTCATGACTTTGTCCCATACTAGTTTTTTGTTTGTTTGTTTTGGTTTTTAAGAGCACAGTAAGAGTAGTGTTACCCAAGGTAATAGGGCAGGTACAGTCTTTTCAGCTTTAGGAGAGCTTGAGCTGGTCTGTAAAATTTGGAGGCTTGTTTAAGGGAAATAAGACCTGGGCAGCTGGTGCCGTGAGCTGCCCTCGAGCAAGTCAGACAGTTCTTGGGTGATGTGAGTTGCCTCGTTCCTTTCTTGCAGGCTCCTTCTGCAGTCCAGGCAGGTCCAAAGACATTAATTTAGACTTCTCTTATAATCCTTATTGTCCTTGGGGATGTGTACTAATCTTGTTTAGCTGTCTGGTTGCTAATCTATTAATCTTATTTGTAAATGTGTTAAATATTGGACTGCACCTTATCTATAGCAACCTTATCACAAAATTCAGGCAACACCAGATAGAACATGAAGTGTTGGGTAATGAATTTAACAGGCAAAATCAGCACCTGTGTTTCTTTTGCATATTGCATATGTATGATTTTTTTCTGAATTTTTCAATGTGAAAGATTCGAACACTAAAACAGATGTTTATGTCCATAAGACCAACTTTTAGGCCCGCAGTGAGAAATTTCACTTTAGAATGAAAATGCAGTAAACTGCTTATCCTCTCTCGCTTTATTTCCAGTATTGTTCTGCTCTTTATGCCACCTGTTTTTTCTCTCTGGTAGTTTTGAGTATTTAGTATAGGCAAACTGAAATCAGCTGTTCTGAATTGGAAAATGCTGATTCTGCTTCAGAAGTAAAAAGTTTCTGAATCCTGATTTCCACCACGCACCCCCTGCCCCAATTATATTAATTGACCTAGCAAGAGATACCTTCTTACTTCATACAGTGGCACTTGTAATGGGTGAAGAGTAATGACCACAGCAGTAAGCTGTAAATTCACACCATGCCTTTCTTCACATAATACCACACTTTGAGGGTGAAATCAAGTGAGCCCGAGGCAGCGGGAGTATGCCTGTTGTAAAGCCTGAGGCGGGCCGCTGAGTTCTGGGGTGTGCGTGGTAATGGTTCAGGCCCGTCTCCTACGGTGTTGACACTAGCTTGTCTCACGTAGTAAAAGGACAATGTGTTTCTCATCTAGAGCTATACAATAGCAGGAGTCTTTTGTGATGTACAAAAATACATGGACGTTTTGGTTCAGAACACTCGACTTTTTGATAAACTGAAGTGTGTGAAAGGACGTAAAGCCTGAGGTACTGTTTAAACACTGGAATTATGCCCCGGTATCATGTCCTCTGCCCCAAAGCTTCACTCATCGCTTAGTTTACAGCCAAGCTTTAAAAGTGGATTTATTTTTTTGCACACCCCTTTCATACCATAGATATAAAGCAGAATAATTAAGCTTTTTACTGGTTATTTGCTGTTGTTTTGCACAGATTTATTTCAACTGTCTTTTGATTGTATACAAAGAATGATAAGAGAAGGTCTTACTCGAGCACTTAAACTATAAACCATCTGTTTGTGAAATGTGATGTTGGTTTCCCATTAACCTTTTTTAAACTTACTGATTGCTTAAAAGCAGTAGGATAAAGTAGGGCATGGTGTAATATTCCTAAATAGATTTGTGGCGACTGCAGAAACTGTGTTGATTTTGAAACCAGGCTTTCACTTCTGCTCAGTGCATTTGTGTTTTTCATCAACATGTCCAAAGACATAGTCTGTTGTATTGGGGGCGAGAGATACAAGTAAGGTACACAAGTTTTATGCTCATCTTTGTGCAAGAGGTGACCCTCTGTCTGTTATTAGTCCTCTTGGAAACCTTTTGTATGCTTTTTCTTGTCTTGCTTTGTTTCTGTGGTCTTATGTGTGTAGGTGTATGTGTTTCCACTCTCTCCAAAGAGTAATTTACTTGTTCCTGCAGCATGTTCTGGTGCATAAAGTCATACTGGTTTCATCATTAGAAAGCAAATGTTACTTCATGTATTTGAATGCTAGGTCAAAAAAGGCATTTTCAGTATAAACAAATGCATCACAATCAGTTTAGCTGCTCTTTCTGCACTGGAAATAGTTGAGAATAGATAGCAATTCCAATTTTTTAGATCTGTTTGAAGTTGTCTTTCTTTCCAAATTATTTGGCGATTTGATTGGGACTTCTGAAAGATTTGGTTTGAAAGTCTTAGATTTTTCTCACAATTTGAGGATAGTTCTTAGTTATAAATGCGGCACATATTATTAATTACTTCTCTATCTAAACAAAGAGATGCCTGTAAAAAATCTAGTGAAAAGAGAATGAAAAAAGGATGAAATGGCATTATCTTTAACCCAGCAGAGTACTTGCATCATTTTTTACTATATAACTCAGATAATTGGGTAGTTTGCATGATCATGCAAAGCAAGGGCGGGTTTCTTTTCGTTTGGGACTATTCCTTTGTATAATTATCCACCAGTAGGGCTAATCAATGTTATCTGGATGCCATCATGTAAATGCTGCTTTCCATCTGGGTGTTGATAATAGAAGATCTTTCATCATAAATACATTGTCCCTTTCCATGCTCTCCTACCATAGTGACCTCTTCCAAATCTGTGAGAGATGTCGTTATTCTAAAGAGTAATTCAGAGTGTAGATATGGAAAAACTCTTTTTTATTGTCCCAGAATAGGTCCCTGCTTGGAAGGGTGAAGCATATGTTTATGTAGCCTCTATAACTATTTACCTTAATAGCTCATTTGTAATATACCTCACATTCTGGGTGCTTAGAGAATTGTGGGCATGTCACAGCTCCCTGTACTGAAGATCACCCTTCAGAGAAGACTGAAACTTGTAAGAAGGTGGAGGTGAGCTGGAGGCCCAAGTCTCTGGATCTATCCTCATCTGGGGTTTGGTTCCGGTACTGCTTGTTCAGACTTGCCTGTCTGGCTTGGCAAATTGGAGTTGAGATCAGAGAGACTGATAATTGGAAAACAATAGTTACAGATAACTTTCATCACAGGCTACAGAACATTTATCAAGGTTGAGAGTTACTGATATGCATATTTTAGAAAGCAGTTAGTCAAGTATCTGGGCTTAAGGATAAGAATACTGTACTATGTAACAGCTAAGAGACAGGCAGTTTTCAATTCATCTGAAAATATATGGTAATTCTGCAACCTTCATTATGACAAATTCACCACAGGGAAAAATCTCTCATTATATGAGCATTGACATGCTTTGATTAAAATTTTAAAGATGTGTGACAAGTGGAAATTTTTCCACATTACTAGCATGTGGAGAATCTGCAGGAGGTTTGAGGACCTTTTTTATAGATGAATAAACCTTATTTTACTAGAACTTCTTAATGAAGATGTTATATCTTCAGTCTAAAAATTAATTTGAACTCTAGTTAGCCTCACACTTACCAGAAAAGTGTGCAGATTACAGCTTCCCCAAAACAAATCTTCATGCACTTGAAGGTACAAAGGAAACTTTTTTTCCCCATGACTTACTTGAGAGCAGGGTTTGGTCCTTACATAAGAGTCTCTAAGGTGAAATCAGTAATTGTCTGGGCAAGTTGGAATCCCAGATTTAATAATTATGATATCATGTACATATCTGCTCATGTCTTATCAGATTGCACATTGCTGTCCTCTGCTTTGGTTTGGCTTTGCCTCACTTTATTTTCCTGGATATGGCTTATGTACTGAGTACATTGAATGTGTTGTATGTACTGAACGTATTGGTTAAATAGGAGTCTTACTACAGTAATGTTATCTTCTTGCAGTTTAAAAGCTAATGCATAAGGACTACATTTTCAGATGTTACACAGAATGATGAAGAGAAGCCAAAAATATTTTAGAAACTGGTACTGTTTGGTGAGGAATGAAGGAACCGCGGATGGTGTTCAGAGCAGCAGGGGTGATACTGGTATCCACATTGACAGTGGTTTTACAATTAGGTGTATTTTCCTCCTTGCCGAAAAAATTCCCCTCCAAACTCTCAAACCTGTGATTTAATCAAGGTAGAAGATGATTTCATTTTCACAGTAAAAAAGTTTTAACTTGAAATTTGCAATATAAAGTTTATGCTTTAGACCTGATTGTTCCAGAATTTTTTTTTTGTTTTGGTCAGATTATGGATGCATATGACAGATACGTCTAAGTTGTNTACTAGCATGTGGAGAATCTGCAGGAGGTTTGAGGACCTTTTTTATAGATGAATAAACCTTATTTTACTAGAACTTCTTAATGAAGATGTTATATCTTCAGTCTAAAAATTAATTTGAACTCTAGTTAGCCTCACACTTACCAGAAAAGTGTGCAGATTACAGCTTCCCCAAAACAAATCTTCATGCACTTGAAGGTACAAAGGAAACTTTTTTTCCCCATGACTTACTTGAGAGCAGGGTTTGGTCCTTACATAAGAGTCTCTAAGGTGAAATCAGTAATTGTCTGGGCAAGTTGGAATCCCAGATTTAATAATTATGATATCATGTACATATCTGCTCATGTCTTACCAGATCACACATCGCTGTCCTCCGCTTTGGTTTGGCTTTGCCTCACTTTATTTTCCTGGATATGGCTTATGTACTGAGTACATTGAATGTGTTGTATGTACTGAACGTATTGGTTAAACAGGAGTCTTACTACAGTAATGTTATCTTCTTGCAGTTTAAAAGCTAATGCATAAGGACTACATTTTCAGATGTTACACAGAATGATGAAGAGAAGCCAAAAATATTTTAGAAACTGGTACTGTTTGGTGAGGAATGAAGGAACCGCGGATGGTGTTCAGAGCAGCAGGGGTGATACTGGCATCCACATTGACAGTGGTTTTACAATTAGGTGTATTTTCCTCCTTGCTGAAAAAATTCCCCTCCAAACTCTCAAACCTGTGATTTAATCAAGGTAGAAGATAATTTCATTTTCACAGTAAAAAAGTTTTAACTTGAAATTTGCAATATAAAGTTTATGCTTTAGACCTGATTGTTCCAGAATTTTTTTTTTGTTTTGGTCAGATTATGGATGCATATGACAGATACGTCTAAGTTGTAGTGGGACTCCAGTCCTGGTGTGTTGGGGAGAAAGAAGAAATAAATCCAAAGCATTTGAGGGAAGTTGGGAAATATATTGCAGTTCTCCTCTTGGCAGTAGTTGTGCCACTCCAGCTAAAAGGGAGCTTCATTATTAGGTAATATAAGCATAACAGCCATTTGTCTGTGGTTTCTGTCTGCATAGTAGTGCCACTGAAGCTGTGGACCTCCAGAAACCTGAGATACAAAAGCTGACTAGATGGAATCAATAATGAATGTGTTTAGTTAAGGGGAACCAGAGCAGTTGAAAGACTTAGCACCAAATTTGAAACCTTCCTTGCTGTGGTGGGTTGACCCTGCCCACCAGAGCTGCTCTATCGCTCCCGTCATTCACCAGACAGGGTAGAAAAAGTGTAATGAAAAGCTTTGTGGGTCGAGATAAGGACAGGAAGAGATCACTCACTTATTATCATCACGAGCAAAACAGACTGAACTTAGAGAGGAAATTAATTTATTCCCAAACAGAACAGAGTAGAGGAATGAGAAATAAAATCAAATCTTAAAAACACCTCCCCCCACCCCTCCCATCTTCTCGGGCTCAACTTCGCTCCTGATTTCTCTACCTCCTCCCCCTGAATGGTGCAGGGAGACAGGGAATGGGGGTTGTGGTCAGTTGATCACACGTTGTTTCTGCCCCTCCTTCCTCCTCAGGGGGAGGACTCCTCTCATTGTTCCCCTGCTCCAGCATGGAGTCCCTCTCACAGGAGACAGTCCTTCCCAAACTCCTCCAACATGAGTCCTTCCCATGTGCTGCAGTCCTTCATGAACTGCTCCAGCATGGGTCTCTCCCACGGGGTGCAGACCTTCAGGAGCAGACTGCTCCAGCGTGGGTCCCCCACGGGGTCACGAGTCCTGCCAGCAAACCTGCTCTGGTGTGGGCTTCTCTGTCCACGACTCCACAGGTCCTGCCAGGAACTTGCTCCAGCATGGGCTTCCCATGAGACCACACCTCCTTCAGGTGCTTCTACCTGCTCCAGTGTAGGGNCAGGTAAGTAGGGAAAATGTGAATCTGAGGAGGAGAGAAAGAAACAGGGGAGTGAAAAACTTGTTTGCAACTTAGTGTGGATCTATGGAAACTCAGTACTGTCATATTTTTCTAAAACTTATCAGACCTCCCAGCATCAAGACAGCTCGAGTGTTCAGGAAGAAAAAAAGAGAGCATAAAAGCACAAGGAATGACAGATCCCTGCCCCTGAGTGCGTCAGTTCCTTGCCTAGATGGCTGATTTGATAAAACTTAAGGTTGAAGATGGGAGAAGTGGGAAGAATTGCATAACCAGAGAACTCCCATCAATCTATGAGAAAGGTGAGGTGGAATTACTTCTGCAGTTCAGTAAAAGGAATTCTAGAGAAGTTTAAAACTGGAGGAATCATTAATGGTGAGCCTCTGTCCTCTGAGAAGTATTGCCTGTCTGCTAGATGACTACTCTTGTATGTTTTTTCACACTTGCAGGCCTCTTCTCCACGCAGAAGTCAACCCTACCAAACAATTTATATTCTTAATAGGTAGGAGGAAAAACCATGCAAATACACAGCTTTTATTCTATGATTAGAGCAATTAGTTTAACTTGCTATTACAGAGTCTTGAACCAAATATATTACTTTGAACAAAGAATTTGGCTCAATTTGGGGTAATAGTTAAGTGGAGGGCCTGTTAGAGTTGTAGTAAAAAAAATCTGAATGTAGATTGATATTATAAAAATAAATAACATGAATTAATAAACATAATAAACATAAATTCTAAAAATAATGATACCCTCACCTCAAATTACTTTTCTGTGTTAGAGAATACTTACAATTAAGGAAGTCTATGTTTAGAAGCATTAAGTCTTCAAACGGATGCTGACAGAGATGAAATAACTCTGTCCTTACTCCAAGCTAACAAGCATTAATTGTGAAGCCACTAGGATGGTGTATGCATTACTGTGGCCACAACCATATGCCTTCTCTTCTGACCCTGGGTTGTGCCTGGCCAGAATGCACAGGTGGAAATTGAGGTCATACTGATGACCTTGATCACCCCACTCTTATTTTTTAGAAATTCTGCTGTTGAGAAAATACTGTAAACTATTTGCAATATGGGTGCACCGTGGATTGCAATTTGACATTTTCTGATTTTTCTTTTTAAGGATGTCAGAAAAGTGTGATTTCGTATGTAAAAGGAAATTTATTGGGAAAAACAGAGGCTTGCAGGCAAAACATCAAGTATTTTCTAACACTGTATGTGCTTTTCTTTCTTTTCTTTGCAATGGTAAGCTTTGAGTTGACATTTAAAAAACAAAACAACTCCCCCTCCTCATGCTATCCCCCCTGTCTCCTCAGTAACTCTTGTACCTCTTTCCTGAATGCTAATAGCAAATTTAAAATCCATCCTTATGTGTTTTGTTAATTATTTTTCACATTTTCATTTATTAAGATTGAATGTCATTTGATATTTTATTGCTCATTCAGTAGTATGAGATACTGCCATGGTTTGTAGTGAGTTATAGATTTCACTATTATGAAATACTTGGTATAATACACAAGTTGTCACCTTTTCCAGGCCACAAATCTCTGTTTAAGATACTGATGCATCCTACTGACAGCCATGCTCCATTTTAGATAGGCAACCATTAACCCAGCCTTTGGTGTCTTATTCTGTGCTGCACCAGGAGAGGGACTGACCCTGCTTAGGACTTGATGTTCTTCAAGGTACACTACTGAAAACGTGTTTTCTGCGTTTTGTTTGTTGGTGTTTTTATTTATTTAGTTCTGAAAGTGCAAATACACTACTACCTTAACTAATAAACTGTTCATCTAAACTTGTGTACTTTTTCCAAGCACTCAAATAAATTTGTGAAGTAGTTTGTTGAAACAAAAAGCATGTGTTTGTTTCCAAATATATTGTTTTACTGTAACTTCTCTTTGTTTTCCCAGAACAAACTAGACTTCTCTGTAGTTCTGTGAATTGCCTTGTGTATTAACCTTTATAAAGATTAGGATTGTGTTAGTTATATTTTCTTCCTTTTTTTGCAGGATGCAAGTGGTAGGAGATGTCGCTGTTATGAGCACCTTGATGTTGTAGTTCTGTTACAATCCCTGATTGCTTCAGGAAGTCTGCAGTTCAATTTTTTGTTGTTGTTGTTTAAAATCACTTCTATTGCGCTTCAGTTTGAGTAAGTTTGTTAGTGATTGATTTAGAATGTGGGCCTCCCTTCTTCTGTAGTGAGTGCAAATGCAAAAAATTTGGTTATGCTTTCAGGAACAATCTCAACTTACTTTTGGTGATCTGCGTGCCCCACTAAGTCTGATAAGCTTCTTGCTTTCGATGCATCTGAAGAGCTTCTCTCATCTAGTTTATAACTTAAACATTTTATTTTTTCTTATTATCCTCATACTAAAACTAGCTCTGTTAAGTATTAAGTGCCTCCTTTATGTGGTTCTGTGCCATCATTTTCCTTTCATGTTGTTTGTATAGTACTTACCCTAAACCTTTAACAGGGTATCTTTAAACTGTGTCCATTTTGCTCACAGAAGTATATTCTTTTAGGTGTTCTGTTTCATTTTTACTATGTTGTTTATATATAAACTATATGTAACTTGCAGTTTACTATATATATAGTCTAGTTTAAAATACTACTCCAGTAATTTGCAGTGCTGTTGCCCCTACTGCAGAGATAATGTGACTATTGCTGCCAGTATTGCAGAGAGGCTACAGTAATATCCATGCAGTACTTTGGACTAACTGAAGAGTTCCTTTTTTTCCCTTCTAAATTCTCTGCTGAATTACTTACAGAAGGAGTTGTTTATGAAGTCTCAAAACTTGATTTCTGTTTCAGTCTCCAGTGTGCCTTTTGCTCTGCCTGTGATTGAAATCTTCTGTTATTGTAGTTCTTGTTGTTGTGTGTGTGTGTGTTTGTTTTCTCCTCCAGATTTCTGTATGAATAGTGGAATTGAAGAAATAGGAGGATTTTCCCCCTTTCTGGACATTGTATTGTAATCCATAATGTTTCTGGTATGCCGTATTTGACTTTGACAGGAAAAATACCAGTTGAACTCTATATGGAGCAACCTAACTCAAACATTAAAGAAAACCCTCAAAAAGTATTAATAGCTAATAATGATAGGACTAAGCAGTCCAGATGGCATTATCTCAAGAATGAGGAAATAGCAACAATAAATAGTGTAGAAGTATAAAGGATAGCCTCTAAAAAAACCAAACCAACCACCCCCAAACAAAACCCTAGTCAGACATGTTGTATTATGGATCATTACTTTAAGTAGATAGTCTGACAATTGCAAGGGTGTTTTGGGGGGGGGGGTTGTTGATGTTCAAGCATTCTAGTAGTTAATTAAAATTTGCCTTTGGTGAGGAAAAATTAAATGAAACAATTTGCAAATTAAATCTGTCAAATGGTTTGCTGTATGTTTCACATCGAGTGTATCAACTTTTCCTTGGAAGAGGTCGAATGGACTAATTTCCATATGCCAAACCCAAGAGTAGCATCTAGAAGCTACTAGATGCTTTTATGTGTACTTTAATATTAAAAGAAAAACAAAATGTTGGTGATTTGTTAATCATAATATTTACTTCAGAAATTGTTGGAGTAGAATGTGTGTAGCATGCTACCCAAGAGCTGTTTTTTTGCCAGATGTATACTTCCATTATTGCTAAGGAAAGGCGGGGAGGAGCGGGAAGCAGGTAGAGCCCAGATATCACGCCCTGGGAGTCCCCACCTGCAGAGTCTGCAAACAGCATGCAGGGGTGGTCAGCCTGGGGGCAGTGGGCTTTTCTCTGGTACGCAGCCCTCTGGGAGGGCCTGTTCTGAGTGTGGGAGTCTGCCTTGCCTCTGGTGAAGTGAGCCTGTTGCTGGAGGGAGTCAGTATGTTCTTGGCCTACCATGTTGAATGCTGTGATTTCTGTCTGCTGCGTTGATCTTTGCCCTATTGAGTGACTGAGACGTGTCTTCCTTTGAGTATTTTACAACCAAGTAAAGCGTTTACTTCTTCTGGACAATAATTCACCATTGTTTCCCTCATGCGCTGCAACTTCCTGTTGAGCAGGTTGAGCTCCATTACACCTTTGATGTATGTCCATGTTTCTAAGGTTTCTGCCTGTGAAAAAGCATCTGCCTCTGAAATAGAGCTGGAAAACATGGGTGTGAAGGTTGAATCTGGATGTCTGCTGAACAACGTATTATGTGTTTAGGACAGCTTACCTGTAGTTGTTTGCTTGTGTGAAAGGTTTTTTTCCTTAGTCTTCCAGCAGACCATTGCATGTTAATCTGCTGGTGCAACTTAGGAGGTCCAGGTATGGCTCCTGTCTGTGGTGTCTGACCTTGGGCTGTGGGTGTGTGAAGTTCATGATCTGGCTCCTTGCTGGACTCCTGTGGCTGGTGAGTGGTGGATGACAGGATGGAGCCAAGGTGCTGTCAGCTTCCAAGCTGCAAGACTCGTGAAGGGCCTTCAGTAGCAGCAGGTCGTGCTTTGTTGTTCAACATGGGTGATATTCCCCAGGGGTAGCCTGGCTGTTTGTAGGTTTAGCAGTGTTTTACTGGTATGATGATGAAGGGAGAGAAATCCATTCCAGTGTAGTTCTGCAAATCCCAAATCCTCCAGGCAAGGTACCACAAGGAAATCATGATCTTTAGGTTGCCTACTGCCATCCCCTTACCCTCCAAAGTCCCAGAGCACCAGCAGTGCTTGGTATTTGTTTGACTTTCCAGTTTGCTCATTTTGCTCACAACCAAAACCAGTCCTTTGCAGTGGACAGGAGCAGCTGGGTGGGCCGTGCTCACAAGCGCAGGCCGGTACAGAGGGTCTCCCCTGCAGCAGAAATGCTAAATAGCAGGTAGCTTGTGAGTAGATGGATTTCTTCAAACTGCAGTGTCTAAGAGTGTCTGACTTGCACCTGGGAAAGCCCCTGAGTCTTTACCTGGTGGTTTTCAGATGACTCTCCTCTCTGTAAGAGAAGTGCTCTGGTGGATTCCCGTATCACTAGGAGTTTTAAAATTATTTTAGTGGCTTTAAGTACATTAAATATAGCAAAGTATGAAAAATGGTGAGACAAACTCATGGATGAAGAATACATCCAGGTTTAGTTAGTGCGGATATAATTTCAGATTGAGGAAGACCTGAAATTATGGATTACTTGGTCGGGACAAATACAAAATGTTATTACTATCCATATACTTTTTTTTTTTTTTTTTAAAAGTGTTTGCTGTTGACTACCAATAGACACAGAATATTGGGCTAGGTTATCTATATTCTGACCCAGTGCAACCATTCTTTTCTTCTTATGTACAGACCTAGTACAGCTGTATTTGCGCTTTGCTGGCCTTCATTTTCACCCCGGTAATGGCAAGTTGTAGATAGTCTAGAGGGTTCAGGAAGATGATCTGCCTATGATAAATGGTTATCTAATTTCAATTCCCAAGTATGAGATAAAATAACTCAGTGGCACATCATTCTCCTAGGGCGATTAACAAACCATCCTTTTGAAAGGCCTTTGCAACACCTGCATTAGTATAGACCCTGTTGTCAAAACCCAGCAAATACTCTTTTTGGTAACAGTTTGACTCTTCATGCATTGAAGTTGAACTTCAAATACCTGATTGCTTGTCAAGTCTTGTCCCATCCAGGCAGTAGGACAGCCTACAGAACTAGGTGTTGTCTGGCACGTACATACTTGGGTTTTAACCTTTGCAAAGGTTACAATGCAAAAATCAAAGTGCAGAAGTTTTGTCTTGGCTAATGCAATTTTTGTCAGTGCTGGAAATCGATGGAGTTTCACCGGAACAAAACGCGTGTAAGTTGGTAGTTGAGTGAAGTTCATTACCTCATTTGCCTTGTAGTTTATTTTCTGTTGCTTGTTTCTTTCCTTGTTCGTGGAAGGTTTCAGATTAATATCTATGGTTCATTTAGCAAGGAAGGTGTGTCGATTTTCTTTCTTTATGAAAAAAATTACTGTCTGTCAGTACCATGCCCCCTAAAGACAGAGGCTTATCTGTGAAACCTCCCTACAATTATGGTATAATGAATTTCAACCAGTTCATTAAAAGTGAAAATCACCAAAGAGACCTTTTAGGGCTAATCATGTATGCTGTATGGTTCAGTGTAAGTACAGTGTAATCTGAGGAGGCAGATAAGACCTTGTCTCTGTGGTAATCTTTTAATATTGTTCAAAGTGTTAAATAACAATAGGCTGGATGTAAAATTTTGTATAATTCTCATAAAGCTACATTGAATGAAGGGTTTCATTTTTGATAAAATTAACTCTTGCCGACAAGTCAGTCTGCCTGACTCAGTGAAGTGCTTTACTGTCTGCATACCTCATCATATTTGTTGCAGGTTGAATAAAACTTGCAAGAAAATTGTTTGTTGTGCAGATTGGTTTTTACTACTTACTGTAGAAGTTGGCATAATTGTTTTCTAAATTAAAATAATTTCTGAGATTTTAAACAATTAAAATTTTCACCATTGTATTCACATACTTTTTTCTGTAAATGACAGAAGAACTGGACTTGCTGTCCAGGCTATTCATAAAACTTAGAGTCTATGAACTTATAGGTACTGATCTGAAATGCTTCAATCTCGTATTCACAGTGCCCAACTTGGGATACTCATCTGACCTAAACAGGTTGTCTCCTTACCCCCCTGCATTTCAGAAGGTAAGAAAAGCTGCCTTGTCCTCTTGAAAATTTAATATTAATTTTTTGTATGCTGAAAATTATGATATCTCTATGACAAGATTATCATGGACAAAAGGGAGAACAGTAAGACAGTTTAGTCTTTGTTCTTGATGGGTAAGGGGCTGTCTTTTTTTTTTTTTTTTTTTTGGTTGGGGGGATTTTGGAATTTCAAAAATTGGNGAGATGGGGAGGCTCTGGAATCTCAAGAATGTGTGCAAAAACTATGGGGAAAAGCAACATAATTGAATATGAAACAACATACTAAAATCCAAGGCTAATGGCTACTACAGTGAATTGAGTATTCGTGTTCATTTCTAGTTCTAAACTGATTTCAACCATGCAGGAAAATGATCTGCATGCCACTGCTGACATTTCAGTCAAAGTGTTTGTTCAAGAAACTCATTTGTATTGAAAAATAAATAAATAAAATCTGACTGAATATTTTGCCCACCATAAATATGTTTTTCTAAGTCTCTTACAAAGGCATTTTTCATTACTGTTTTGCCATGGGGGGTGGGGGGGGGGGAAATGACTTTTTGGTCAAAATTGAAATATTTGGACACACATACTAGGTTGGTGCCTAATGGGAATTGTAGCTACTGCCTCAGGCTTGAGTCCTGATTTGTACATATGCTCGTTAGGTCTGCCCTTTCCCACCCCTTCCACACACACATGAGCCAGTGTACCTGGACAGGTTGCCAATTTAGTGCTAGCTTTCTCCCGTGGTGCAAAAAAGCAGATTTGAAAATGTGGATGGGAGAAGTCAACCCCAAAACTTTCAGTGACGTACAGTAAGAAACGAGTATCTTGTTTGAAAATTAAGGCATTTTTTTTCTGATGGGGAGGAAGGGAAAATTTTTTTTAACATTTTCAAGAAGGCAAAGTGGAGATGCACAAGAAGTGTGATGGAACATAATTTATAAGTTGCTAGTAACAGAAATGGTTATGCTTCCATCTGTTATGCTTTGGTGACCCTGTCCCCAAAATAGTATCAGACGTATATTGGCACAGAGATGATGAGGATGACTTTTAAAAAAGATAAAAATCATAAAATGCTATTATGCATCTCATTACTGAGAAGCTGGGGTAATAGTCTGCTATTCTGCTTCATATATCTATGTTAGTTCTTTCAGGTACTGAAGCTCACTTGGGTATCTGTCATACAGTATTAAAGATTACTACTGTTTTGACAAATGCAATAGGTAAATAGTATTACTGTGATAGGGAAGGCAGTCCAGACATCTTTCTTCTCAGCAGAAGGGCAGTGGATGGCATGCTGTTGAAAGGAACTGATTTGTGTCTTGTTAAACGGAAGCGCTATTCTATGTGGTTTGCGCTTACTGTTCTTAATTTGCTGATGGTTTTATGTCAATGTAGCTGCCCTGATGGGTGTGCCAGTATTATCAAACCCTTATGTGTCAGAATGAAGGTTTGCCTTTTCAGTGGCGTTTGTAGCTTTTGTTGCTATGAATGAAAGTGGAAAGGGACATGTTAGGTCATCTGCCAGTTCCTCCTCTGCTCCTGAAACCTCTCTCCTGAGAGAAGGACCTTGCTTTTCTTTGTGAGGTTTGGCTGTTTGTGCATTGGCTAATTTTAGTGGTGACTTTCTCAGAGCCTGTTTCTCCAGCGAGCAGGATATCTAGCTCGTATACCTCTCGCCATGTGGTCACAGATGCCGCTTTCACGCATTGTGTCACGTACTCAGCTCGACGTGGTGTACTGGTGACTAAACAGCATGCTGGGGACTCTAGCTGTCCAGTTCTGCAGATGTATATGACAACAACTCACACTTTGTGTTGTCTGGTGGCTTACTTTTATCACTCAATAATCAGTTGCACTTAATGCTCATGACTACCTGACAAGCTTGTGAGTGCTCTAGCTCATGGGTTCAGCCGGTTGGCACTTCTCAGGTGGTGCAAAGCACTTGGGCCTTCCAGTCAGTCTGATGAAGACGGTAGTCCTCTTTCAGGGAAGACTGGGTAATGCTGCAAGCACCCCTATAGCATGTGCTGGGATATCCCTCCAGGCTGTGGGCGTGCTTTGTTGCTTTAGTAGCCTGTTCTTTCAGAATCTAGTAATTGACACAAAAAACATATCAGTGTAGCTAATGGTGTTTGTCAGTAAATTAATACTAATCTGTGATATGATTACAAGGCTGATCATCAAGCAACAACTGTTCATTCCTACCCAGTTTGTGAGGCTGGGTTCAGTTTCAATCCTTTCATCAGTTTCAATCAGCTTGCTGTATCGAGTGGCAAGTTGTGATATCAAATCCTGCTGCTCCGGAGCACTGGCATGAAAAGTAAATTAAGGCTGGGATGAGATGTGATTGTAATTCATATGAGAAATGTAACTCTGATGAGGGGAAATGGAAGTAATGTTTTCATGGAGACTTTCCCTAAGGCATTTACGTGGGAGGTGGGCGACTGAAACATTGTTAGAACAGTTTTACAACACATCTGCTATGGTATTTCGGGGTCTCTTAGTTCAAGGCATACTTTGATGGCAATTGCTTGGATCATTAGTTTTGACCAAGACTGAAGACACGTGTTAACCTGGAACACATGCAGTGCAAAATGAGACAAAATAAGAAAATTGGGCAGAGGGGAGAAATATATCACATACTTCAATATGTTATTTCATTCCAGAATACATAAAACAAAAAATATGAAACTGTAGTTGAAATATAGATCAGCTCACTGCCAAATATGACAAGCAACTGCATCAGGTTACTGTTGCTTGATACTGTTAAGGGTAAAAGCATATGGTGATTCAAAAGCAGTTCTGCCGTGTCAATAATTAAACCATGCACATTTACATGGGAATTAAACATTTTATAAAAAAAAAAAAAAATAAAAAATGAAGTGAGATGCTTTAAAGCAAAACTCTACTGCCAAACATTAGGAGACTTCATCTACATCAAAGTTTGTTTTGCTTTGCTGTGGATGCTTTGTATTGCTTCAGCTGTGCCTGGGTCTGAGCACAGCCGGGAGCAGCATTCTGAGCAAGGTAGGCTCATGCTCTTACCTGCTAAGAAATCATGTCATGCTTCCTCTACGTACCTGATTGCATAGCTTTTGTAAACAGGCGCCACCTCCCACCACCACTTCCAGGTCTTCACAGGGGCTTCTGGTATGATTTTATTTATTAATTTATTTTAGACATTTTTATTTTTTGCATGTTTTTCAAAAGTAATAGTTGAAAATTGAGGCCTGAGAAGAGCGAATACTTCTGAAACTGAACTGAAATAGCCATTACTGCTCGTTGGGATAGAAGGTGGAAGTACCCATTGAGGCATAACATGCAGGCACTGTTTTGCTTTATAATACTTTTATTATATCACGGAATCCTTGCTACATCCTATCTTAAAATGAATCTTACTCTTTTTGTTGCTCAGGAATTAAGTATAATAATAATTAGGAACAGTCATCTAATAGCCAGCTTAAACACTGGGGGTAACTTTATACCCATTTTGTATGTCAACACAACCCTAATTCCAGGAATCCTTTTCACTGTCCACAGTGGTGTTTGAATAATTTTAATTCATTTATCATTGATATCTAAATACAATATCCCCGTTCCAGGCAATACTTGCATCTTTTTTGTCTTAGTGAAATGGAAAGTTTCCTCTGTGCTCTGAAGTTTAGTCCACTCAGTACAGTTTCTCTATCTTTATCAAAGTTTCCCCTTTTGAAATGGTGGTTCTTGATGCAGCTTTTTTTTATGCTTCTGGTGAAGTTGATTGAAGTGGATTGTAATCATTCCAGCTGTACTTATTCTGTACGGTGCATTTTAATTTTTAAATTTGGGTCAGTAATGAGGGCATTAAGAATAAGGGCAATAAAATTATCAGTTCAAAACACTGTGCTTCAGGAAACCTTTTCTTGAAAGCTTCCTAGTATGTCAGGAATAAATCAAAAGATGGATTTTATTCATTACATTACTAACAGTTACTGAATGCTTTGGGTGCTATGAAAGCTATTTTGAAAACAAAAGGGTTTATTTTTCAGTTTGTGCCCTATTTCTTAAGTTGTTTTTCTGTAAACAATCGTGTAATTAGACTTCTGGAAGTCCGTAGATAGTAATGAAATTTCTAAAAATTATGTTCATGCAGAAACAAATAGTAGACTAAATGTCTTTCTGATTGTAACCACTGGAATGGGGTCAGGCTGGCTTTAGTGTAACACATTTCATGGGAGATTCTTTTTTAAGTAGTAAGTCATGGAGGGCCTGGAACTGAGGAGTCAAGAATGACTGCCACTTAGCACCTCATTCAGTGGCTGGAATTAAATGCCTTTTGCTGTGCAAAGTCATCTCTTTCTCCTGGACTTCTCAAATCCCCTCATTCCTTCAGCATTTGAAATACAGAAGTCAAACCTGCATGATCAAAGTGCATGCATCAGCACAGTGTGGTTTTCATGTACAACTTGTTTTCATGGGTTTTTTTTCTTAATTCCTGGCCTTTGTGCTCATAACTGACTTTTATGTAAGAAAAAAAGGAATAATGGAAGGCTGTGTCTATATGAGGAGAGCAAGGGGGAACGTTGGCTTCTGTGTGCTTGGGAACTGAAACATCACAAATGCCTGAGCGGCAGGAGCAGGGAATTTCCCTGGTGAATTCATGTTTCATGCTTTTGGTTTTTAATGGAAAAAACAAATAAATCTAACTACCAAAATTGAAAACTTGTCTTTTACATTTTAAGTACTGATATCTGGACGACTGTGCTAAATTTTGTAAGAACAGGTTGTCACCTCTGATCTCTCCTTGACGATTCTTTATCTTGTCAATAAAGATAAATTGCAGTTTCTCTTGCTGCTTCTGAGATTGCTGTTTGAATCTGGCATTGCTAAGTCACATATTGCATTCAAATTATGTCTGGTTTTCAATGATGTTCAGAGGAACAGGCTTTTTACTTTCCCTACACAGCTTCAAGTTTCTCCATGTTTTTTATTCCATCTTTCTGTATATTTCTGAGATAGTCTTGCCTTTTCAGGTCAACATAGCAAGAACCTAGTCATGACCATAGGTTGTGGCTGAGGGTTAGTGAGGATATGAAGATGTCTTGCCATTTCCGATGCCTTCTATGCCTACAGTGCTCACCCGTCAGGTGGATTCTTCAATGAGCTTCCCTGCCTAGTTACTCACAGCATTTTCCTCCTGTGTTCTGGAAGACCAGGGAAACATCATCTGTCTTATGTTGGTGAGAACTGGTGTTCACTGAGGTACCCCTTCCCTCACACCAGAGAGGGGGCCATTTTTTTTGCCGTGAAGTATACTGGTGTGTAAAGAATAAGTCTCGTGCTGGGTGTGTGGAAGAACTGCAGTAAGGCAGTGGGCAGGGCTTTTTTGCTTTTAATGTTGTGAGGTCTTTGACATAATATTAACATAATATTTAGTGAATCATTATAATGGGAAAAATACTGACAGCGGTCTTATTAAAGTCACTGTCAGTTCACCCTTTATGACTTCAGGGCAATAATGTGAAGTGCACGTTTCCTGTAATTTGCTTTTTGGTATTTTTTTTATGTGTAATGGACAGAGTTGTAAAACAGAAAGTAGTTCACCAGTGGAAAGAAAAAATAGCCAAAAGCACAGAATTATAGTCTTCTAACATACAGACTACATAAGAATTGTTAGAAATGTTGTCTTATGCTGAGTAAGAGTTGACAATACTCAAACATAATGACCGTTAAAGGTCTCTTCCAACCTAATCTGTTCTATGATAAATTTTCTAATGTGGGGAAGGTCAAGGGTGTGGATCAGAACCTGATTATACAGCTTAGTCTCAGTCCAAGCTAGTTGTAGCCTGCTTCTCACAAAACTGAAAATGAGGATCTTTACCAAGCATTTGAGCTTTCTGTCATTTAAATTACTGAGCTTAACTCATGTCTATTTTTATGTGGTAACCATTAACTAGGTTTAATTCTTTGATATCTACTTAGATATTTTGTTTCAGTGCTCACCAGTTGCTTCAGTAACTTAGAGGGAGTTATATCCAGATAGTCTAGATGCAGTTTGAGATTGGGCCATGTGTGGGGGTTGATGTTACCAAAAATACACAGCTTTTTCCTGAATTTCTTACCTCCTGTTGCATCAAGTGGGAGTTTGAAGAGCTTTATTCAGTTGTGTTATTTCAGTATTATATTTGAGACTGGAGATGAGCCAAAGGACTTTTTTTTTTTTTTTTTTTTTTTTTTTATTTTTGAGATATATTTTGGGGG
>VXBL01008642.1:132804-159179 GCA_013400195.1 Aramus guarauna
GACAATGTAGGATATAACTTGCGGGAGTAGATTGTCATCTTTCCTTGATTCTTTTTTCTCAATGTAAAGGAGAATCACAAAATCATCACCCCCTTGGTCAAGCAAGTTGACCAGGACTGTGTCCAGTCTTCAAGGATGGAAACTCTGCAACTGTTCTGGGCATCCTGTTTCAGTGTTTGGCCATCCTCACAGTAAAAATATATTTTCATGTGTTCAGATGGCATTTCTATGATTTTAATTTGTGCCTGTTGTTTCTTCTCCTGTCATTGGGCACTGCTGCGGAGAGTCTGGCTTCTACATTCCCTCTCTGGTGTTTATAAACATGGGTAAGATCCCCCGAGCCTGCTCTTCTCCAGGCTGGGCAGTCCCAGCTCTCTTGGCCTCTCCTCGTACGAAAGATGCCCCAGACCCTGCACCATCCCTGTGGCCCTGCACCGGACATGCTCCAGTGCACCCATCTCTCTCGTACTGTAGAGCTCGGGTCTGGAATCAGCACTCCAGGTGTCACCAGTAGAGGGGAGGGATCATCTCCCTCTGCCTGGGGAGAGGAGACAGAGAATGTGGGGAAGCGTATTTGAGGGGAAAACAAATTCACACACTGATGCGTGTGTGAATCCAGCTGTTTCAGAACTTGGACAAACCACTCTGTCACCCCATTGCCCATCAAAACAAACAAACAAACAAAAAAAACCCCCAAAAAACAGAAGAGAAAAGAAAAAAAAAAAAAAAACTATTTAAAAGACCCTAACATTTTTATGATTGACTTAATTGTGCTACTTCCTCTGAAATACCTGTTCTCTCAGAATTTCTAATCCGTTTATCCCTGAAGCACTTTTGTATGAAAGATACATTAAGTGTATCCTGAGAGTGCATAATGATTCTAGATGGATTACTAAAGGGCCGCAGTAAGCCTGTTTCATGGGGGAAGCAGGGCTGGCTAATCAGTTTCTTTAAAACCCATTCAGTAACCCCGGGAGTTTCACTTGCCTTCGGGCACCTGTATGTGACCTCCTGGAGAAACTTCTGCATGTTGTGTATTCTGTGCCTGGTAGCGTGTCAGCGACTTCAGCTTTAGTGGCTGACAATGTAACCCCTTTAAATAAAAGTAAAAATTGATTTTCATTTAACAAGTAAATCGTATTCTTTAAAAAAAAACTATTTAAAATTTTCTTTCTAGTGCTACAACTGCATGAACAGTCTTGAACAGCATAAGTGGCCATATTGCCTATGCACTGTCTGCCAGTTTTTATTTTATGGTGTGACATTTGCAGTTTTCGTGCTGAACTTCAAAGCTCAGGATCCACTAAGTCTCCAAGATGCTCATCTGACCCACACAAGCATTTTTATTATTTAATCTTCTATTTTGGACCAGGAAAGTTTTGGATTTTATTTTTAGGCGAGGAACTTTATTTGCTTTATTGTTGCTAACTGCATTTTGATGACTGGAAAACATTTAAATACTGCTCAGTTTGCAAATTGTTATGAGAGGGAGGAGTTGCTGTGCGTGGCATTCCTAATTACTTCATATATTACAGTTCAACACTCTGGAGCTGGCCCACTCGCTGTCTGCCTACCTATTACCAATCGCAGTAATCATTTACACTTCATACTGTGGAAATGTAGCAAATCCTTAGTGAGTGTGGCTGGGCCGCGCACAGCTGGTGTAGCAGAAGATTAAGTTGCCCATACACTAAACCGAATGATTGATAGCCAAGGTTTTCACCTAGCAAAGCGCAGTTTTGTTACATAATTACAAGAATTATGTGCAGCACTAAATCTATTCCCTGACTATGAATTGAAGGGTTGTTCTGACTGAGTTATGAAAGAAATTATAAACTAATTTGTGGAAACAACATCTGTTGTACACAGGCAGAAAAAGCTCTTGGAAGAAAGAAAAGAGAATTTATTTCCCTCTGTTTGCGGCTATTTATAAAACAAAAGGAGAAAACCCAGAGTGTTACAGTCAGTAGTTCTTGTACAACACATGTTTATGTATACAATCTCATTTGCTGAAAAACAAGGGGGGTTGTTTTTAAATAAGCCCAGGGACATTAAGCATAGGAAAGATGCATTGAATCAGATACAAAGAGTGGGAATCTATTTCCATATCTGTTTGGCATGTGGTCTGTTGGGCTTGTGAGATCTTTGTTGCAAATGTTGCAGATACGAGATGAGGTTGCTCAGTAATTAAAGTTGACAGACTAGAACTAAAATGGTGAAGACTGCTTAAGCTCTGGGAATGTGCCTCCCCCCTTCCAGAGCAGTCTGATGTGGTCCGAAGTGGATGGTAACCCAGAAGAAGAAAATGCTTTTCCATCTGCATTAGATGACATCAGCTCACTTTTGGCAAGGCTGAATACAATAAAAATGTAATTTCCTTGGTGCCTATTCACATTAGGTGAAAAAAAGGTAGCTTGTTGCACATTTACCATTGTCACCTGCCTTCCTAGGAACTGCAAATAGTTAGCAAAAAAAAAAGTGTGAAAATTTATCAGAACCTGCACTTTTACCTGGCTTAGAAGGCTCTTTCCAAAGAGGATGTGGTATGACCAGTAAGAAATTTTGAATGTTTAGTGTCCTGATGTGAATGCCTAGTGGAGTAGTTATAATAAGAGGGCAGGTTCTGTGTGTTAGTTTTTACTTAATGTGGTGGGTTGACCCTGGCTGGAGGCCAGGTGCCCACCGAAGTCGCTCTATCACTCTGCTCCTCAACTGCATACGGGAGAGAAAATATAACAAAAGGCTCATGGTTATAGATAAGGACAGGGAGAAATCACTCACCAATTACTGTCATGGGCAAAACAGACTCAAATTGGGGAAATTAATTACCTATCATATCAGAGCAGGATATGAGAAAATAAAACCAGATCTTAAGAACACCTTCCCGCAGCGTCACAGTCTCCTTCGGGTGCATTCACTTGCTCTGGTGTGGGGTCCTCCATGGGCTGCAGGTGGAATCTCTGCTCCACCATCAACCTCCATGGGCTGCAGGGGGACAGCCTGCCTCACCATGGTCTTCTCCAGGGGCTGCAGGGGAATTTCTGCTCTGACACCTGGAGCACCTCCTGCCTCTCCTTCTGCACTGACCTTGGTGTCTGCCAAGTTGTTCCTCTCACACCTTCTCACTCCTTGCTCTGTCTGCTCTTGCACATTAATTGTTTTCCCCTTCTTGACTCTGTTATTCCAGAGGCGCTACCACCATTGCTGCTGGGCTTGGCCTTTGGCCAGCGGTGGGTCCGTCTTGGAGCCGTCTGGCATTGGCTCTATCAGACACAGGGGAAGCTTCTAGCAGCTTCTCACAGAAGCCACCCCTGTAGCCCCCCTGCTACCAAAACCTTGCCATGCAAACCGAACACACTTACACCAAGAAGCTATCAAGAATATTTGAGGTCAGTTACCAGTCCTTGCTAATTTAAAACTAGATGGGCTTTGCTGCAACTACAAATGACATTCATATTTGCAATGGAAGTGTACCCCTTGAGACAGTACAAAAAGTTGTCATCAGAATTTGAGGAATACTGGATTAGAGGGCTAAAGATAAGGAAGAGTCAAAGGTGGCAGCAGTGTTATCAACCCAAGTGACATTGTAAAAAAATAAAAAAACTTTAGTGGCTGTGGCAACAAGGAAAAAATTCTGGTGTACCAGGGAAAATGAATTCATTTTTGGCCTTGTGAAAGTAAAATGGGTGATGAAGCTTCAAAAAAGATAATGAATGAAGGGAGAAACTGGGGCATAATCTAGCCTGGGTGCAGAAGTACTGAAAGTGTAGGTGGGCTAAGAGCGAGGGGATCAGGGATCATGGGTGTGGCTGTGATGCAGAAGCACTAACTCAGTACAAATACTTATGTATTTGTATGTCTTTAGTCGTCGTCTTTGCTTTTTTTTTTAATAGCCTATCATCTGGCCCATTTACTTGAATGTGAATTTGCATCTGCAAATGCTTACATCTACTGTTCTATGTCCACCATTAATTACAGTAATGAACACTATCATTTTCATACAAGGTTTGTGAGTGTGTTCAGGTACTGTTATTACTAGTTGTAAATGAACTAAATTTTAGTTTAAAAAATGCAGGTTCTTTAGAAAGCAGGAACACCAACCCTTAAAAGTAATATTGTCCCTACAGATGCCAGCCTGGTACAGATACCACTGTTAGAAATGAGGAACTGAAGTCAAGAGAAACTGAGGAACTGTTGTACTCTGTGACACCTTCTCTCAGCTGCTAGCAGAGCAGTCTCCTCTGGGGAAATAGTGAAAACTTCTCTAGGTGTTACTTAGAAATAATTTTTTAAAAAAGACAAAATATTGGCATTAGATAATGTGATTTCTTATTTCCTTTTCCTCTGATGAACAGCTGCCTTCAGAAATTTTACCATTAGAAGTTTACTGGTTGCAATTCTTAAGGCTACTCCTTCCTTCTTTCTTATGACTTATGTGAAGACAATTTATATAAGTATAGGCAACTTGAAAGAGCTCTGAACATTTGCAAGAATCATTTACAGAAAAATATACTTTAGCAGCAAGTAAAATTGCTGCCTACCTGCAGTAGGAATGTCTCAAGTGTACAATTCAGGGGTACAGTAAATTATTCCTTTAATACTCTAGTGTATTTGACATGATTTTTTTTTCCACGCAGTCTCGAAAGAAGTATACAAAGAGCTGGAGGGCACAGTCTACAGCATCTTTCTCTCTCCGTGTTTCTTTCAATTTTGCTGCGTGTATCTACTGTTGGGACTGAGAAGTTACAAATGCCACCATAATGTTGAAAGTCTGCTTTTCATAGAAAAGACAATTTCCAAAAAGTTTACCAGCTTTATGCCAGCTGTATTTGCAGGCAGGTTGCTAGAGGATTAGCCAGCCTTACTATGAGCGTCTCGTTCAGCTGTGCAGGTAGTGCAGCTCTAGTACTGGGGGATAACGCTTCTTCAAATTGCCAGTCTGTGGAAGAGGAAGAAAAAGGTTAAATGCTACTCCCCACAGAAGTAAGACTCTCTTACCCTTTTTTCTAGCAAGCTGGAGGAGAGGGTATTGCTGAGCAATGGCACCAGGTGCTGAAGTGAGAATACTCCCAACGAGATTTTGTGTAAGTGATTTTACATCACTTAAAAATAATAGTAATTAGACAAACAACAAAACAACTGAAAACGCTTATTAAAGTGGCAAAGAAAGCTAAAGGCCTTTCACCATGACTGCAGCTTCGCGCCAGGCGTGCTGCGTGTGAGCCTTTGGAGAGGCTGCCCCACCGGCCGTGCTGCCTCGGCACGGCTGTCTGTGGCTGCCCTGGGCTGCCTGTGGCTTGGAGGGCAGCCGGGTACCGTGCGTGTGTGGGAGGCCGTGCCTGCTTTCCTAGCTTTTGCTTTTTAGCCTGTGGCAAACGCTGAGAAGAGCGTCTTTTTGTCGTCTGGTGCTCTGAAAAACACGTGCATGCTTGATAGTGCAAGCGTAAGACAAAGTTTTGGTTTCTATTGCTCAAATAATTTAGGAAGGTCTGTGGGCAGCAGAACCAGAGAAGCTTGATTTGCTATGGGTCGATCACGTTGCAGCAGGTCAAGTGGCAGGAGGCAGATGATCTTTGTCAAAACAAAAAAAGCTTGAAATGCAAGAGACCATGTTTACTTGCGCTACTGCTGATAACAACATAAAGACACTGCCATTTTACTAAGGTAGATTACATTTGCTGATTGATGTGGTACTAACAAAATCTAAGTCCTAGCAGGTGCCTTTACTTTTGACTGATGAGAATATAGTATTTACAGTGCTTAAAAATAATATATAATTTTATAACAATATAATGTAACATTTATAAAGTTTATAAGCATTTTAAGTTTCTCCACCATTCTACTGTTGTGATTAATTGTCCAGGTGCACAGCTTCTAATGTTGCATAGTGGCCTGTTAATGTTTAATTTCCAGTTGGACATTGGAAAATGTAGGAATCTTCTGTGATTCACTCTGCATCACTGTAACTGTCATCTTCTTGAGTGTTTCACTTCCAGATCTTGATAATTATACTCTTTTTCAGAGTTTTATTGTATGTTGGAATATCCTGAACTAAAAGAATAAGGAATAAAGCTTCTAAGATACTTTTAATATATGTAAACTTACAGTTCCTGTTAAGAATCCAAAATGAGGTATGTAATCCACTGTGAGTTGCATATTAATCCTATGGAATTTGCCTGATATGTAAATGAACAAACACACCAGTAAGAGTCACCTTTTACTGCTATAGTGCCACAGTAATTTTACAGACTGCACAGGTAGGAAGAGGGCAAAAAAGACCCCACACCCAGGTCTAATATCCTGCTAATTTTATTTATTTATTTATTACTCTTACATAATATATTCACGGAAGCTGCTAGGGCAGTAAATATTAATACTGCAGTAAAAACGATACAATTGGCATGCCTACCGTTACCTTTTATCAAATAGCAGCAAAGACTGAACATCTAAATATTGCAATATTCCTTAATGTAGAACTGTCAGATACTGATATGAAACTATATTACCCTGGAGTTTTTCCATTGTACTTTCTGTTTAAAGGAATTCATACAGTTAAAATGAGTTACAATGAGTTCTTTATCTCACACAAATTCAGGGCATAACATTTTAGTATGAGGAATATGGAATAATAGGATTACAGTCTGAATTTGATAAGAGCCATGTCCAAAAGATACAGTAATTACGAAGCAGACTACTTACACTTAAAAAAACCACTGTTAAGAATCGGTGTTAATCCTGCTTGATAGTAGAAGAAGAGGCACTGTGATCAGATCAGCAGTAAGCGGTGCGTAAGGAGTCAAGAGATCAGGATCTTGCTCATCTTTCCTCCCTGACCTCCATGAGGGGGTTTGCCTTTATGTCAGGGCAGGCTTCTGGTGCAAGCCTGCTCCCAATGGTTCCTGATCCACGTGAGCGCTGGAGCTGGGTGGCAGGTCCCAGCGGTGCTGGGAACCCCAAGGCAGCTGGGGATAAGGGCACTGGAAGGGAAAGGGAGAGCCCTGCCAGAGTGGGAGCTCTGCACAGCGCTGCAGTGTCACGGAGCCACACAAACTAGGCCAGTCCAGTTAACGATCAAACAAAAAGTATTTATTTTACAAGATGGAAGGGGAAAAAAATAAGTTTTGTTCTAACTGAAACCACTCTGGCTCCAACAGACATTAACAATTCTCAGGTTCAGGATGTCAGTTGGGAAATTAGTACTACACTGCTGACTTAAGAGCTCCTAAGGTTTATGGTTGATGACCCAAAATGTGCAAAATCACTCATCACGTGTGTAAGATGAGGTCTCTCAATCTGTACACAAGATGAACCGTGGGTGGCGTCCCAGCCCGCGGGGAGAGCCTCTGACCGCAGACCTGCTGCCCTGAGGGAGACCGACTCAAGATGGCCCCCCTCGCGGGACTCCATTTATACCCAATTCAAACCTGACCTGTGGTCATACATGGTCACGTAGGTCCCTGTTGGCCAAAGACCTCAGCTTTGTCTCCCATCAACTGAAGCTGCCAATGCCCTGCGGGCAAAGGTTTTCCCGTGGGCTTTGTCAGGGCGGGTGCATCTGCCGTATGCAGTCCTTCCATACCAATGCGTTTCTTAATGGTCTATTTCTTCCTTCTTATTTACAAACAGATTTTATGGACCTTTTGCATTTTAGAGAGGAACATCTGCAGCCTCAAGTACCTGCTGTATTTTAGAACGTTAGCAATATGAAAAATGAGTATTCTCAGAGATGCTAATAAAACAGTTATAATTGCTGGAATATTGGTCTTTGCAATTTCTGACCAAAATATAGTAGCAGGAAAAACCTTGTCATTTCTTTTCACGGTCTGTAGCTCCGTAATATGTGATTGGTAGGTTTCATTTAAGAAGCCAGTGTTTTTGATTTGTTAGTGGAGGGACTTGAAAAGGGAAAATGTTTGACCTACAAGGAGCGGAAAAAAATCCTTTCAAAAGATTCAGCGTGAGGAAAAGAGATTGAACTTACATTCAGTGAGACTCTTGTTCTTCAACCAGAACCGGTCTGTTGCTCTCTCGTAGGTGCGGTTCTTCAGGAGTAGGCAGAATGTAAAGGCATCCCTTCCAAAAAGCTGTTCTTGTTGGGAATAGGTGAACTCTTGCAATTTTTTTTTTCATTTTATTTTTTTTTAACTGAACTCATCCAGAGAGCTTTGGCATTTCCAGTGCTTCCCCATCTGAAGAAAAAAAAAAAAAATCTGTGATCCATAGCTGATGCAAGTATTTTTTTCTTTATAGCTATTCACAGGGAATTTAACAAAAGTTCAGAAAGGACAGTGAAAGTGAGATTCAAGTCTCTTTTATTAAAGGTATTAACACTTCCTATGTTTTTCCTTGAAATATTTACTTGGAGTTTATACAATGAAATGTATACCACCTCATCATTATTTCAAGTCTTTTTTTTTCTTAAATTTGAAACCACATTTTCAGACAGAAAAATTTGTTGGAAATTTTCTAGCAAATTTGTGGAAACTTTTATGCCTGCCAGAAGTCCACCTGACTCTGGATTACAACCCGAATACAGATTCACTGAGGGCATCAATATTCCTTGTATGTGCATCCTGGACTACCACAGGTGGTTCCTAGTTAGCGTGAAGGAAATAATGCCTTGCCTAATTCATGGCCATGCTTTAGAAGCTGGCCATACCTTTAAAAGTGTTAGAGAGAATAGTTTGAAATTAGGCAGTTGCCATACACTGCAAAAGTTATTTTTGATACCTATTCCCTTGAAAATATGTGTATATTTTACTATTGCTAAAACCACCAGAGCCCAGAAAGCAAGTTTTAAAAGTTTTATTATCTTTATTCTGCATTCTGTGTTTCTGAATTTTCATGCCACCTGCTTTCAGGGGCTGTCTGCAGTTGTAATGCATTTGTAAATTTGCAGCTAAGATACCTGCATAAAATACAGTCTCCAAGAATGATACAGCTAAGAATACAAATTTTTTTTTAAATGGATGCGTAGTTGAATATTACTAAGAAATGAAACGAGCCTTTAACCTGCCAGCAGAACTTCATCAGGGCAAAGCCACTTCTGGTCTGTGCAGAAGAAAAGTTTGCATTTGTCTAAGCAATGGTGTGAATGGTGCCCCTTCTGTTCGTTGAAGGGCCATATTTATTTGGAGGGAAATCCAGTTAAACCAGGCTTTGATATGCATTTCTAATCTCCTTCCTAAACTTCAGTACAGTTATGAGCTTTATCATCTTTTTAACTGAAGAACCAGGAACCAAACCTAGATTCATGCTGTGGTTCTCAGCTGTGCGCAGGTGACGGTCCAGTAGTGGTCATGCTTAGAGGGGAAACAAAGGGAAAATGAAAATGCAAGGGAATTTGCACAGGGTAAATCCCTAAACTGGCCCGTGTAAATGTGACTGGATCGCGTTTGTTACCACAGGATGCTCGATGAAAGGTAGCTTGGACGGAGGTCACTGAAGTCTCTGCCTTTCACTCTCTGGCTTCTTTATGGGGCCTCCTGGGTGGATTAATTTGGGTGGGAGAGGGGCAAGTGTGAATGTGGACTCTCTCTTAGAGCGTAGGCAATTGTATTTCACAGGAGGCTCTGAAATGACAAGCAGGCAGGCAGGGAAAGACGTCTGTCTGGGTTGGGTGTTAAATAGTTACCTGCTGAGCAGCTGGTAACCTCTTTCTTATCACCTTCTGCTGTCATCTTTGCCCCTCCAGCATTCAAAACTGTCTTCTGTTAGGACTTTTTTTTTTTTTTTTTTTTTTACCTTGCAGATAAATAACAAGTTACTTATTTCTTTTTGAACTTTTTTAAATACATCCTGTAATACATGATTTAAATCTGGATTCTCTAGATGTTGCTTAGATGAAATAGCTGAAGTAGTAGTTGAACTGCAAGTTTATACAAGATTTCAGACAGATAATTGGGAAAAGTTCCAAATTTTGTATTTATGACAGATACTCACCAATATATAGTAATGTTGAATAAAAACCTTAAAGCACCCATTCACAGCTTATGTAAACTTCTTTCATCTTACCCTTTACTGTAGTAGTTCCACTCAGATGGAAACTATTTGCTGCCTTCGTATATTTTCTTGATGGTTATAATATTGTTGATTTTTTAAAATATAGTAGGTTGACTTTAATATCTGATTTGCAAGTACTTATCTGTATGTTAAAAATCCAGAAGTTTCTTGAAAAGATTAAGGGCTCAATCCTACAAATCCTTACTTAGCTGGTAAGTTTTATTTAATTCAATTCCTTACTCTCTGGAGAAGGAGCTACTCATTTGGGGTCTATTCTTTCAGTGAGCTTAAAATATATTTGAGAATTACAGTGCTGAATCATTTTCTAATTTAGCAGACAGGAAAACCTTTAAATGTTCGAGAAACAGACCTTCCAAGGATTTTGATGGTGATAAAGTATAGAAGTGGCCACGGTCTCTTGTGAGACAGCATCATGTTGAAGGGCAAAGGGAGAATGGAAATTCTGCTGAAGCAGCAAGAGAGAATTCTTCAGGGAAATGATAGGACATTTTGATTAAACCAGTTGAAGAACAAATTTCTCTTGTTAAGGGAGAATGGAGGGAAATGTTTCAGCTTAGTGTTCTTCTCCCTCCCCCCTTTGGCTTCTCCGAGTAACTGAAGTGTATAGAGGGTTTTTAATTTTCTTTCCAGATTTATGTGTCTGTAACCTAGTTAAAGCATCACCTGTATGCTGCATTTAGCAATAGTTTATATTCACAAAGGGTGATTGAATTTTTAGCTAACAACGGCGTAAAAAAAATATTTTTTGTGTATTACTCTTTGACTTTATAACCTCTGTCATCAGTACATTGTCCTGTCAATATCGGGACAATGCTTGTCTTGAAACTTGTTTGTTCTGTCATAATGATAGGATGTCCCAATCAAAAGTGATGTTTCACAGAGCTAGGCACTCTGTATATGAAATGGAAAGACAGTTCTGCCCTAAATGTGCCAGAGGTTCTTTTCCACAGAACACTGACACTGAGAAATGTCCTAGTAGGCCAGATCAGTCTTATTTTTTGAAGGATGTAGTGGAGGAGTGGTTTGCCCTCCTCTTCTGCAGCAAATAGATCTTGTCTGCTAAAATCTAAAAGTAATAGGGACAAGCTGTCCTGCATCTCAGATGTTATGTTACACCACCTCAGCGTGAGCGGAGATTCAGGTTGGAAGTGGGAATGGAAACAACCAAGTGAAACAAAATTTTATGTTTGCTGCTGCCCAAACTGCAAACATCTGCTTGAGTTTAACTTTTCCTCTGTTATTATTACTTAGTGACTGCTGATTTTCTTTCTCCTGGGAGCCGATGCATCTATCTCCAGGAGAGGCAGTTTATTAATAAGAGGATATTTTATTTTACTTCAGTAGTACTTCATAAAACAACTCAAAGTGCTTTAGAAATATTTATTAAACTTTGAAGCCCCCAGCTACGAAAACATGTTCTCACTGGTATATCAGAATCATTGAAATATGTCTAATGCTTGGGGTTTAATAGCTCATATAGTACAAATAAAAACTCAAAATGTAGTGGAAGACAAAATAATAAGCAATAACAAGTTTTTGGTGTTTCTTTTTCATCATGCTATGTGAGAAAATCTAATGGTTTTTGAAGAGTAAGTGAACATTTAAATAATACCCCATTTTTTAAAATATTATAAATCCAAGTCCATCCAGATTAATGTAGAAACTGATATTTAGGTATATGTCTGTGTATTAGACGCACAGCCTGAAATTAGACAATCATCAGTCTTTGGCAGAGAAGAGTTTAACTCCCCTTCCCCTCCCCCTTCCCCTCATGTTGTGTAAGAGAATTTAGTCTTACAATTAAAGCAGTACTTAAGGACTCATGAATCTTGATTTTGATTTCTAGTTCTACCAGAGATTGTAAGTGAATGGGTAATTCTCTCCTAAAAATTCTTTGCTGCTGATCCACAATTATGCACTTTACGGCTGTCTGGTTTGTGTACTGTCTGGTTTTTTTTCCTTTGCTTAAATTCTCATTGCTGCAAATAAGAAAAGGCTCAAATTTCAGTCTGATTTCTTTAGATTTTCTTACAAAACTACTATTTTCTTTCTTTCTGATACAAAACATATAGCTATCAAATATATTGGTGACACTTGGAAGAAACTGTCTTTTCTAAAGAGAAGACGTTTCTCCACAATATCCTCATAATTCAGAGACAAGAGGAGTAAATATTTTAAATATCCTGGTTTCTAGAAAGGAGCCTAACACAAGTGGCTTTGTGAACAGGAAAAACAAGTTACAGATCTGGTACTTTTGTGTATATTCAAATAAATCTAGATAGCGTAATAGAAATATTTTTAACTTCAGCACAGGGTCAAGATTCTTCATCTTGTTTATGGATTCAATGTGATAGAAAGTATGGAATTTTTAATGTAGCTTACTGATTTGCTGAAATATTTGGCTTCTTCCTTTCCTGAAAGGGGCAATATATACATAAAATGCATATGTAAAAATACATACAGATAGATGGATATACATATATGTGTCTCAACTTTGGAGATAAACTTGTAAGGAAAAATAATTGCTTGCTAGAAGGATATATGGAGATCAGCAAATATTACACACTTCTCTCAGGTCCAACTGAAATTGTAAGACTTGCATTTTCTGTCTTTTATTGAGCACGGAGTATTTCATGCATTAGTTGGGTCAATTCAGATGCTTTAGTATTTGATGAATTACCCTTTCCCTTTGGAAAAGTAATATACTACACGTAGTAAGTAATTTTTTAGTGATGACAAATGGCGTATTTAAAGGCAGTGGTCATTGTAGCATCACAAGATGTACATGGAAAGAAGAAAAACTCATGCAATCACATTTCTTTGGTAAACCTCTGCTGTTGTCTTTCTTGTTCTACTCATTGAAGTTGGTTACCTTTTGCCAGCAACTAAGCACCACGCAGCTACTTGCTCTCTCCGCCCCGGTGGGACAGGGAGAAAATCAGAAGGGTAACAGTGAGAAAACTCGTGGGTCGAGATAAAGGCAGTTTAACAGGTAAAGCAAAAGCTGCGCACACAAGCAAAGCAAACCAAAGAATTAATTCCCCACTTCCCATGGGCAGGCAGGTCTTCAGCCATCTCCAGGAAAGCAGGGCTCCATCGTATGTGTAACGATTACTTGGGAACACAAACGCTGTCACTCTGAAGGTACCCCCTTCCTCCTTCCTTCAGCTTTATGTGCTGAGCATGACATCATATGGTATGAAATATCTCTTAGGTCAGTTGGGGTCAGCTGTCCTGGCTGTGTCCCCTCCCAACCCCTCGTGCACCCCCAGCCCACTGGCTGGTGGGGTGGTGTGAGGAGCAGCAAAGGCCTTGGCCCTGTGTAAGCGTTGCTCAGCAGGAACCAAAACATCCCTGTTTTTTTCACTAACCTTTTTTACTTGCTTAGAGCAAATGTAGATCAGCCCCAGGAGGCAAGCAATGGACTCAGAATTGTTTTGGCAGAGGCAGTTCCTGTATGGAGCACAGCTGAGGCTATCGGTGCAGAGCTATTTCGTCATGTTTACCATGGTAGCTAGCTACAGGCAGCCAAAGGTAAAGGTTATTATATTTGAGCAGGTAATGCTGTTAAAGCCATTGGAAGATTAGAAAAGTGCTATCTAAAGGTTAAACTGTATAATGATGGGAGGGAATAATGCAAATGGCACTCCCTGCTCCTTCTCCTACCGCCACTTTCTCTGCTTCATCTGGGACAAGGTGCTATTGTACCTGCATGGGTTACAGTACTGGCCAGAGGCCACGAGCAGGCGAGCTGCCAGGCAACCTGCCTCTCCTTTTTATACTGCTTAGAGAGCACTGACTGTGTCCTGCAGGCACGCAGGTGGTTTCTGCTACATCGCCTGTGTCTGAAAAGGGTCTTGAGATTCCTTGATTGTCATTACTTGGGCTGCAGGACCAGGTTTCTCTTCCCCCTGCCTTTGTAGTTCATGCTCATTTGAGAAGGAGGGACAAAGGAAAACGTTTTGGCTTCAGTGACATGAATGGTGCTGCTGCTTTGCCCAGGCTGTCGTGCTGTGTGTCTGGGAAGTGGGTTTTGGCTGGACAATTCCCCAGCAGCATGCTGTAGCCACAGCCCTGGAAAGTATCAGCTATGTAAGAGTTTTCTCATGGGGCTTTGATTGATAGTCTCAAATCTGAGCTTCTGCTGAGAGCAAGACCCCTGAGTGACTGTGCCCTTGAGCATCCATTTCTGTGATTTTTCCCTCCTTTATACTTTTGCTTTACTACTGAGACTCCAGTGAGCTTTTCTGTAATCAAGATGCTTTTGACTGAGGGCTGTAGGGATGAGACTTCAGCAAGACACAACTCAGAATAACAAATATAAAAGAAATTAAAAAAGCAAGGTCTGCAGTTTTCTCTGTCACACAATCACTGCATAACGTTGTATGTTTGTATAAAGTGGCCAGCATCAAGCTCCGAGTGATCTTTTACTATGTTATAAGGTGCTACAGCATTTCTTAAAAGTGGAATGAGAAATGGATGCTTTGCAGATACAGGGATGTGACTAATAGTGGTAAATGTTGATCTGGCCAACAGCGTAGCTAGATACGCAGAAAGGATGGAAACTTTTATGTAGAAGTTTTCAAGATTTTGAGAACTTAACTTCTTTCAACTAGGAAACTAAAAGTTGAAAAATACTGTTTGTAAAGGCAAATTCTACAATAATTTTCTTAAGGATTGATCAGAATTCTTTTTACAGTATTTCCCTTTTATAAACAGAAATTCATAAATAAGAAAAAAGTGTTCCAAAACATCGAACTTGGGAACTTAACACTGAGTACAGTTTCTAATTTTATTACAAAACAGAGGTAGAAATAGACCTTGTTTTTCTTTTAGACTAGTTCTATTAAAGTTTCTCTGATTAGCTCTAATGATAACTATCCAATGATAATGATGATAACTATATTGCTGATTTTTATTACAATAGAGCATAGCGATTTCAATTAAGATAGGGGTCCATGTCATTGTTTTAGGTCCTTCCTCTGTAGGAAGCATTTCTTCTTTATGGTCTCAAATAGCAAAAGGTGGAAAGAGAACAGACATGGACATAGTTTTACAGCAGGTCAGCAATTAAATAAAATATATTTAAAATATATTCTGAATGATGATACAGATTTCTGCCTATGTTAGACCACAAATCTCTGCCAAATGGGCCTGTGAGCCTACCAGAAAGACACTTAATGCACTAAATCTTTCAGTTGATGTATTCATGATTTCTTTTGAAATAATTTTTCCAAATAAAGTGCAATTCCATGGTATTGTGGTTTAACCCCAACCGATAACTAAGCACCACACAGCTGCTCGCTCATCCCTCCCTCCCCTCAGCAGAATGGGGAGGAGAATGGAAAAAAAACCCAAAACTTGTGGGTTGAGATAAAGACAGTTTGATAGGATAACAAAGGGGAATGATAATAATATTAGAAAAGAAGTGATGCACAAATGCAATTGCTCACCACATGCAAAAGGGAAAAAAACCCAACCCAATGCCCAGTCTGTTTCCAAGCAGCGGTCCTGCCTCCCAGCTCGCTTCCGCAGCTATATCCGGAGGATGACGCTATATGGCAGGGAATATCCCTTTGGCCAGCTTGGGCCAGCTGTCCTGGCTGTGCTCTCCCAGCTGCTGGTGCACCTGGCAGGGCATGAGAAGCTGAAAAGTCCTTGACTTAGTGTAGGCACTACAACTACCCAGCAACAACTAAAAGCATCAGTGTGTTACCAACATTATTCTCATTCTAAATCCAAAACACAGCACTGTACTGGCTATTAGAGAGAAAATTAACTCTATCCCAGCTGAAACTGGGACACATGGGCAATTCTTCCTGCAGGTAATAACGTACTAAGCCACTGTTGTGATACCCTGTGCTGCACATTGCTATTCTGCTGCACAGCTTTGCAAGTAATAAAACACTGAATTTCCAGGAGCGACAAAGAAAACAGAGCACTTCAAGCCATTTTGTGTTTTGTTCTACTGTAAATTCAAAGTATGGTTCTTTCATCTGAGTGGTTATTATGTTGAGTCAAAAATTAAACCCAGTATAGGATTTCATTCTTCCCTCACTAGACAGGCATTCTCTCTTTCTTTATTCATCCTTCCAGTTCCTCCTGCATTACCTTGTTTTTTTCTGAGTGCTGGTGTGCAAGTTAACCAGAGCTGTATGTCCTAATACTTGAGAGGAAGAAAAGAAAAGGAAGGCTTTTATGTTATTGCTTTATAAATGTTATGTTGTTGTGTAATTTAGCCTGTTTCAGAAGTTCTCCTGAGTGCCAGCATTAAAAGCTGTTATAATTTGCAATAATGTCAATGGTATATTTTTGTAGAAAATATTAATGCTTAAAATTCTTTTAATGAGAACTTAATGAGTGAGTAGCAATAAAGTGTATAATGAAAACAAAGTGCCAGACGATGTTTTTGTTGTAGCAAAATAATCTTTGAGAGAACAACAAGGCTCACTGTAGGAGGAATTACGTATATTTTCCCTTGGTAGGTGAGAACCTTTAGACCTCTACTGGAATGAAACTTTAAGAAACAGTAAGTAGATATTACAGCTAATAGGAAGAATAAGAGGTGGGGAAAACATCAATAGCAGTTAAAAGAAGTCAGGCCCTAGAACAGTCATGTTAGTATATTTGATATAAAATCCTCTTCAGATTTTGAGTGCTTGAAATTTAGTAAAGTCCAGAAGGAACCAGAGGATTTGAATCTGTGTAGTTGGACTTGGGAAATGGCTAACTCTTCCATAACTCTTGAACTCTAGTAAAAGTAATCTGAAGACTCTTGGAAAGCTGTGTCCCTCATAGACAAAAATTTGGTAACATCCAGTGAATTCTTGTGTCAACCATGCAGTTACTGTAGATTGTGGCTGTGTAGAGTTCTGTAATGATGAATGTAGCTGTGCCTTATACCGAGTTCTCAACTCGATGCGTTATGTGTCTATCTTCTGTACATTGGTCAAGAACTTGTATGGGTGAAAGAGATATGGATAGTGACAGAAAAAAGAGGAACTGAATGTAGCTTAGTATAACTAAGGTAGGCACAGTGACAATGCACTATGTACTTTTATCAAGGAGCGGTAAAACCTTTGACTATACCATCCTTGAGCCAATCTGACTACAGCAGACTGAGAAAGCTCTGAGTAACTATTTCTCATACCAAATAATTTCACAATTAGAATGAAACTGGTATTTCTAAACAAATTGACACTGTATTTCTGATGCTTAAAGACACGCAGCTAAAATTCAGAAAGAATTTAATTTTAAATTTATACACATGCATGTATATGAGTTTCTACTTCATGTTAAAACCAAAAGTACAGGATTTTGTACGAAACATTATGTTCAGATAATGGATCTCTCTCACAATAGTCTCACCCTCAAATTCTTATGCCTTGCGGTGATGGTACACAGTACTGCCTGTGTGTACAGGGCTCTGGGTGAAGCTGGAGGGGATGGGGCTGTATCCTCCACAGTCGGCCCAGTGAGTGGGAAGGACTTAGATTAGAAACCTACACATCCTGTGGGTGAAGATCTGGTTGTGCAGCTGATGTCGCAGTCAGAGCTTTGGCTTCTGTAACTGTGGGACCCTCTTCGAGTAATAAAGGCTGCTGCAGAGGCAGGATCTGTCTGACAAAGTGAGGCAAGGGCATCTTTGCCAACCGGCTTGTTAACGTGGTGAGAAAGGCCTTTAATCCTTCTGAAGAGGTTGAGAACTCTCTGTTCACATAGGTGACCAACAGATCAACAGTGAAGGCACTCTGTTGTAGCTGCTAGTCATAAACACAGAAGAACTGGTCAGGGATGTGATGGTTGCTGACACCCTTGGATACAGCAACCGTGCAGTGGTGCATTTTGTGATAATGAGAAAAGTGAGTAAGTTGAAAGCAGGACTTCAACCCTTGACTTTGAGACATTGCCCAAGTAGGGAAAGATTGAATTTGGAGAGCCAATGCTGAGCTAGATTTCCCATTAGAGGGTGATCAGCAATGCATAGTCCATCTAAGTGGCTGGTTGCTAGCGTCTTCCCATCACTAGTCAATGTTGAAGCTAATCATGTTTAATGTAACAGGCTGGATGGTGGTTCAAAGTACACCTTCAGCAATGTTGTGCATGGTACCAGATTGGGAGGAGTGGTGAATACGCTGGAGAACAGTGCTGCTATTCAGAAGGATCCCAACAGGCTGGAAAAATGGGGTGACGAGAATCTTGTGTGGAGTAGGTTGAGCAGGCACTTGTGTGCCCTTGTGATGGAGAAGGCCAGTTATACCCTGGACTATATTCACAAGACCAACAGGTCTGGTCCTGTGTCCCTCTTTGGTTCCCCAATACAAGACAGATATTGCACTGATGGGCAAGAAACATAGTCATGGTGCTGGAGTGGACGACGTATGAGAGGCTGAGAGATTTGTTCAGTTTCAGAAGAGAAAATGAAGGGGAGATTTTATGGCTGTCTACATGTACCTGAATGGAGAATACAGAAAACTGTCTCTTTTTGATGGTTCACAGTGAAAGGAAAAGAGGCAGTGGACATGATTTGTAAAAAGGACAATTCCATTCAGACAGAAAGGAGGGAAAAAAAAAAAAATCACCATGAGAGCAGTCAAGCACTGGAACAGGTTGACCAGAGAGTTTGTGGAGTCTCTGTTCTCAGTGATGTTCAGAACTTCTCTGGAGGAGACCCTGAGCAGCGATTGTAAGTTTGCTGTGGTTTGAGCAGGACTTTGAACCAGGTGATGGTCAGAGATCTCTTCCAACAGAAATTATTCTGAGTCTATAAATTTAGTAGGCTTTCTCTTGTTGACAGCTGAAGGAAGGTTACAGTCATGGATAAGCCTCAGCATCTGAATTCCTAAATTACCTGGATTTACCACTGAGTGATTTGCCATAGTTTATATCTTAGATTATCAGGTTGCAAAGTATTCTGCAAATAAAGCTTATGCACAGGGAGACTCTGAGATTGAATCAATGTTGGTCAAATGCTTTGGAATCCTCTAAGGAAATAAATTATTTCCACATTTTCCCTAAAGACTGTTTTCATTTATTATGTGGATATATACAGTGTTTTTCCATTTTTACTAGTTTATGAATGCAGTAATGACAGATGCGTCTTTTTTCAGGACAGAAAATCTCTAAGTGGCTCACATGTGAGTTGTTGACAAAGATTGCCCTTGATTTGTATGGCAAAAGTAAAGATGTTGATAAGCATGTGTGTGGTTTAAGTGCTGTGGCATCATGTACTCTGATACTGGGGTAGGCAGGCATTTTGGCATGGTGATTTTAATTCAGGCATATGAAAAACAGAAGGAGCAGCCATGAATTCCATCTTGAACAAACTTTGTAGTGATGTTGTGATTATTTATTTCAGCCAAGTTCTACCTCAAGAACACTTTTCTGATGCTCTTCAAGTTTAAGCCTTGGTATTTTTTCATTTAAATATCAGTTTGTTTAACAACTGGAGGACTGAGTGTGCATTTGGAGTTTAATAAGACGCTTGCCCCTAATGTGAACTGAAAACAGTTATTTAAAAAGTAACAGCATCTCATCTGCAATTTATTTTTCACTGACAAAACTTGTCCAGATGGCACATAAGTGTAGGTGTAATTGCTACAACATACTCCATTATTGTAAAAGCAAAAAATAGTCAGCTCAATCTTACACACACCAGCCACGTTTCACGTGGGGGAAAAAAAAAAAAAAAGGTTGTATATAGGAGATGATTTCTTGAGAGAGCTATAAAGACCACCTGGTGCAAGCTGAGTTTGGATGCTGCAGACATCTCCTCACTACTGTAGTGATGAGAACATTGACAGGTTGGAAGAAATTCTGAGAAGAGACCAGCAGGGACTAATTTGCGAAAACAGATTAAAACAACTGGGTAGTAATTGTACTGTTTGGTTAAATGACGGCAGTGGGCCTATCTGAATTAAATGGCACTTGTCACATAAAGTGGTCACAAATGTCACAAACAGGACAACAGTGTGTGGTTAAGGGAAGGAGAAAAAATTATTTGTAAATGTTGGACCACTGCAAAAATGAGGATACAAAGTAGTAGAATGGGTAAATATAAGAATACATGGTTAGTAATTGTGATAGAAAACTATAAATTAAAATAAATTTGCTGGATTTTCATGGTTTTTAGCAATAATTTTTATTATAGATTTAAAAGAAATTGTGGATTCCCCATTACATCAGCCTTTGGCAACTGTAATGTAAGCAGGGATCATGAAATTAATTTCATCTAACTTAGATATCAAAAGTGTGTATATTTACTTCTGGACTGATCACTCTTAGTTCCTTTTTATTCTCTAGGAACTAGTCCTGTTTAGGCTGCAACTCATTTGTGTCCTTTTTAAATGTTAAGATTTGACAAATTGCACCTAAGATGCTGTTGACTCTCTGTTGATGAGATCCTTGCTGAACTGCAGAAGAAGCTGGGGTGGCTAGCTCTGATGTGTACATTCAGATTTGTCCAGATGAATTTCCGTATTAGTCATAGTCTTGTGATGATAAAAATTAGAAACTTACTTCAGAGCTCGTGATTAATTCTGATACTGTGCCCTAATGAGAGACTGTATTTCCAGTATAGTGTTGTAAAGGATACAGAACCGAATGTTTGTGGCTTGGCTGTATTATGCTTTATCTTAGTGATGCATTTAAATAACTTTAGGTCTGGCCATGCTATCTATCTAATGACTGATGTGGATTAATTAGGAGACTGGAGGTCTGCATGTCCAGAAAGAACAGCGGTTTCCTACTCTCTGCTTACAAGAAATGAGATTTTAATCAGGAGGTTGTCTCCTTTATGCCTGTTTGTGGCCCAGGCAGATGGTACACTAATCATCCTTACAAATATAGTGTATTGAGTATAAATAATGTAAAAACCAAGGACTTGGAACAGATAATTCATTAGTTCTGTAGTCACACTGGGAGAAACGTTTTCTCCTGTCACCCTGTGATTCTGTCTGGGAGACAGAGTGGTTGAAAGAGCTGCTCCATCTTGATCTGACAAGGTGATTTTGGGTTTTACAAATAGGTTTTCATTCTTGCTCTAAGTAGGTGTAAGTATAATATATATACTTCCATTGTTTACATTTAAATTAAGTTCTATCTTTAGTGATTATTTTTTCTCCCACAGTGGCATTGCAACTTTTAAAAAAGTGCTGGATACTGTATTTCACCAAGGAATGTCTTGCAGCAGAAGGCTGGGCAAAACTCTGATCTGCATCCAGTGAAAGGGATAGGAGGTGCATTTCAGTACATTTTCATTACATTTGAGGTCCAAAAATACATTAGGTCTTTTATTTCCTCCAGACTGTAGGTTATTAAATTTGTAAGAGATATACTGTACAAATCCAAACAACGTATTTTGGTTTTTGGAAGGTTAATCTCCTGAGTGTCTAAGATAAAAAGGCAAACCTACCAATATAGCGCTAAGGGTCTAATAAGTAAGAGAAACAGATAAACCTTGTAGGCTGGATGTGCCTTGGGTCACTGAGGAAAGCAGGAAAACAAAACCACAAAAACACCCCACCTATACCATTTCAGTCTAGGAATAAATTCTGGTATGACCGTCTAATGTGATGACCTGTTTGGTCTACGCATGAGACCAAGATAAACCATCTGTGTCAAAAAAACACCTTACCCTCACCCTATTCTAGCCCATGGTCTACCGTGAAAGGTGGAAAGGGGAGGAGGAAAAGGTCAAGGAAGAACTAAAACTAAATTCCCTACAATTTGTTGTGTGTATTGTGGAACACTCTCAATCTTTTTAAGACCTGGAATATGCTCTGAAGCTTTTTTTTTTTTTTTTTGGTCATAAATACTCTTTTAATGCACAGCTGTAGGTGTTTAGTTGTTATGGAAATGAAGATAGCCCCAACCTTCTGCTGGTCTTAGAGGGATGGGGATGAACAAGAGAAGACAAATTGCAAGGCCAAAATGAATGGCTCTTGACTAACCAGCCCACCTTTTTCTGTACACTTACAACCAAGTTAAAGTGTTTCTTCCAGCATCTTAATTAAAGCATATATTTTTTAAAATACATCCAATGTCCTGAGTATTTACATACAAGTTACCATGGGAGCATTTCAGGCTCCATGTTTGGTTAGGTCTGAGGTCCAGGGACTATGTGCAGGACAGGAGAATAAGGACTTGGCACACAAATAGTGGTGCTTGTCCTGTAAGTCATGAATGGGCAGCCATGGACACAGCATACGTGGGGTGACATAGATCTTCCTGAGACTGTTTATGCTTTTTGTCTCTAGTGCCCTGTGGCAGAGAATTCAGTGATTTAGAAGTGTGCTCCCTGGAAGTATGCTCCCTCTTGATGCATTGACTGGAAATGCTTCAGCACTTGCTTTAAAAAAAAAAAGGCAGAAGGTATCTAACTCCCATCTCTCACTCTTGGGCCTTGACATAGACTTTTCAAAGGCACAATGGGCTGCTACTTTCCAGATGGGAGGGATGTGGTGGTTGTTTTGTGGAATGCATTTCTTGAGCAGTTGATGATTTCCAAATCTTTCTAATGGATTTGGATACTGAATGGCTGTCAGCTTACATGAATTAAACAGCATCTAATGCTTGGGATGCCCTGACAATGACAATTAAAAGTTTAAGTGAGGGTCAGTAATTGTCATTCAGAGTTATGAAGGGACAGAATGGAATGGCCTGGATGCTTCCTTACTTATAAAAAGTTCAGGCTATTTTAGTGTATTTGGTTTTGTATTGTATTTATTTATCAGTTCCTTTCTGTTTATTTCCTAAGGGGTTATTTTGTTAATGCATATCATTAATGGAAATGTATAAAACAAAAAACAAATCTATAGTGTTACCAAATCTCTGTAGTTAATTAAGGGAGGGAATGAATGCAGGGCACAGGAGAAGGTGACTGGGTGCCTCAGGCTCAGCCTGCCACCATAGCACTGATTCTGAAAATAACATTCAATTTGTTAGTAAAGTACACGGAGCCTACCACCAGTGATAAGGCCGATGAACTTTGCTACTGTCAATCTATATAAGCTGAAAAAAACTAATTTAAAAAGTACAGGTTCCCTGATGATTCCCTCAGCAGGCTACATGTTTTGAGTAATACATCATTGGATCAACACCACTTCACTTTCAAGGTGCTGAAATTCAATTTGTTTGCAGTGCCATAAAGTCAAGTACACTGTAAAAATCTGCAGCTCAGTGGTATAAAAAATAACTGTAAAAACATACTTTGTGGAAGAAGTTAGATGATAATGTGACATGTGCACGGCTGCTTCAGTCACACTTTGCCTAAATCGAAATTTCTTCAGAGTAAACACAAAAATTAATATACTACTTGTTGGGCTTTCTTTTCCCTTCCCCTTAAAAGAGTTTTGTGCCTAAATGCTGTTCTGTCATCTGATTTGGAAGAGTTAGAAAAAGTTGTAGAAGAACGATGAGAGTGGAAACAGGCTTTTTATGCTTTCTTTGAAACTGATACGCAGTTCCCAGTGCCAGCAGGTAGCAAATCCAGCTATACTCCTGGCAGTCAGAGTGCCGGTCTGCTTGGCACAGCCCAAGGACTCGAGTACTGTGGAGGAAACAGCCAAATTGTTGGTTCTGTTTCAGTTTTCTTACTTGTGCTGTGAGAATAATAAAGCTTGTTCCCCTCAAGGGTGTCTAGAAGCTAAATTAAAATGTGCAATGTAGAGCATACTCATTGATGGAAACTGCTGATAGCATGATAAATACAGCAAAACCTGGTAAGAAACCTAAGTTGTACAGTGGAAGTTGTAAGGCAGGACAGCAGAACTTGAATAGTCCTGAGTGATTTAAAAAAAAGTGCCATTCTAAGCTTGAATCAGTGAATATTCACTAATATTTTGGCAGGACCTAAGGAAGGACCAAAATTACGTAGGTTTTTCTTACGGCAAGCCACCATCCTATAATCTTTTCATCAGTGACTCTGCAGACTGGTTGAGGTGAAATGAGATCAGAAATCAGCCCTTTTGGACACTGCATGGAAAAAGTAATGGCTTAATATAAATCTGGTTGCTTATATTATAAATAGGCCAAATGTGATACTTGAAATGAAAACTTTCTGGAAAAATTTAAAGCCATGGCTCCAAATACTTCTTTGTAATTTTTGGATGTAAGCTAAACACCAAACTGTATTTTCAGTTATTTGATGCTGAAATCTCCTAGAAACCTTTTTCCCCTCAAGGTGCTTGACTAAGATTATCTAGCTGGACATCTCTGATACTATTAAGTCAGCATAAAAGTATCAAAACTTGATTTTGATCACTTTTGCCAGGATTATCACTCTATTTTTCTAAAACCAGGCAAGGGGAATTTGGAAGGTAAGGAGGGGGTAGAGATAGCTGCCCTGGATCCTGAAGGCTGGCATTTGAACTGGGGATGGCTGCCATGGTCTATGGGAGTAGTGAAGACTGGGGAATGAGGGAATGGGGAACCCCCTGCTCTCAACATCACTCCCAGCCTTCCCCTTGCACCATATGAGACCACCTCACAACTTACACCTGCTCTGCTGTTACTGTGGAATTGCATTGTGCCTGCATTGCTAGGAAACTTTTGAAGTATCTTGGCCTTTTTAGTTTCTTCACGGCTGTTTTATAACTAGATTGCCATAATGGTAGGGGAAAAAAAAAAATAAATCCAGATCCTACTGATCAGAAAACTCTTACCTGTCTCCTGGGCATTGTGTGACTGCTGTTCTGTGATCTCCCATCTCTCTCCTGATAGGGCAGTTGCTCTAGAAAGCTTGTCTCTTATTCTATGGAATGTAGAAATCAGTTTGCTTTTGTTTTCTTCAGCAATGCCACAACGGGGCAGCCCAGATGGGTTTGCCTCTGCATTGCCAGTTGCTCTGCTCCCATTGCTGTAACCACCCCCACAGGGCATTTGCCACCATCCACGAGTCAGTATAGAGACAGACCACCAGCCACTTTTCTCACTCAGCAATGTCTAAAGCCAGCCGGAAGGCTTTCGCCTCTGCAAACTGGCCTGATGCACCTTCTCCTTCAGCAGCTTCTGTGACTCATCGTGTAGGACTCCATACAGCAGCCTTCCACCTCTGATGCTTTCTGACAATGTTACAGGACCTATCAGTGAACAGGGCATTGGTTCTCATTCTCTGGCAGTTTATTAGGCAGTGGGGCCTCTTCAGCATGTGTCACCTCCTCCCCTGGTAACATTCTGAAATCTTTGCCTTCTGGCTAGTCCGTGATCACTTCCAGAATTCCTGGGCGACTGGGGTTTCCTATTCAAGCCCACTGTGTGATCAGTGCTACCCACTGACTCCACGTAGCATCAGTTGCATGGTGTGTGAACACCTAGCCCAGCACTGGCAGTCAGGGTGCCAGGAGGAGCTAGGCTTCAGCACCAACCACTTCTGAAGCGGCTCAAACCCCTTCATGTGCTGCCAATATCTCTTTTTCAGTTGGACTGTAGCAGTTTCGGATCCTCAGTATCCCCAACTCCAAAACCCCAGGGGTCAGCCTCGAGTCTCCCCTGGTGCTTTGTGCCAGAGACTCCAGGTAGGGCTGTTCTCCCCAGCTGCAATGTAGTGCACGTTTTTTACATCTGGTCCTGCTCGGATTGGCCCAAGGGCTACTGCATGAACAATTTCCTGTTTAGTTTGTCCAAAGGCTTGTCGTTGCTCGGGGCCCCATTTGAAATCATTCTTCTTCCAGGTCACCTGATAGACAGGGCTTACAGACAGACTGTAATTTGGAATATGCATTCTCCAGAAACTTGCAATGGCTAAGAAAGCTTGAGTCCTTTTTGCTAGTTGGGGGAGTCATAGCTGCTATTTTGTTGATCATATCCACTGGGATCTGACAACGTCCATGTTGCCATTTTATTCCTAAAACCTGGATCTCATGTGCAAGTCCCTTGACCTTACTTCGTTTTATGGCGAAACCACCTTTTAGAAGGATTTGGACTATTTTCTTCCATTTCTCAAAAACTACTTCTGCTGTGTTGCCCCATATGATGATGTCATCAATGTACTGCAGGTGCTCTGGAGCTTCACCCTGTTGCAGTGCAGTCTGAATCAGTCCATGGCAAATGGTGGGGCTGTGTTTCCACCCCTGGGACAGTCAATTCCAGGTGCACTGGATGCCCCTCTAAGTGAAAGCAAACTGTGGCCTGCACTCTACCACCAAAGACGCTGAGAAAAATGCATGTGATATCAATTGTGGTGTACCACTTGGCTGCCTTTGACTCCATTTCATATTTCAAGCACAGCAGCACTCAGCAGCAGCCTGACTTCCTTCAGGCCACGACAGTCTAACGTCAGCCTCCACTCTCCATTAGACTTCTGCACTGGCCATATGGGACTGTTAAAGGGTGAGTAGGTTCTGCTGATCACT
>VXBL01008642.1:159733-170393 GCA_013400195.1 Aramus guarauna
AACAGGTTTTTGGATTTTTCAGACAGTCTTCCCATGGCTGAGACACAGGCCTGTAGGGAGGAAGAGAGATTTTCTTTGTATTGCTGGAGTCACCCAGCCACTTCATTCACTGTTGGTGCCTCTTCGCCTTTCCAGTCCATTACAGCCAGTGAGTTGGCATATGCTGGTGGTGTGCTCTGTACAAACCTCTGCCATGTGGGTTGGGTACGTTGGACTTACCAGGATCTGTGGGTAACTGCGCGTTGTCTGGGTCATAATAAACCATCTCCTGCATGGCTGATTCCCTCAGATACTGGATACCTCTCTCCATGGTGGTCCACTTGCCTGGGTGACATATGGCAGCTTCTTTGAAGGGATGCCTTTCGCTCATGCCTGACAAGAGTTGCCTCCAGAGGCTGAGGGCTTGTGTCCCTTTCCCAATTGCCTTGCCAATGCCCCCTTCCCTGGAGAGGGATCCCAGCTGCTTGGCTTCCCTACCCTCTACTTCCAGGCTACTGTCCCCACTATGCCAGCACTAGAGCAGCCAGGTGACATGTTGCTCGCCTAATTGATGACTGAAACATTTTTGCATATCTCGCAGCTCACTCAGGGATAGGGATCGGGTGGTTATCTCTGGTTCTGTGTTTTCCTCCTCCTATTCTTGTGATGGTCCTGTTTTGTCATCCTTTACTAAACAAGTTGACTTTTGTGTCCATTTCTTCTTATGTGTAGGAGCGACTGATACCGGTACAGGTTGGTTCTCTGGTTCAGCTGCAGTGCCTGTCGCTGGAGTTTGAGGTAGCCGCAGTGCTTGTTGCAAGGGTTAGAGTAGCCACAGTGCCTGTAGCAGAAGTTGATCTCTGGCTGGTATTCTTAAATAATTGTTTAACCCAAAATAATACCTGGATGACATTCAGCAAACCTAGCAATAGAAAAACCTGAATGACATTCAGGAGACCTAGACAATAGGAACATGCTGGTCTGGACTTCCCAAGGGTATTCGGCATTCTCAAGAGCTATTGTAAGTAGCCTGGAGAAGAAGTGTAAGGTGAAGGAAGTGTCTCCTCCACATATTGGCTCTCGGAGGCGAAAAAATAAAAAGTATAATTACTAATAGGTTCTGATAGATGGCTCCCAAAATATGGGGACGAAGGTGTCGCTCCCCTGCTGCCGAATACAGATTCAGCTGCTGCTGAATACAAATACCTCACTGGTCTGACTATCAATGATTTTATAATACCGTAAGCCAGTAGTACACCGAACAGCAGAGTGATAACTTTAATCCGATGTCCAGAGCTGACAAACCACACATAAACACTGATAACCAGTATGTATGCCAAGGAAGGAGTTACATAAGGCAACTCTGATAACTCTGAGAACAAATAAAACATTGTGACCAGTGGACCAGTGATGATTAAACTAATGAATGCTTGTGATAAATGTGTTTTAACATGCTCTAGTCAGATCTGTCGTTATCTGAATGCTTCATGCCCTATATTAGGTGCCAAAAAGGACTGTGTGGTTTAACCCCAGCTGGTAACTAGCCACTGCACAGCCACTTGTTTACCCCTTCCCCCAAGGGGATGGATGGGATAATGGGAAAAAAACCACCTCGTGGATTGGGATAAGGGTAGTTTAATAGAATAACAAAGGAAGAGAATAATAACAATAATAATAATAACAACAATAACAATAATAAAATATATAACAAGTGGTGCACAAATGCAATTCTTCACCACATGCAAAAGGGGAGAAAAACCAATGCCCAGTCTGTTTATGAGCAGCGGTCCTGCCTCCCGGCTCAGTTCCGCAGTTATATCTGGAGCATGACACTATATGTTTGGGAACCTCCCCTTGGCCAGTCTGGGCCAGCTGTCCTGGCTGTGTTCTCCCTGGTTCTGGTGCGCTTGGCAGGGTGTGAGAATCTGAAAAGTCCTTGGCTTAGTGTAGGCACTACAACTACCCAGCAACAACTAAAGCATCAGTGTGTTACCAACATTAGTGCTGTATTTTGGATTTAGGATGAGAATATAGTGGCTATTAGAAAGAAAATTAACTCTATCCCAGCTAAAACATGGGCAGTTTTCTTCAGCAATGACTTTATGGTACAAGAGTTTTCCCAACAAAACCCATTTGCTAAAATCATCAAGCTACTTTTCTGTAAAGATGAAATTGTGGAAAGGATGACATATTTATTACCTAATTATCTTCCATAAAATGCTTTTATGTAATGATACTGCAGTTTAAAAACCTTTCTAATGTAAAGCTTCCCCAATTAAAGACTGTCAATGAAATATCAAGTCTCTTAATATTGATAACAAATCTGAATTATGTGTGTCATGAAAAAAGATATTTGTGAAAATTGTCTTTTTACTTCCATACTGAAATCATAGACAAGATTCAGAAGAGTCTTAATTTGAGGAGGAAAGCTTGTGTTCATAGTTATTTTTTTTCCAGATGAGCCTTATGCATAGTATAGTGCATTTTGTCTTGTAAGTTACATGAATTAAGGTAGTTTATTATAGTGGAATAATGATATAATGAGAGAAAGTTGATGGGATGCTCCAAATTCATTCCCCAGCACTACATGAAGGTATTGTCACCCAGCAAAGACAACCCTTCCCAAAATCTGTCATTCATTTATATTGCAACATTTTAGACTCTACAGATTGGTAAGAAAAAGATTGGTTCTGTTGGTTTTTTTGTTTTGTTTTGTTTTGTTTTTTTTCTTGGAATCATGTTACTAAAATGAATGTGTAATCATGGGTTATTATGATAGAAGGCATTTGTAAACTTCATATTATTGTGTCAGGATGACTTGGAACAGGAGGGGAAAAATACACAAAGCAGGAGTACATCATCATGACAAACTGTATCCAAAGAATACAGGGAGTAGGGGAAGATGAGTGTCCTTTTGCTTAACAGGCAGTCAGCTTTTTTCCTATATATATTTTTCAGAAAATGCTGATAGAAATTTTCTGGAGTCAGCAAGGCTTATGCACCTAATGTTACTGCAGAGTACCAGGAACAAATACTCCAGTTTGAGAAGAAGTTTAATGAAGAGAAAAAAGAGTTTCTAGGTAAAACAGATCATTTCTCTGAACAGTTTCTGCCCCACCTGCAGTGTCCTTGCAGCCGTACTCTTGCATCCCAACTTGGGTCCAGTTCAGTGGAAAACAGTTTGTTCCTTTCTGGATTGCAACACATTCTGTCTCTTCCTCATCCTGCCATGTCCTGCTGTTAGGGAGCTTCTCCTCCGCAGGTGGTGTTTGCTGCCCCTGGGGGAAGGAGCAGTCTCATTCCTCCATGTCCCATCCTTCCTAGGGAAACGTGACATCCAAACTGAGAACAGAAAACTGGGAAACTGCCCCACGTGCTCTGTGACAGGGAGCCGAGGCTGGTCTGCAGCAGCTTCTCCGGGAGCAGAGGGGTGCTTGTTCTTGTCTTCTCTAAAGACACAGTTGCCAACAGGAGAAGCGAGGAAGAGGTGAGCCTCCAGGTTTCTCTGGCCACATGAGACAGGGGCTACCTGGGACCTTTTGGCTGCAGAAGAAATACTGCAGCCACTCGGGAGGATCACTCAATATGGTGTTTGGAGTACGCTTTATTGTTTTGTGATGGTTTCAGGTGATAAAATACATACTTTTCTTCTCAGTGGAATAAAGGAAAGTTGTTAATACCTCTTAGGGAATTAGAGGCCATGTCCTAGTGATGGTCACAAGGAATCTTGTTGTCTCAAGTACGAGAGGATGCTGGCAGGCTCCTGGGGAGCTTTTCGCCATCCCTAACTCAGGAGGCTCTGGAAAGCTGGAACAAATACTTGTCATGCCAAGGCCAAGCTGAGCGCGGCGGAGGCTGTCACCGGTGCCTACAGACGGTTGGCTCTTCTGGCAGGTGCATGGTACTCCTGTAAGTGAGGCCTGGCAGTTCCCCAGATGACGTATTTTTATCACGGTGACTGCGTGTCATGCTCTGCCCTTAAATGAGGGTATGTGCCTACCGTTGCCGGAGTGTGTCTTTAAATTCATGATCTCTAGTCTGCCAGGATGGACTCGGGGGAGCTCCTCTGATATGAAATGAGCTTTGTTTAACTATCCATGCCTAATTGCAGATCACTCACTGCAGGGTTTCTTCAGGAGCGGATGCCATAAAACACTTTGAAAACACAGGTACGAGGTGTAGGGGCAGAAGCGCCTGAGGCCTGCGGGGCTGCCCAGTCGCACGGGGACATTACGTGACATCCCTTTGCCGTTGCCTCACAGCTTTTGGCAGCACCGGGTGTCCCACCGTACTGATGCAGGGTTTGGGAAGGCTGATGGACTTCCCATGGAGAGGGGGCACCCATGGCTGCTGACGGAGAAAGCAGAGGTTTTGTTAATGACAACTCCACAAATTAGGGGAAGCAAAGCAAAGGCAGCTGCTCCCTTGGGAGTCAGAGGCCTAACGCGTTTTAATGAAATGTCCTGAAAGCTTTAGAAGGAAAAAGGTTTCAAGCTGAGCCATAGACGCAGGGTCACCCAGGGCAAAGGACGGAAAGGGTTCAGTCCCTGCAGCACAGAAGGCGACAGTTAAATTGGTTGAACTACGGCAGCGTCCTCCTCTGAAGGAGGGATGCTGGAAACAGACCAGTTAGGCAATTTGACAGCGTGGACTGCTGATCAGCCTGCTATGGTTTTGGCCAGGTAAAATGAGTTACAGATTTAAAGGAGGAGGCGGCTGTACTGAGACCTGGTGTAACTGTACCTGCTTTTCTTTTTTTTATTTTTATTGTGTTTAAAGCGGAATGACTCACTTAGTTTTCATTACAGCAATAGGTTATTGAGAATACATTTATCCATATATCACAACTTTCTTGTTTTGTAGCTAGATTTAATTCACAAATACAGTGAAACTGTCAGGCATCATACAGACGGTGGCTGAAGTTTAGAGCAGTATATTTATAGGATTTGTAAGAGGAAGGGGAATTGGGCCCATGAATGCATTGCTGCTGTTTGGGAAGTGACTTCCGAGTCTTTGATTTAGAGCAACTGTCTGGGTGAAATGGGAGGAGGGATGCGGAAGACCCCCCGTGCTGTGACTGTGGCTGAAATGAACTGGTTTTTGGCTGACTCCTGTTTCTGCTGGACCCAGGACTGTTCTGCTTTGTCCCAGGGTCTTCTGCTCAGACTTAAAGGAGGGAGAAGGCTTTTGTCCTCTTCGCCTCTGTTCTGCTTTGACTGGAGTGAAGCAGCTAAGAGTCTCTGTTGTATAGAAGTGCCATATGCAAATAATACAAATGTGATGTAGTGTTTGAAGCCTGTGGTGTTACTAAATTGTATACACACAAAACCGCAATTTTACTACTATGTTTTCTGGTTTTTGAGTCACTATTGAACTTCATAGTCTTTTGATTACTGTGGTGGGTTAGCCCAGGTTGGAGGCCAGGTGCCCAACAAAGCCACTCTATCATTCCTCTCCTCAGCTGGACAGGGGAAATTAAAATGTAATGAAAGGCTCGTGGGTCGAGATAAGGACAGGGAGAGATCACTCACCAATTATTGTCATGGGCAAAACAGACTTGACTTGGAGAAATTAAATTAAATTATTACCAATCACATCAGAGTAGGATAATGAGAAATAAAACCAAATCTTAAAAACACCTTCCCCTCCACCCCTCCCTTCTTCCTGGGCTTAACTTCACTCCTGGTTTCTCTACCTCCTCCCCCTGAATGGTGCAGGGGACAGGGAATGGGGGTTGTGGTCAGTTTGTCAAATGTTGTCTCTGCGGCTCCTTCCTCCTCAAGGGGAGGACTCCTCATGCTCTTCCCCCGCTCCAGCATGGGGTCCCTCTCATGTGAGATAGTCCTCCATGAACTTCTGCAATGTGAGTCCTTCCCATGGGCTGCAGTTCTTCACGAACTTCTCTAGCGTGGGTATCTTCCATGAAGTGCAGTCCTTCAGGAACAGACTGCTCCAGTGTGGGTCCCCCATGGGGTCACAAGTCCTGCCAGCAAACCTGCTCCAGTGTGGGCTCCTTTCACCACAGGGCCACAGGTCCTGCCAAGAGCCTGCTCCAGCATGGGCTTCCCATGGGGTCACAGCCTCCTTCAGGTGTCTCCACCTGCTCTGGTGTGGGGTCCTCTGTGGGCTGCAGGTAGAATCTCTGCTCCACCATCAACCTCCATGGGCTGCAGGGGGACAGCCTGCCTCACCATGGTCTTCTCCATGGGCTGCAGGGGAATCTCTACTCTGATGCCTGGAGCACCTCCTCCCCCTCCTTCTTCACTGACCTTGGTGTCTGAAGAGTTGTTCCTTTCACATCTTCTCACTTCTCTCTCTGGCTGAATATTGTGCTTGTTTTGTTTCGGTTTTTTTTTTTTTTTCCCCCTTCTTAACTGTGTTACCCCAGAGGTGCTGCCACTGTTTCTGCTGGGCTCGCCCTTGGCCAGTGGTGGGTCCGTCTTGGAGCCAGCTAGCATCAGCTCTGTTGGGCATAAGGAAACTCCTAGCAGCTTCTCGCAGAAGCCACCCTTGTAGGCCCCTCCTGATACCAAAACCTTGCCACGCAAATCCAGTACAACTTACTGCTTAAATAATAGTAAACTATAATAGCCAAGCAAGTGTAGCAATAATATTTGAAGGAGACAACTTAATAGACAATGTATTTGAATATGCATTCTTTTGCTATTACGCTTCGGAGTATAGCCCCGGAGAGCTACTGATGGAAATTTGTAAGGTCGTGACTGACTTGATGGTGTAGTTATAAATTCCTGCTGAACATTAAGCACATTGCTATTCTTCTCATCTCTGTTTAGTCATTAAGGAAACTGAAGAACATCACGTGGAGAATGAATTTAGGAAGACTTAAGAAAAGGTCATAGAAAATAAAGGGAAGGGGAAGAAAAACAAAAGAGGAATTGTAGCAGCTCAAAGCTTTCTTAAACTGGTTTTATAAGTAGATTTTTTATGTTCACTTTCTAGAGGAGTCTCAAAAGTTTATTGCATGTCTTGTGTACCAAGAGAGCAAATATATGCCCTTGACCTTGGATTGTACTGGAAATTGGTATTATTTAAGAGACGCGTTAAACGTACAAACATATCATCTATCAGTTATTTTTTGACAGGAGTGATGTCATTCATAGGGGCTCAACTCTGAGTTGTAGCAAACAGTATCCTCTGGTAGGCAAACACTAGTGTAGTGTAGGTTGTCGTACTTCTCAAGTACAAAATTCAGTCTCCTGTCCCTAGCCGCCTTAGTTATCTTTTCTGTCCCAACTCTTCACTTTGTACAGCTTTTACCCCTGTTTTTCTAGTTGTTCTTGCTTTCTTCTTGTATCTAACTCTTCTTTTCTATCTTGACTCAGCTTCTTAACGCCGTCTTTTTGGCAAGATGGTTTCAGCGGTGTCTTCTGGTACAGGCTTTTCATCTATCCTGCCACCTGCTCCCTGTCCTGTCAGTTCCCAATCCTGGTCACTTTCCCCACATAATTACTACCTTCTGCCAACCACAATGCTCCCTTCCAGTTTCCCTTTTCTAGTTCCCATCATTTCTCAGTCCCAGTCATGTTGTCCCTTTTTCCATTTTGTGTCATAAATTGTGTCCTCTAAGTGTCAATCCTCAAAGTCAGGCACTCTGTTATCACCACATTTACATTAGATGTCTTCCTAAGGTGTGTTGCCTTGGCACTGGCAGGAGGGTTACTGGAAAATCAGGAAAATAGTTTCCGGACAAGGGTATGTGCATGTAGCCTGAGCATGCATTCACTGCAACAGCAAAGACAAGTAACCCACTCCTGTTAAATGGTAGCTCCAACATCTTAAGTTTTTCAAATAAACAGTGGCCAGAACTTAACAGAGATGAAACACAGTAATTGACAAAACTACAGGCGGATTTGGATACAAGTGAGATTAATTTTTCATTCCAGAGTCCTTCAGATTCTCTCCTTACAGACATGAGACAGTGTGACTTTCTCTGTCCTAGAGTAAAGGTTGTTTCCCTTCTGTAGATGTGTGAATGTTGCTTTATTTTACTAGGAGTCATGTCTTCCACTTAACTGATTAGTAAATAACTTCTTGCTTCACTGAGGGCAAAATCTTCCTTCCTTCCCTCAGTAAAGATTTCTTTTTTCCTATGAACCTTACGTTTTATATCAGTCTGCGCATTAAAAGCCTTTGCAATACAAGTGTCTAAACACTGTAGTTGTATGTAGCTTATTGCTGAGTCTTGAGTTGTCCAGGACAGTTGAGTGACAACAGGCTTGAGGTGATGCCCACCTTCCCCTTTACAGGCAACCTATAGCCTGTTCCCAAACTTGTGAGAAATTTATGTGGCGCTTTGTATTACTAAATCACGCTCAATTTAAACTCACCAGTTTTCAAGGTTATTCAGTGAAACAGGTTCTTACCTATTCTTTTGTGCTTTAAAATGAGATGGAGTGATAAGGTTATGAGTTGTAAATTGACATTTTTACTAGGTCAGCTATTATTGAAATTGAGTAAGGGCATGATTGATTAATAGACAGGAATAACTTACAATTGTTCCTTCTGGTATTAGTTTTCTTGTCACACATGATCTGGTTAATTAATATCATCACGTTTTAAGAACAGCTATGCATGGTGAAACTGAAAGCAACTTGGTTCAGAAAATAGTGCATTAATACTGTGCCGTGTTGCTGTGCTGTTATGACTAGCATACAGGCTGCTTGCTTTAATGGAAGATATGAGGAAATTTTTTTTTAATTTTTTTTGTAATAGTGACCTTTTCCACTAGGGCATGTGCTAAATGGCAGCCACCTCTGCATCAGAAAACAATTATGCCTGGCGGTGCAACTGTTTCTATGTTCACGAGGTCTTTGAGGTCTTTAATTTTCCCTGGCATTTAATCTGAACTGTGCATTGGAAAGGAACCAGCTTTCTAAAAACAAACATACAAATATTTTTTGAATTCAAACCCGAAAATAATGATGTTGGATGACCATTTTTATATTGTATGATGTCTGTAGAGATGGCTATATTATCATATATCAGATATATTACTAAATGTTTGAGAAATTATTGTTGCCATTGATTTCCAATTTCAGAATTGATTTAGTACCATTTGGTAAATTATCTGGAGGAAACATTTTTCAAAGGCATGTGTAGAAATAGGCACTAAACCTCCATTAACAGTCAATAGGAATAAGACACTTATTTCTCTGCCTTTCACCTGCTCACAGCCAGTGGACTACATTGTTGAAAAACTTTTTCTTGTTCTTTGGAATGATTATATGAGAAATGTATGCTCAGAATTAGTCTGTTTATTATTTCCTTCTCTATTGCTGTTGGTCCAATTTCATCCCTCTAGAAAGATGAACTCCGCTTACTGTGGAGATGGAGAATTGAAACTACTTGTGGCAAATTTAATCATTGTTTACTGTATGCTGGAAAAGGACACAGCTATGGTGGTGGTGATGATGTTATAAAGACAGTCTAGGACAAGATAATGCAAAGGTGAGTGTCCTAGAGACACATCTGCATCCTTGTTCAGTAAGCTTGTCCCTAGTCCTTTCTCAGATGCTCTTTGTTCGTGGGTCCTAGGCACATGCTTACATATGTTCTTGAATCAAGTCTTGAAATAATGATTTTTGCACCAAACAAATTCCTTTTGGCATCAGTTGCACACTGTACCACCCATATCTAGGTATTTTGTATAGAAAAATGAATATACTGTCACATGCTGGTTTCTGTTGCACCGAGCGTGTATTTTGCGTGTACATGTTGGGGACGGGTGTGTGTGTGTGTCTGTCCCTTGTGCTGAGCAGCCACTGGTTACCAAATATTGAAATCTGTCTTTATGACTCATTCTTTCCTGCACCTCAGAATGGAGATTTCCTTCAGAGATGCGGGAGGGCTTGGAAGCAAAGTTGCTTCCTGATGATGAGTGAGGTTTTTGGGAGATTGTTTCTTTTTCTTTTTTTTTTCAAGGAAGAAAAAGGGGAGGAGGTGATTTAGGAGGAAATTTCTGTTTTTCTTCCAGGAGCTACAAAAATGCTATATATTTCATTGTAAGGAGAAACGTCTACTGTGATTTTATATTGTGGTGCCACTACATAGAATTGACTAATGGGTGGTAGTGTAATCCCAGAAATTTTTTGAGATGGATTCCTTACAGTTACTATTTATAACAACAGTTGGGCTATATCTCAACAGGACTTTCTAGTTCTTTGCATGGGTGAGATCAGTTTTATTTATTCTTTTCATTTACATTGGGATTTGGGCTTGTTATTAATTTAGTAGGGTCAGAAATCCTGTTGTGAAATCCTTGTTTTCACAGATGAGTAGCTCAAGTAACAAAAGGGGTTTTTAATTTTGTCATGGATATGTTTTCAGAAGTGCCCTGGTTTTGGATGCACTGGATTCTAAACATTTAATTGTTCTATTTTCATGACATTTAAGTTAAAAAGAAACAAACTAATCATATGCTTCCTGTAAATACATGCTTCAACTATTCTGTTTGAATAGGGATATTCAGTACTTTGCCAATGAGAATGTTGCTGTGTAATAGAACAAATTTGCCAGCTGTTAAAAGTAGTTTGGTGTGTTAGTTGTTTCCTGCGGGTCCTATGATTTTTAAACAAACCATGTCATTTATAGTTTCTGGCCAATATTTCTTGCTCTTTGTGAGTTAGAATGCTCAAAAAAAAAAAAAAAAAAAAAAAAAGAC
>VXBL01008642.1:170407-232059 GCA_013400195.1 Aramus guarauna
AAAAGTCAGTATCAGACTTGACTGGGAACCCCTTTTTAAGTAGAAGCAGATGAAACAACCAATAAAAACTTCCTTTACAAAAAGGACAAAAAATAACAGCACACTTTCCTATTCAATTTTCTGAATATTTTTTTTTCTGACCTTATCCCTTGCTGAGCAAATGTATAGTTTCCCTGCTTAAGTTTGAGAGGAAGAACCATTGTGAAAACTTAGCATCCACAGACGTAAGAGCATCTACTGATAAAATGTCTTAGTGATGCATTTTGATTCAACTCTGAATATCAGCAGTTGCTTTTGCTGCTTTTCAAGTGGGGCATTTCTATAGTTAAAATAGTGCCTTACAATATATAACTATATCTGCAGTAGATTGATGTGCACCTATATCACCTCTTTCATAGGGTGGATGTAATGTAGTGAATTTTTGGTTTCACCTGGTGGAAATAGGAAACATTTGGAGTCATGTAATTAGAAAACTTGACTTCGGTGAAGTAATCTAAATCTCTCTACTTGGGCTGGACTGAAGTGCTTGCATACCCCCATTGTTTCTAGCTGTACTAGAGCTGAGCACTTACAAAAGACAGATTGTAGATTCAAGTTGATTGTGCCAGAGTTCAGATAATTTGTTAATTTTGCAAAGATACCGCATATCTTTTATATACATATATGTATCTGTCTATTTTAATTTTGAAGGATAAGTATACTTTACTAACCACCACTTCCATTGGTGAAATAAAACATGTTTTTTCCAGTTCTCAGCTGTGTGCCGTGTAACTGGTGCTGCTGTGATTAACAGTTTTCTATAGAAAACAAATCGTAGTAAGTGGCCATTCTTATGTTACAATGCAGATGAACTTCACGACCCCATTGATGGTATTGTGCTCTAGAGATAACTATTGGGGAGAAATGATAAGCAGCATCAGGATTGATCAAATACATATTTTTTATCTACCAGAATTACTAGGAAGTCTACTTTATTTATGTGTAGGTAGCTAGCTAGAAATATGGTTATATTTATTTTATGTTTGTGTTAATATGTATGTTATATTTCTAGTATGCATGGCAGAATAACAGAATTTCACAGTCTGAGATTTTTCCTATGCATTTTGTTTTTGTTTTAATTATAAAATCTCCTGGATGTGAAGATTTCATTCTTCTGTATTTTGCAGTTTATAGCACAGTGGAGTCTGAAGTGTGTTGGGGTTTCTGTATTGCAAACAAGCAACATAATATGGTGTCTGAGCTATTTTATGTTGCATCCTCAGAAGTTAAAATGTCCCTTTCTTTACTGTCCTTGGATTACTGCTGCTTTTGCTTTCTGTCACTGAATGCATTGTGAAAAGTTGCTTTTCCTGTGACAGATGCAGACTGTTATGCTGCTTTTAACTGATTTTAGTTCCAGGCCAGTGGGCCAGGTTTCCCAGTTAGCTACAGGAAAATGCCAGCTGACCATGTGTCACAGTTTCACCCCAACTGGCAGCTAAGCACCACGCAGCCGCTTGCTCACTCCTCCCCCTGTGGGACAGGGAGAAAATCAGAAGGGTAAAAGTGAGAACGTGGGTTGAGATGAAGACAGTTTAATAGGTAAAGCAAAAGCTGCGCACACAGGCAAAGCAAGACAAGGAATTCATTCCCTACTTCCCATGGGCAGGCAGGTGCTCAGCCATCTCCAGGAGAGCAGGGCTCCATGGTATGTATGACAGTAACTCGGGAAGACAAACGCCATCACTTCAAACATGTGTACCCCCCCTTCCTTTTTCTTCCCCCAGCTTTATATGCTGAGCATGACATCATAAGGTATGGAATATCCCTTAGGTCAGTTGGGGTCAGCTGTCCCGGCTGTGTCCCCTCCCAACCCCTCGTGCACCCCCAGCCCACTGGCTGGTGGGGTGGTGTGAGGAGCAGCAAAGGCCTTGGCTCTGTGTAAGCGCTGCTCAGCAGGAACCAAAACATCCCTCTGTTGGCAACACTGGGGTCAGCACAAATCCAAACCGTAGCCCCATGCTAGCCACCGTGAAGAAAATTAACTCTATCCCAGCCAAAATGAGCACACCATGAGGAAAGAGTCAGCTCAGCAGAACAAATTACGTGCAGTCACATTAGACAATGAACTACATGGAAATGGCTTTACTGTTGCCTCTGTGTAAGCCTTAGCAGTGAACGGTTCTTAAAGGTGTTGCCCTTTCATGCTTCCCAAATCATGCAAGTCCATCAACCAGCAGCCTCTTGGAGTCCATTGCTTCTCGGTGGCCTGACATTTGCTTTCTTCTGATGTACAGGACCTGGCCTTTTTGCCAGCTTTTTTCTATATTAGAAAATAGAATATAAAGTGAGGTTGGGGAAACAACGAAGCCTGTTGTTTCATGGAACAGCGTGTGCCTGGGCCCAACAATGGCAGGGCTCTCATCAAGGTAATGCAGTGGGCCAAATGTTTCCAGAACTTGCCTTGTTGTAGAGAGTTTCCTTCAAGGGAAGTTTTGGGGAAAATACCTGGGCAATTTCTTGTTTTCCAGAGGCAGGTTGCTAGGGCCGGTGTAGTTCTCGTAAACAGGGCATCATGTCAGCTGCCTACAGGAAAACAGAGTGCTCTGAGTTGTGTGCTCGTGCGTGACTTTAGTTAGAATGCAGTAAATTTAATAGAGCGACTTTATCAATATGAATAAGCCTTAGGTCAAGCCTTAATTTACGTCTGTGGTCCTGTGCTTTTAGCCAGTCAATAAAGTGGTTTTTTTCCTGTACGTCTGTTGAATTCACAGGTTCGCATTACCAACTACTTTCAAAGAGCACTGGCAACCTGAACAAATACACTGAATCTTTTCAAGTTTTTGGTAAGGGAGAGTTAGAAATTTCAGGTGTCTAGAGTAAACAGGGCGTAAACACAAGAAGTCTTGGCTTTATAATTGTAGAATAGTTTAGTATTGCCCTAAATTGTGTTTTAGTATCCATGGTTGGGTTATTTGGCTTGTTGAAAATGAGGCATACAAACCCTGTATCATTACAGTTCAAGTAGTCTTTCTATCCTTAGTACAATTTTAGTTCTATCAGTGTTGATATCTTACAGCAGAGATAGATAGCCTTGAATATTTCCTAAGCTTTTGCCAGTTGAAGACCACGGTGATTTCACTTGCCACTCTTACAGCCAGCCATCTGGATGTAAATGGTTTGTAAACTCCTGTTTTGTCTTTTTTAAAAACTTTTCTAATTAATATAAATGTCATGGGGAGAGTAGTTGCGGGGGAGGGGGTGGCATAGAAAAACGTGGAAGATTGTGTCAAACACGTTTCTGTTCACCCTCGACTAGCAGATAATACCGTCTGCGCTAATCCTCAGCCCTCTCCTCTAAGCTGTGTTTTCCTTTGATTTATAAAGCAGCTGACCCCAGCCGAGTCCTGTCAGCGGCAGTTCAGAGGAGCACTCACAAAAGAGGGGCCTCTGATCTGACAAAATCGATTGGCTGCGAGGGAGAGTTTAATGGGGAAAAGATCTCCTTAACAAGGGCTAAAGCCCTTTCCCAGGGAGCTGGCGGCTGCGGCTCCGCGGGGAGGATGGAGCAAGTGCCCGAGCGAGCTGCCCTGCGCGGGCACCAGGGCTGAGCCTGAAGGGAGGCAACGAAAGGCTCGCCGCTTCTTGCCTAATAAGCCCGACAACAATGGCAGCAGCTATATTTAATTTAAAAGCTGTTAAGTGGAGGTCAATTGCCAATAATTGTCCTAATTAAAAACAAATACTGAAATGATACTACGAGTCCAGCCTGGACTCTGTTGAAGTAAGCTAATTAGAAGATGGAACCTTCAATTAAAATCTACAGGGAAGAAGTTGGTGTGGTTAAGGGACAAGCTAGATTAAAAACAACAACAAAAAAATCAACTAAAAATGTGGATGGTAATTTGCATAACTCCTCATTTAGCATGAAATCTTTATTTTAAAAGCAGATGCTGTCACTTGCAATAAGCTGGAATGTTATTTTAATTCTACAGCCGTAAAGTAAGTAGGAAGCTAATTTGGAAATATATAGATCGATATACGCTGAAGTTTGCTTAATTAGAGTCGCTAAAGCAACACGATAGCACATACGGTGTTCACTACAACAGACCCATATAGTCCTCCTTCTGAAAATACTTAAAGTACTATGGTGTAGGAAACTCTATTCTTGTACGAACTTCAGTTCTCAAGTAATTAACCTTTTGGACTGTCCTCCAAAGTAAATGTTTTTGCTGTGTGGGATCAGGCTGCCTTGAGTCTACTGCATCAGCAAAATGGATAAAACATTGCTGTGCAAAGCGAAGATTTAGAGTAATAATAATGACTGTCTAAACTATGTAAGTCCTACAGACAGGTTTTCGCCAAGTGGTTTTAGTTGCTGGCAACAATTGTATGATAGCATGACTTTCTCTGCTAGAAGGTAGGAGATTAAAATGTTTTTTCTGTATTTCTAAATAAAACAATTCCAGAAAAGTCAACTAGTCCAACAAAAAGGTATGTGTAGCAGACAGTATATCATGCTTCTGGTATCACCTATGGAGCCTAAACTCTCACTTAGTGTCATCAAATACACAATTAGCAGACAGTATATCATGCTTCTGGTATCACCTATGGAGCCTAAACTCTCACTTAGTGTCATCAAATACACAATCAATTTGGGACTGTTTCTGTTTATGGCTTTGTTAGAAAAACTGACAACAAAGCATTCCCAGTTTTCCCTACAGTGAATGTAGCTATCTGAAGTTCCTTTTGAACAAAATAATCAAAAGCACACCCTAAATCACCTGTGTCTTACGGTCACAAATCTAAAGAATCTTACGGCATCCAGGTTTCGATAAGCATCTTCTGATCTAGCAGCTAATGGGAAAGGAGCATGTCAGTCTCTGAAAAGAATAGAACATATGTAAAATTCATACACGCAATATTATTTAGAGTATATCTGTAAGTACATATAAAGATAACTGGTGGAAACGAAAGACTGGTGACTTTTTGCACGTACCAGAGTAAGGGAAATGAGATTGTCTCCTGGCTTGTGGTTGGTGGACCGTGGTGTTTCAGCGCTGCCCGAGGAGTTTCTGCAGCGGGGCTTTGCCGTGCCTCGCTGACCCGAGGGCACGGCGGTGTCAGAGGAGCACGGATGTGCTTCAGCTTCTCCTGGTGCTGGCGTGTTGCAGAGTTGTTTTCTTTTCAGCAGGACGTTGAGGTCTGCAATCAGCTGGTTAGTACACACCTGTTAAAAATAGATTGTTAGCAGAAGAGGTGTTTCAAACTTCCAAGGCGTTTACAAAACACAGCAAAATAGTTCCAGTGTTTAGTCTTGTATTTGGCCAGATCAAAACATGCTGAAGACAGTGGGCGTTGTTGGAGCCAACAGGGGTTTTATTAAGCCACACATCCCCCAAAAAAAGAAAAGGAGAACATCAACCTGCCTACCTATGAGTCAAAGAAAAGGTGGCAAAGCAAGCAGGAGCAAATACAGAGGATAAAGAATCTGTTGTTTTTCTCCATACCCAGACAATACGCTGTTTCCTGTGCAACCAAAATGAATATGAAATTCAACCAATGCAATTAGGAACTTTTGTTCTACTCTCACGATTAGCAGTAAAAAAAGTAATGGACAAGTAATTTAGTTGTGCATGATTTCAAAAAATAAAGCAGGTAGAGCATAAAATAAACACAAGTCTTACTAATAAAGCTAAAGTAGGAAAATGCCTTGACAAATAGGAAAATGAAAGTGTGTCTGCTATTGGCATTGAGCCTCCTTCATGACACTGAAATTCATCAGCACATTAAAAACTCTGCTCTGCCACTCAGGGCGTCTTTCCATATCTCAAACAGCATCCTTTTCCCATCAAACTGCCTTGTCGACTGAGCCACTCAGTTCCAAAGCTCCTTCAGAAATTAATTAAAATTTATGTTACTTTATTTTAGCCTATTCAAAATAAATAGCTTCTGATACTTTATTGCTCAAGTAAAATTAAAACCAGTAATTAAACCAAAGTATATCCATAACTTTTCAGACATCTAGATGCATTCAAAAAAAACTTAAAGTACTTGGCTCACATTCAACCTAATCTTTTCTTCTAATTTCTGACGGCTTACTTACATTGAATTCTTTTGGTCATGCTGGATTAGATAAACAAGTCTTTCATAAATTCCCCCCCTCCTCCCCCCCTCAATGCAGCAGAAACAAAGGATTTTTTCTTATTAATTCCATCCCTTTTTGGAATATGTAATACCAGTGTATTTGGGATAGTGTTACGCAGATCTATAGTAGAAATCTGTAGTGGGATAAAGCATACGGAGGCAAAGAGTGGCTTTTTCTAACCTTGCAACAGTCGCAGCACACTTAAACTGAAATATTCAGATATTGAAAATATTTTATTGAATATAATCTGAATGCATCAGGGCAATTTGAAGTGACAGCGGTATTTAGGGGTTTAAATAACCCCAGTGTTATTGTAACTGCAGTTACAGGATAAAAATTGAAGTGTAATTTGTTAGATACTCCCTTTGGCTTTCCTTTATATATCTCTCTGCTGCTCCCCTTTGTAAATATATTGACTTTTATAGCCGTGTTAACTTTTATGGCTTAAAAGTTGTCTTTGTTTGCTTTGTGGTAATTACAGAGTCTCCTTAGTCGCTGACAAGATCGAGGCTTTGCGGTAACTCTGCCGGCTGCAGTCGTGGGGTTTAGGAGCTGTTTTCTTCCTGCCACGCTCAGGCTTTCACTCCGAGGTACGGTGGTGCCTGTTAGGTTACAGTTCATTTCCCAGATAAATGATTAGGCCATATGTTGATCAAAGTTGGCAGAACGTAACTAATGAGTCCTGAGATTTTTCGTTTCATAAAGGTTCTGTTTTAAATAGTCTTGCTGAAAACAAATGTGCATTGTTTTGCTGTTTCCTCTTACTGCAGCACTTGTTCTGTTCCTTGTATTTAACTGATAAAGATTCTGTGCTTAAAACCCCTTGGTGGAGAGGATATGCAGCTTTGGGATCTTTCTTTATCATAAAAAGTTACCAATACAGGTAGTAAAACAATTGTTATGGTTTCCTCTATTCTTCAGTCTATACTTTTGTGTGTAACGCTGTTTCATAGTGACTGCTCTGTCCTCTCCATCTTTGCTGATTATTTTGCAAAATTTTATATTGTGTTATTTACAAGTTAAAATAAAGCTTAGGCATTCCTTTTCCCCTAATAATATAGCACGTACTTAGAACAAGGCTGTGACCGTCATTTTCACTGCGTCCTGATGAGAAGAGGGCACAGCAGGTATGGGGACAGTCCTCATCCTTGCAGAACAAAGACACTCTCTTTCCACTTTGGAGGCAGGCAAGATAAGGGAGAGGGGAGAAAGATTTTTTTGGTCTCTGTAACTCTGTTATACCAGTCAAAGTAGGAAGGGTAGGTTATTATTAACATTTACATTTTATAAATAGCAAGAGGCTGTAATGCCTTGGGATGCACCGGTGAATTAAATTGTGCTTCTTAGGTGTGACGCCTCCCGGGGAAGGAAGGCTTTGCATCTAAGGCGACGCTCCAAAACTCTTACCCCCATTGGCGGTTCCGTAAAGATGAGATGCGTTATGCGATGTATCTGATGGCCGATGCAGGTTGTTTCGCTTCCACTCCCAAGGGGAGACCTGCCTACGTGCTGCTTTCCATGTAGCCTTGGTCAGATGTGGTGAGCTTTCGGCAGAGTCCAGCGTTGCAGAAGTGTGGCTTACAAAAGCCTGCAGTCGGACAAGGATAACAACTATTTATCTAACAGCATCTTGAGATGCAGCAGAACACACCCAGGGCTATTTGGCAGGGCACTGATCACACCTTTATTTTGCATTTCACATTTGAGGGAATGGATGCAGTATTTTTTGTCTGAGCAGAAATGCATACTTTTTTTAAGTCTTTACATGACAATTCTTCCCCTGGGTAAGGGGGAATGCTGTATGACCTTTCTGATATTAAAAAAATAAAAATAAAACAGAACCTAGACCAATAAGATAACACTTTTTTCAGGCTCTATAGTTTTAAAATATTTAACACAGAATATGGATGAATAATTAAAACCAACAGTTTTGGGTAGAAGGTTTTTGTGCTTGACCTTATTTGGAGAGCTCGAGTATTGCAGTAGCATTTTATTGCAGTTGCGTATTTTATTTTTCTGTAAAGCACGGAGAATGCTGTGCGGTCAGTATCTATGAAAATAAACACTGCAGCGATTGTGCCGCATTTCCAGTTGCTGACTTCTACTTACGTACACTCCCCAGCCAGTAATAATGTTAAATCATTAATTTACATCCTTGTGTGTCAGACACCCCCACGGCAACTAATGTCTGCCAAACTGCCAATAGCTTGTCACAGTATCAGCCTTGGGAGTGGTCACCCCAGAGCTAAATGATCCTTGGGCGGTACTGACATCAGTAGGAGTAATCACCATTTCTATCATCATCCTTCTACGAGGCTCAGCATAAATCTGTTCCCTGCTTCATCCCGTTGTGGTGCAGGCAGCAGTCGAACTGCCGCTTGGTTAGGAGGGAGGGGAGTGGAAGGAGGGGGAACTGGTAAAGGAAGAAGCTGCAGTGCTTTTGTTAATTACAGTTCCATATTTTTATTTTAAACTAGTTGATGGTTTGCCATGCTCTCTATCACACTGTAGTTTCCATACAGGATAATAAAGCCTTACAGACTTAAGAAATTTCACTTGTAGAAATAGTGAAAAAAGAGCAATGAAAAAGTCGCCTGGTATAATTCTCAACATGCTGTAAAGTAAATGCTTTTATCTAACAAGAAGGGCTCAAGAGTTTTACACAGCTGTGGTTAACAATAGTGCAGTGATACTCATTGGCACACAAATGGATGCACTTTCAAATACATGGTATAATTGCTGAATACATCCCCATTGGGACTGGGGGTATAACTACTGCAGAACAGTATTAGAATATGAAATGAGAAAGATCATTTTTATGTCTTGCAAAGGGATGCCTACAGATTGGCTACAGAAAATCCACGATTAGATTCTCATCCAAAGAATAACCACAGTGATCTGGGGTAATGTTATATATAAGTGGAAATAAATATACATTACCTGCTGTGGATGCCAGTGTCTCCTCAGCCTTCTGTTAAAAGTATTTGTTGTTATTCTAATAAAATCGTCAGGTGAAGCTGTCGCTCCCTGTCATGCTAGGTGTGATGTTACCTTACCCACTGCCGGCACGCTGATTGCCTGCAGACAGAGGTATCTCGGAGTTACTCATGTAGGGTGTTGCTACCAGAGCTGGGAGCTATTTGTCCTTCCTGCTTCAGGGTCGTTTTTGCCTAAATCTGTGAAGCGGGCAGCGCTCCACGTGATCTGACAGCAGGGGATGCGTATGGCTGAATACTTGCGTGGACGGGGCTCTTCATACGCTCTGTGTGTACAAACAAGCAGCATGTGTGGTGAGAAGTTGAGCAGTTTTTAATTGTTTGATGTACTGTGCCTGAGGGATGATGAAAGTCGCCGTCTGGATGGCATGCTGTCGGTCAGAGTGTTCAGCTCTACATCACCTCTTACAGAACAGACGAGAGGTAAAGGCTGAGATGGCTTTGCGTTTGTTAGCAGTCTTAAATGATTTTTTTTTAAATGCCTTATTAAATACAGTCCTTCTTAACAGGCAACCAAAATATTTATCAATTTACACATGTTTAAAAACTTCAGTGTATTTTAAAAAACAGTGCTGGTACCCAGCAGGACCATGATACTTTTTTTCTCAGCAGTAGCTGAGATCTGTAATTGAATAAATGAAGTTATATTTATTACAGTTTTTCAGAAATGTGCATATCATCACTGACTTTTTAAGCAAAGGGACCTGGTTGCCATCAGTGTCTTAACTCCAGAGTGTGCTGTTAGTAAACCAGGGCAGAAAGGGACCAGTGCTGTGCATTGGACAGCCTGAGACAGAAAATCACCAAGAAAAGATAGGCAGATTAAAGGAAGAAGAGAAAATTATTTCTACTAGCACTCTACTATTCTCTCCTTTACCTAACCTTCTGTAACTAAAGGACCAAATGACTTTCCATAGAGTCAAGGAGCATCTTTCAGAGGCAAGCTGTCAGTTATAAAAACCTGAGAACAAGCCATGAAGGAGTTTCCTTCCGCAGGAGGCACTGCTGCCATCTGATCTCCGGCATGTGTCTTACGCCTGCAGCCACTGACAAAGCTAGGAATTAAGCTAACATACTATATGACCCGCTGACCCATGGTATAATCTCATTGTAATGAAGCTTTGGGCACATGTTTTGCATGTTGTAGCAACGTGTTTTGGGCTTTTTTTTGTGGGGGTGGGGTGCATCATTGGAGCTGTGACAATAGGTGGCAATTGATGCCCTCTACAACAAAGTAGGTGGTGATAGTAATGCTGCCTGTATGTGTATTCAGTGTCACTTTTCCTTTTTCAACTTACCAAATGGAAACGTCCATCATCAGGTCAAAGCTATTTTCTTAAGGATGGATTTGTGATAAACTAAATGTACTCCTTTCTCTTTTATGCCCAGTATGGCATATAGTAAGGATATTAATATTAGATATAATGAGACTATAAATTGTCTTTTCTGCTCTTAAGAATGATGTTGAAACACCAAACAATAATAGAAGAGTTACCTATTTTGTTAGAGTGAATGAATATCCTAAGCGGATGTTGAGGACAAAAAATAAAATGAAACAACAAAAAGCCTGCAGAAATGGGATATAAAACTGTCTCATGCAGGTGCTTTCCTAGGAGAAAACAATTTTGATAACATCATGAATTACAGAAATAGTAACAGATGAATCTAACACCCTGTGCTTATCTAGCAATACCTTGGCAAGATTAAGAGAAGACATGAAATTCTTCTTAGCTGATATACAGGGGTCCAACTGTTTGATACAGCTGTTCATCATCTGCCCTGAAAGCTTTAGTTATGTTTCAAGGATTAATGAGTCTAATGCCCTGTGGAGGCTCTGGTTTGGGCTTGTTTTTTGTGGGGATTTTTTGCTGAGGATATTCAATTGCTGCTTGGTGGTTTTAGGCAAACACAAGGGTAAAGGTTTTGAATGTGATCAAAGCCCTAAAAGAATCTTGAATTTTTGTTGTTTTGCTTTTACTATAAAGGCAATTAAACTAACATGGAAAAGGTCAATTGTCAATACATTATAATGGCTAAAAACAGTAGTGCATACTTGGTAAAACTCTACAGTACTAGTGCAGATGTAGCTGCTTTTTGCTTACATTACTGCCACTGGGACTGGTTTGAAATGTGTATGTTTGGGATTCTTTCTCATACCTCTCAAGCATTTCTGAAAGTGCTTTTTTAAGCTCAGTTTGGTGATGTACAGCAGAGCTGGGCTTCGTCCTATGAAGACGTTGGTGCCCGAGTACCTAGTGCGTGTGAGGCGTTCCCCTGACGTAGCAACTTATGCAGTGGCTGGGGCCTTTCCTCAGTGGCCTGGAGCCAAGGGCTACTGAAAAAAATACAGCTTTTCTATTCATTTAACCAGGCCACAGATGGTGTCCTATGTGCACCTTCTTTTCCCACGTAGTTTTCTGTAGTAGCTGAAGACTGTAATGTTTGCCGATTTAGAGACCTTGATAAGGAACCATTGCTCCTTTCTAGGTTTGCCTTTGCAGATGTCGTGGCGCAGCCTTATTCAGAAGCTTTATTCAGTGAATCTTGTCATTTTAGTTTTGGGAGTCATATCTTGCTTTCCAAGACCCTAGCTGGATAGGATAACTGGATAGCTGGATATTAGCAGTCTATTTATTGCTATAAAGAAATAAGAGAAACACAAAACAAAAAGTGGGTTTTGAATTATTTCAGTAGTCTCACACTGAAGTGCATACCTGGTTTAAGCAAAGAAAAAAGCTACGTGTTGCACCCAAAAGGTCAACAACAAAAAGGGCATGAACATCAATTAAGTGAAGTGACCGTCCCAAGAATATTTAGAGGGACATTTATAGGAGTGCCAGTCACTGAGTTGTGAAAGTTCACATTCAGCAGAGTATCTTCATCATAGAGACCAGGAGCCACAGAGCTTGGATGATTTTCAGCGGGGCAAACTATCTCTGTTTTAGTCGCTGACATCTAAGGTGCTGTATTTGAGTCAGTTGGAAATAAGCAATGGTAATTCTGGTATGACGGGGTTAAGGGAGAGGAAACGGTAATCTTTGGCTTTTGAATATTTAAAGTACCAGTTTTCATTAGTAATGATAACTGTGTTCAGTCATGAGTTAGACAAGTAGTGATTTCATTTGGGTAAGAGGTTAGAATCAGATCCTAACAAGTGACACTAGTATGACCACTCATAGTTTGCAATAATTTGCTGCCTGTACGTGGTTCAGATGTTGTTGGTGAGATTTACCTAAAGCTGGTTCCACAACTCATTTAAAGTCACTGTGAATTACAGTGTTAGAGAGGTGAATAGTCAATATGACCTTTTGAATGATGATGAGAAGAAAAAAAGCCTGGCTTAATCTTATTGTAAGAAATCAAATGATTCGGAAAGTGACTGAAAGCTAATCAGCCCTGGGGGTTACTGTAAGGCTTTGGTGATTAACATGGTGCTTTGCTTTTTTTTCCCTTTAAGGTTTCCTGTTCCATTGTTATGGCAGAAATAGAAAGTAAAGTGTTCTATTTGACCTAGTCAGTCACTTGAGCCTAATCTTATAATTTTTAGCTTGATTCACATTGTCATATTAGAGTATCTCAGTCAGCAATGTATAAAAGATGCTCCCTTTCAATTTACTTTCCTGTTAACTATGTTCTCAAGTCACAAAAAATCAAACTGTAGTACAAAGTGCAAGAGTGGACCGATCGTTTGTGGACTGAAATGGAAGATAGTGGAAGATTATTTGTCAGGGGAACAAATTACAGAAGGCGTCACTTTGTTTGTATGTGACTTCAGTTCCTTAGTCACTGGATAATAGTTTTAGGAGAAATTTTCCATTATAGGAAATAAGAGGTTGAAATAGGAAAATATACATGGCGATTCTCACTCAAACTCCACCCAGAAGACAGACTGTATGAACTTTAAATCCTAAAAGGAGAAGCTACTTACTGAAGATTTTGAGAAGATGTATAGTACTACCATACAAGCTCATGCCAGTTCTTGAGGCTTAGCTTTGAGGCAGCTGGATTCAGATGAACTTCTAGGATTGGGTTAAAGCAGGAGCTCAGTGTGCATGTATTTAGGGCTATAGATCCCTGAGACATAGAATCACATCAAAATACTCTTTTTTTTTCATCCTGAAAGTAAAAATCACAATTCCCTTCATTGGAAAAAAAACTTGAAGTTACGTTCTGACTCCAGTTACTGGAGTACCATCTCTCTAAGCCACAGAGTAAGCCTCACAGCCTCACTGCTCCAGTAAACTTCACTCTTGCTGGGGAGTCAAGACCGCCTGCAGTTCAACTTGTGCTGATACGCCATCTTTTTTTTGGCCTAGCTTAGGTTGTAGTAGCAGCTGCAGTCAGAAGGTGGAAGAAGCAGTAATCCTTTCCCAAATAGGAACCATGAACAGCATTGAAGGATACGGTGTTCTCTGTTGAGGTTAAGACCATTACCTTCCCTTGACCCAGAGTGACATGTTACATTGTCACCTTCAAGTATGGTAGGAAAGGGGCAGCTTGCAGTGTAGCACACTCACGATGAGATTTTGGGGGAAATATAGAGCAGCTGTTTGTTTAACTGAAAAGAAGAGCCTGTGTAAGAAGGTCCATGCTTTTGATGTAGTCTAGCTGTGATGCATAACAAATGAGAAATAATCTGAAATAAAATAGTCCAGGAAGTACTGGGTTTCATCCCAATTTTCTTAAGTTGGCTTAATGTAGACTTTGCTTATATAACTTCACATGGTTTGGGGTAAATTTTTCACAGCTCTAATAATTTTTTTATTTTTTTTTTTAAATTTCAAAAATATGAGCTGGAATTTTGAACCTTAAGATGCCATCATCAAGTATGGTTTGTCATGGCTCATTTTAGACCAGGAACGTCTTTCCTCTAAAATGCATTTTTATTCTGCATGTTTCAATTTTTGGATCAGTAATTTGGCACAACTGCTGGTCAATTCTTGAATACTTAAAACACTGGGTATTTGAAGAGATGTGAACACACACAGCATCTTTGGACTTTAAGTCCCAAATGCCCATCTGATTTTAGTGCTTTGGCAGCTTTCTTTACCATAATATGGGATACCCAAATTTGTTAATGAATACATCTTTACAACACTCTTGAAAAGAACATGAGAATGTGTGTGATCAAATAAATAATTGAGCCTGGATTTAGAAGGCTGTTGTAGTAATGCCTGTACAATCCAGCTCCTGCATTAACTGAGCCACTCAGAATCTGTGAGCTTGTTTTACATGAACATCCATGACATACATTAACATAGTGATATTTACATGTTAGCCTTTAAAATTTGCTAAATGTAAAATGTGCAAAATCAGGAGTCTCTGACAATCTGTAGATAAAAAAAAAACAGCCTCTGAGAGGCAGAAAATTTTTCATATCATTTAATTTCCAAAAAGGAGGATTCTACCACCAGCATCTTGTTGACGATAGGTAGTGTACTACCAAGAACTTCAGACCTGCATGAGCATTCGTTGTTCAGGTGAAAAGGGCTTCCTATTCTGAATGTTTTGGCTATACCATCCGAGCCAAGGCAATTCCAACGACCTCTGCTTAACGAGTCTTGACCTTCTACCTTCACCTCCCTCTTTCTCTTCAACTGTTTGTTATTGCTGTTATATGTCTATTCCTCGTTTTGATCTGAAGCTCGTTCCTGATCTGTGGAAACGGATTTGCATTGCCTTGCTGGGCTCTGCCTGCCCATTCAAATAATCAAGATGATTCAAGATGGAATTCACTTCAGCAGAGGCTGCAGTGATTAGGCCAGCATTAGTGAATAATGATTATATTGATTGGTCCTGAGTTTGGACCAAATACATAAAGGTTTTATTCTGGCTGCATTGTAGAAATCACCTGTAACCTGTTTTGAATTGTTTTGGGTTTGTTTTTTTTCAGTTTCAGGTAACTAACTTCTATTGAAATTCTCGTTTATGAAAGTGTTATGCTGCAAGGGAGGGAATCAGATTCTTTTTTTGGCCATGCAGCACCAGAACTGTTAATCAACTTCCAGTTGCTTTTACAAACTGGTTTGTACAATACCTAACGCTATCAGCACCTATTGCTAAGCTCCTTCTGCATTTTTGTACTGCTGAATGCAGAAATTCCCTAACCCAATGATGAAAGTACATTGCTTGTATTCATTAGAGGTGTCAACCGGTGTGGTTTTTAGTGTGATGGAGCCCTTGTTTTGCTTTTTCCTCTTTTTTTCCTTTGGTCAATATGAGGAAGGAAAGAGCACAACCGAGTACTGAGCACGAATCAGAACATACAGTCATAACAACAAAGATTAAAGAGCACTAGAGTAGTATCCTGGTGACAACAGGGCATTATGAGGTTGAGCTGAGATACCATCTGCATTCAAGTTCCCCAGCATTTATTTTCTTGATCTCATTAGCAGGCATCATAAATTACCATGGAAGACATGGAATTAAGGGAAGGCTGCCCACAGATAGAAAAATGGATTTGCTGAAGATGATAACAGTCAAAACGCAAGTCTCTGACTGGAGTAAGGTTCAGCTTCACATATATTGCATTACTATGTGTTTAAAAAAACAAAACAAAACAAAAAAACAACCCCAAACCAAACCCTAGTTATTCTGTAAATTTAAATGGTATTTTTACTGAGCTGGAATTGGCATTTTATTGAGTCTTGATCTCATTAAGGAATAAATGAAATCCCAACATTTTAAATCAATTCCACAGAATTTTGTCTCTTGAGAGAAACTGTAGGGCATTTGTAAAGGACCAGAAGTTTAGAATTTGAGGTCTTGATATGAGAGTGAGGTCAGGCTGAGATCAGCCTGGGATTCTGCTGGAGTTTGTGAGCGCTATCCATGAAAAGCTTTCTTTAGGACCTTGGATTCAAAACATCACAGAAAAACGGATCACAGTTGTATCACCTACTACTGCTGAAAGAATGGTTGAGTACGAGATATGCTGTGCAGCCTCAGTCACCAGAAAGGATTCCTGTGGGGCTGTGTTCATTCTTTGCCGTGTAAGACTTGAGAAATATAATACAGCTGACAAAAGTAATTTTTAATATTTTATGTTTTAGAATTTATCAGACTACGCCACATTTTCCTTACAGGCTTGGTACATGTGGTGATAAGAGAGGAGAACAAGAGAAGGCTACAAAGGAATTTTAACATTAAAAATATACAGCCAGTGCACTGGACTGTTTTTGAATTTATTTGATGACTAAACATTCTTTTTCTGTCTTTCGAATGTTAATTGGGTTTGCTACAAGTTGTATGACATGAATTTATCCAGGCAATATCAGTTACAACACAAAAAGCAATAGTGAATAGTGCGGTGTAATTATGCCTCTATTCCTTCCTTAACAAGCTGGATCTAAATTGAATTGCAAGTTCTATAGCACAGAAGGAAATTCTGCAATCCCTTCTGTTAGGAAAAAAGGAATACATTGAGTATCCAATATAAACAAAAATACTTTAAACATGCAATAGAAATAGCCCTCTGTTGATTTGGATACTTGATCCGACATACCTTACTTTGACCCATACTTAACAGATATTAATGCAACACAAACTTTTGCACTGGTATTACAGCATTGCATGATATCAACTCTGAGGATTAAATTAAAAGTCGACAGTAGTTTGGGGCACTGACTGAGTTTCTTAGCTCCTTGAAAAGAATTATGCAAACACTTTCACAGCTTTTTTTCGCTATTATTTTAGGGATTTTCTTGTCAAAGATCTCAACATTACTGTTTTCCCCAACTTCCTCTTGGTTCTTTTCCCCCTTTTAATATACATCTTCAGAAACTGCACATTAAAAGCTTCACAAAAGCATTCACCTGAAGACAGAATAATTTTTAAATAAATCATTCAAAAGTTAAAGAGGTGTTTGCCTTTCTCACGTACTTTTATTTTCTGCCTCGGAGGCCCATAGAATTATTGATTTTTTAGACAAAAAGAAACCTCTTTGAAGATTTGGTCTGACCTTCTGCATAATGTAAGTCATATAATTTCACTCTGTGAATTGAGCTATCATCCTTTCTGTTGGACTCAGTTACTTCTGGTAAAACTTCAATTTATCCTTTAGAAACACATCCATTCATTGTTTTGAAAAGCAAACCAGAAAAGTATCCAGGTACTGATTAACATACTACTTCCTTTGATAAGTGGGTCTAATGGCTTAATTATGCTTAATATTTGAGAAGTTGTGTCAAACCCAGTTGTGACGCTTTCCACAGTTAGGTATTCATTTTTAGGGTCCTGCCTTGGGAGGTCTCTCCTGGTTCTGACACACCAGTGCTCTCTTTAGCACTTGCTAGGAAAAGCGTGAAGAGACAGTGGTTTAACCTGAGTTTGCCTATACACTGAAATGTCATTCTCAGAAAGGCTTCTGGTTTATCACAATCTGAACAGCACACAGATGGACCTGGAGGAAGCACGCCAGCAGCATGATCCCCTGTCATAAACTTGACTGATTTCCCTCCAGTCCTCTTTGTAAGCCCTCAGCTGCACAAGACAGATGTGTCAGCAAATGACCGCAGCGCTGCAGAGTCCGTAGCTCTGGAGGAGCATGCTGCGTGGGCCACCTGAACTGAAACTGCAAAGCTTTTCTTTTACTGTGGTAGTCTGAAATATTCAGATTTTATTGTGAAATTGAGGGAAACCTTATTTTGGAATAGTCAATATTTTCAGTGCCATACCTTAGCATTTTGAAGTATTAAGTATTTGGGTTAGCGTCCAACTCAGAACCTAGGCTTATAGTCTTATATGCTGTCCACGCTCTTGGCTTCTTCTGAAACCTACTGGCAGTCCAAGGCTGGGGGACACCAGCCTTCTAAGGTGATCATGAGCTGCCCTTTCTGATGTGGATGGTGGAAGGAGTATATCTAAGCTATGTAAAAACTGGTGTCTGGGAGGGAATAATTAAATTGGCAAAGAACATCAAAGAGCTGTGTTGAAGAAACAGACTCATCACTGTATGTCAGCATTGTGTTGAAGAAACAGACCCTAACGATGTAGGGCTGCTCTCAACTTGTACTAGGACTAGTACTTGTTCAACTTAGAGAGTCTCAGCTGAAGGATTTTGAGTAACACCAGAGATTGAGGAATAGCCTCAACTCAGGGTGGCTGCAATCTGTCCTGTAGAAGAGCTAAGGTTTTTTGAATGTAAGTGTTTAATATTTATAACCTTTGGCCTTTCCTTGAGTTACACGAGTATCCGTGCTGTCTGCTGTGAACAAGGAGGCTGGGTGGGGGCAGCCCCATGCCCAGGCTTGGGCCCAGCTTTCTACCTAAAAAACCCACCACAATCTTCTGTGAGGTGGAATTGTCTTTCTCCGCACAACCCTACTTTCTGCTTGCTGAATGCTAACGTTCTTCTAAACCAATTAAGAAAATTGCAGTCAAAGATGCATGCTCTGACACAGTAGAGGTCAGGCCCTTGAATGTGAGCAACTGCTTGTATGCAGTACGGGCTGGTTTACGTTGGGATTAAAAATTACTTTGCTGTAGAACAAAGGAGGCTGAGAGCATGTCAACAGTATATTAGGCTGTGTGTGAAATGCATCATTGGATATGGCTGGGAGTGGGCACCGACTTGTTCATCTCTTTGATTATTTTCATTTTATTTTTGGAGATTACATTGATAGTAAATAGGCTTGTTAGCCAGAGGTTAAATAAGAATCAGTCTTACATAAAAGTATCAGTTTGCAATAAGAGGCAGAGATGCTTTTCATTCTGCCTGAAATTACTATGTAGAAATGTGCCCAAACTAACATAGAGTGTAAAGCAAAGACAAACTTAAGATTTTGATACATAAAGCCCTTGATTTTTTCTTTTGCATTTCAATTATAAATGCACCTATCTTTTCTCTGCTAAAGTTCACTTCAGATTTCCTGGTGATTTAGTTTTGGTGTAAATTAAGGTTGTTTGATTTTCAAAACTCTTGGAATCAAAGAGTATGTACTCCTCCACCTGTACGTGTTCAGGACAACAGTCTCTAGGTTTTCATAGGCATTAGGCTACTGCTGCTGTCACTTCTACACTACTTGCGATAGGAAACTTATACAACTTCTCCAATGATTTTGGACAGGGATTTGATTCTAAAATGCACTTTAATTCTCTACTGGTTAATGGTTAGAATTTGCGTTACAATTTGTGGGTCTTTTATCTTGAAGGAAAATTTTCAATGTTAATGGCATCTGTTTATCTGTGCTTCTGTGTGGTAACGACTCCATATAGAAGAGGTCACATCCTAATGGTAGCTCTGTGGGGGATCAATAACTGCAGCAATTCCAATCATTTTTAAATGATGGCAAAAATAGCTGGCTCAAAAAGAATTTGTTAGAAAGGACAGCTGTCGCTAAGATGGAGTTATTCTGAATAAAGACGGAGTGGGGCTGGAATGCATACTTCATCTCTCTTACTTTTCTTTTACGAGTCTAAGCACTTTGTTGTTTAAAATTGCCCATTTTCATGAACCTAAGATCCAAAATCTTCACAAGGACTGAAGTTATGTTCTCATTGGAAAATGTGTTAATTCTGTGTATTCCCAGGTACAGTTCATGGGGACCCCCCAGGTTAGTTTCCCAGGAAAGTCACCCATGGTTCCAGTGGGATTACTTCAGTTAGAAAGCAGATCACTTTGTAGTACTGGGACCTCAACCATGTTCACAACGTGGTTAGTTACTTCAGAAAAATCCTTTGTAGTAAGTAGCTGAAGGAGACACTGACCATCTGAAGGAGACTTGTTTTTTTGGAAGTCTTTTTAACATGGCAGGTACATCTGCTGTTACCCCGTGATGGGCCACGATACAAGGGACATGTACGGACAGTTGAAACTGGCAGTTTGAACCAAACAAGCCACATGCACAGAAAAACTTAATACAATTATGAAAAAAATCAAGATTTTCCTTGGGAAAAGGGTCAAACCACTTGTCCCCTGCAGTGCAAAATGCAAGTTGATGATAGGGGCAGATATAAGCAGCTCTCTTCATGTCAATACAAGTAAAGGGTTGATAGGAAAGAACTGACCTTAAGTGGTCTAACATGAGAGTATCACAGAGATCTGCACAGTCTTAAAGGGAACGTACCATTTGCTGTGATCCACACATTGTTAGGCAGCTGCAGAAATGCATTTTAATTTTTAAAATAAATCATGGATAATAGTCTAATAAGTGGTATTTGGTTTGGTTTTAGTTTGTTTTTCAGAGAGTTCTGTATTTCTGTGAGCACTAGTTACACCACAGTTTTAGTTTAACAGCATTTCAGTTGTGAACTAGTGGTGTGTTTCATTTGGTTTAAGTAGGGAATGCTCAGCAATGTCTCATGCTTTGCTAAAAACCAAAATGTTTTTTGAAATTAAAATAATAAACTGGTGGGGAAAAAAAAGCGCTTTATTTTTGTAGCATTTATTTTCTCTCACTTCTTCATTGTATATTGGCAAGGTAGGATCGGTGGGAGACCTCTCTTTCCTCTGCGCAAAATCTTTATACAAAATGCTGTTCTTGCAAGTTTTGAGCTCACCTCCACAGATCAGGCAAGGTCAGGATAAACTAATATACTTCTAAGTACTTTTATCTGAATGGAAAATCTAGACTATATCAAGCTTGCCCATTAAAAGTTAAAAGAGGTTTTTAGTATAGATGTGGAACTCCACACCACTGGGGCTGGGCAGTGGCCTGGCAGTCGAACTGTGGGAAAACTTTCTGCTGAGTTCCTCTTTTTGCAAAACAAAAGTCGAAAGGCCAATTGGAACACAAAGCGCGATGGGCCTTTCTGCAATTTTGTGCTGAATTCTCATAGAGGATAAAAGCAGCTGAAAGTCTAATGACCACCTTGCTTTTAAGAATAGGACTTCTTTGCTGGAAAACTGCAGATAGTTAAGCCCTGCGAGCTGGTGCCCAGGTAGGCCGTGGATTCTCCATACTTGGAGAAGTTCAGGATGTAACTGTGCAAGATGCTAAGCAATGTGATCTGACTTTGAAGTTAGCCCTCCTTTGAGCAGGTTGTTGGGCTGGAGATCTCCAGACATCCCCCCCTAACCAAAAACTTTCTAGGTTTCTGTGTGAAGGAGCGAGGGTACAAAGGCAACATCAGTTATCAGGTAGGTGTGTGTCCCATGCTTAGTTGTGGCAGCCTGGGTTTGCAAGGTGCGAGATTAACTTCTTCATAATATATGCCATGATTTCAGTAATGTTTGTTTCTTCTTTCATGGATGTCACTGATGCAAGATGAGGAAGCACAAGTAGAAGCTGTCAGCAAGACCACACTCTCTGTCTATCAACAATCATTAGCAGCCTGTGATTGTCTGGGCTAGGTAAGGACTTCCATGACTTCCATGGAAATTTATGCATGAGAGTTGCCCCACTGAAGTCAAGAGGACTACATAAGGCACTGGATGTTTGTGCTAGGTCCCTCTGAAGAAGCAAGCCTTAATGTGTAGGTTACCAGAGTAGCTCAAATGTGATTAAGAAAAATGTCTTGGAAAGAATCTGTGGAGGGACACGCTACCTATGCCATTTGGTGCTGTAAAAAATGGAGGCAGGTTATTCCCATCTAATATATTATCACACCAAACAAATTGTTTTTGCAATTAGTTTTGTTTTCATTCAGGCAAAATTATAGTGGAAATCCCCATGATAATGAGTATGACATGCACATTAATATAAAATGAATTCATTATGATCAGTATTACTACACCAGATTCCAAATGAATTAATGATGACAGGATAGTGAAAAAAAAGTGGAACCACACTTAGTTAAAGGCATAGCATACTCTTAATGACACCATTAAATGGGCTAGAGAGCATCAGAAGTTTGTTGTGGAAGAAGATTATAATTTTGGGTACATAGTGCTTGTTTCTGTGTTTGGTTTTCAGCTAAAACAGTTGGTAAAAATTACTTTTTGGCCAAGAGAATGTTTTTTCCTTTTACACAAAATAAACCAATTCTGTTTTATTTTGACCATTTAAAAATAATCTTTAGTGAAAACTTGGTAAATTGTTCAGGCTGAAAAAGCAAGGCATTTCACTTGGACAGTTTTAAATAAGTTCAGTTTTTCTGCTGAAGAGAAATAGATGTGAATGTGTAGATTTATTTTTTTATTTATTTTCTGCATTTTTTACAGAGAAGATTTTCAGGAAGTAAAAAACTGTGAAGCCACATAATGCCATAGCTCATTTTGCATTTTCTGTCTTTAAGGTTACTTTCTTGTTTTAATAGTAAACCTGATGTAAACATGGAAAATTAGGTTTAGTGAATGAGTTATATAGCTTGGCTTTTAATAACTTTTAAGATAACTTACTTTTCTGTGCACCAGGTAATAGTTTGTACTGTGTCCTGTGACTTTTTTTCTTACTATAAAATTAATTCTAATTCTCTGGGGGAAAAAATACCAATAGCACAACACATAGGAGCTGGGAATTCAGGTGTGCGTAAAATAAAATAACAGCTAGCAGTATTAGTTAAGTTTTCTAATTAATCTGATTACCAAACACAACTAAGAAAGATTTAAGAAGCCTCGTTGTTTTCTTGCCTAGAGCCACTATTTTTGTAACTAACCTAAAAAACTATCTCACTCTTACTTACATTTCTTCTTTTCATCATAATAATACATAGTGGAAATAGTTTTTTCTAGCTAGAAGAAAAGATAGTTGGCAACTATGTTCTGCAGGAGAACTCAGTTGCATAAAATTTTACATATTTGATGATGTAACAGTTTATTTAGCAGAAAACTCCAAGGAAAAAGTTCTTTCATGAAAATGCTTCAATTTCTTCTGAGTGGAACATTTAAATTTTTGCTCAGAAACAAGTTCAGTTTTAAAATTCTGCTTCCTTTTTGCTAAATGAAAATGGAAGACAGATTCATCTGAAGAATATTGCATTTTTTTCTGCACTAGTCTTTTGGAAGGTTCATGTCTTTCATTTTCAACTTCAAATCTGACATTTCAAATTCCTTAATGGAATAAAGAGTAATCTTCTCTTTATTCCTACCTGTTATTTAAGAGAGGAAAAAAGTAAACCTTTATCTGTTCAGTTTGTTGCCTTTCAGTGCCATTGAGGTAACCATTCTTCCTCTATTATGAGACATGACAAATAGGAGCATCTCCACTCCATTTGTCTTTTTTATAACATTCATTACTCTGTAAAGTTCTAGTGTGTCCTCTCTTATTTGTCTTATCTATAAACATCTCAATCTTAGCATGCTCATTTCATATGGAGGAAGTCTTCTCATGCCTCTAATCGGTTTTGTCATCCATCAGCAAACCCTTTGTACCCTAGAAGGAATGTAACAGAGAGAAGGTGACCAAAACTTAACAATTCCAAGGAGACACTGTACAGCACAACAGTATTTAATATAGCAGCATTAAAAACAATCTTTTTCTACCCTCTGTTGTACACTAACATCAAAGAGGATAATTCTGGACTTACTTATAAAAGCAACATAGTAAAATAATTCAAAAGGATATACATGTTCATTAGAAATATTACTGATTAATGATAACATTCCCTACATCTCCCCAGATATCACAGTTTTAGGAAAATGCTTTTTTTCTTCTGACAGTTTTGATTGTGAACTCTTTCCTTTTGGACAGATTTGTCAGTAGCTAAGGTAAAAACATACCATGGTAGCCATTCTGCAACACTCTGAAATTGGTATAGTTAGTTTTACTGCAGGATCCGAAAATCAGAAGGAGAGACTGTGCTGTACTGACAGAAAATAATGCTCAAAATTACCTGTATCTTCTAGTACAGCTGAGGTTAATTCTTTTTCTTTTATGTTTTTTCAGTGCAGTGAGAACACCTGCTTTCTGTAGCCTTTGCTTCTCAACTGATGGAAAACTATTATCATAGTTGGGCAACTATTATCATAGACTATTATCTGTGATAATAGATAATAGAATGATTGTCCTCTACTGCAGGCAAACTAGTACATTTGGGCAGTTATTATCGAATGTGCTAAAACTCTCTTTTCCTTCTACACCCAGTTTTCACCACCACCCTCTATACATTTTTAATTCTGAACCCAGGATGTGCTGTTAGTTCCTGTTGCTAAGGTGTCTTCTTGTCTTGAATTTCTGTTTAAAAACTACAAACTACAAAAGTGGCGTTTACCGAGAAGACTGGAAATTATAAAGTCAATGAATGTAATTTGTAACCAAATGATAGTATGTAATCTGCATAGATATATATGTCAAATCTAAGGCCTCCACCTTCTACATATTCCACAGAGTGCCTGAGGTTGTAAGGTACCTCTGGAGGTCATCTGGTCCAACCCACACTGTTCAAGCAGGGTCACCTAGAGCTGGTTGCCCAGGACCATGTCCAGATGTCTTTTGTGAGTGTCTCCAAAGATGGAGACTCCTCAGCCTCTCTGGGCAACCTGTGCCAAGCAGGTATATTCTTCTTGGACCTTGATCACTGTCTGTTGGAAGAAAGTGTCATATGACAGGATTGTCCTTACGCTATACTTCTGCATGATTGGATTGAGGCCAGTGGGTACTCTTGCTAGTCTTATCCTTAAACCTCTACTATTTTTGTAGCAATTCTCAATGCCTTACATACCCATTTAGACCTTAATTATGTTGGACCATAGCCCTTTGGAATTTCTACCAAATTATGGATATGTAAAAATAGTTTTATAGGCTTTTACAGTTGAGATATAGACTTTTCTGTTTGAGGTGATATTTTTGGTTTAATGTTACCTTCCCTAAAAAAAAAAAAAAAAGAAAAAAAAAAAGAAAAAATCATTGTGTGGGTGCATTATGAATCATAATAATACATTTAAGGCAACTTGAAAAATAGTTCACAAAAAATATTAAATCATTTGTGTATGAAGTGCTGAAGTGTCCTTAACAGAAGCAGGTTGTAGGACCATTTCAATGTGTTACAAAAGAGTCTCTTCTTGTGCCTTGTCAGATTCAGATCCTCCCAACTCCACATTTCAAATTTCTTTAGTGCAGTAGTTGCTCTAGGGCAGAAATGTCCATCGTATGGGATCCATGGCAAGATAGTGCTTCTGGTTTGCAGCCTTCTTCATCAACCCCTGTGGCAGAGAGCTGGTTGAGGGCTAGATGAATCATTTTGGTAGCAGCATCAGTTCAATCTTAGCAACTATCAGCAACAGGGAAGATATCACAGGTAAAGATATTGACTGGGAATGAGCTCCTGTTACAAGAAAAATTAATTGTACCCAGTCAGCTTCCTGACTTTTTCCAGTGAAAAATAAGTAAGATGGCTCATGTTACTATTGGAGACCATGATATTCAGCCTAAAAATGAAGAAAAGGTTAAATCGATACTTTGGACTGTCATCTTACTGTTTGTTCAGCATGGGAATGTCTATGGGATGGCAGGCAATGCTGAAACCAGAAGGGTGCTGTGTAGCTGCTCCAGAATTAGAGCCCAGATGCATATGGTTTCTCTTGGACACAGTTCATAATAGTGAGTTGGTAAGTGTACAGGTCCAACTTCATATTCTGCAAAATTGTTGGGTGTTTTTTTTTCAAGTGGGATCTTGCATCTGAATCCTGAAGAGGCAGTTTTATTTATGCATTTAAATTCAACATACAAATATGTTCACTGAATGGAACATTTTGTTGTCAGAAAGAGGTGTAGAAATCTTTCTCAGGAAGGGTAGGAGTCAGGAAGGAGATAGGGAATAGACGAGCCCTGCCTTGCTCTGCCTGGTTATTGGAGATGGGAAGCAGGCTCGCATGGCGGAGGCTGTTGCCATCCTTTAGGAAGGGAAGTTGGTTGAGCGCTCTGCTGTTTGCACAGAGGAGGCTTGGCTGGAGCTAAGGAGTCTCTGGAAAGCATGCCTGCAAAGATGTCACCTAAAACGCTGTCCTAACAAGTACTGATTTGTTACATAGGACAGTCTAAGGCTTCCTTGGGGTGTCTGTGCCTGATGGCAGAAACCTGCCCATTGATGCAGCACCAGCTGGGCCCTGTGCCAGGCGGCAGGGGATGGCAGGGCTGGCGGCCAAGCTGCTAACCAGAGGCAGAACTGGCGTGGCTGTGCTGCCCTTCAGGGGTAGCGTAGCTGCCATACACTCACATGTACCGTACAGCTCAGGGTCTTTGACAAATTTGGGCGGACAGAATTGAGTTTCCTGTTGCATCATTCCCATCCCTCAGGGCTTTACAACATCCTGTCAGTCTGCTTTATCTTAAAAAAAAAAATTAAAAATCGCTGGAGCTGTGAAGGCTCTCTCTCCAGGTCTGCTTTCACAACTGTGCTTCAAAAGAAGTGCAAATGTTCGGCTTTGTTGTTGCAAAGCAGCAATTTGCAATAAAGCTGCAGAATAATCACTTTTGAAATGGAAACCGATGGGATCCAAATTGGTTCTTCTGACTGTAAAACTGCTTGTAGGAGAAGTTTTCATTCTCTGATGACTTTTTGTAGTGGAGCTAATTAACATTTTAAAAAGTAATTAAATAAAAAGGTAATCTTCATGAAAGCTAGTTGTAGTAAACTCAAGTCATTTAACTCGTGCAAGTAATCCTTCTTTAGAAGAGTCATCTGTGTGACCTCCCTGATACTCACAGGGATAAGGATTGCCTTTGGGACTACAGGTAGTGTAACAGGGCCCTAACCATTCATTAACAAGACCTTGTCTGTTTGTGTAACTTAATGTTGCAGGGAGGTAAAACCTAACGATACTTCTGTTATTTCCGTGTATTGTAAAATGTTTCCCTGTAGCTCTGGTGAGACTATGCAGAGAAAGTGAACTCCACGTTACCTTTAAAAGGTTTCTATTAGGAATTCAATGCTGCAACGGCTGTGTCCATCTTAACAATTAATTAAATGCTTTAGGGGAAGGTCAGTAGATTAAGGCGGTTTCTGCTGAGACCCCTAAAACTCCTCCACATGCAATTCAGGGAGTTTACTTTAGAATAAGTTTTATCTGGTACCCTGGATCAGACATGGCCCACCAGAGCTGTCTAAGCTGTCCAGAAGATGAGCAGTTTGTTCAGAGCCTTACATCGCCTTCTGGATATAAGGAGTACATTTGGTGCTCATCAGTTAGCACTCTCCAAAACTGCCCAATGAACTCCAGCAATATGTGGTTAGTAAAGGCAATCAAGGAATTGACTTTAAAACCACACAGCTGCTCCTAACTGCATTACAAATACAAAACCAACCAGCAGAGGAGGTCATGAGTGAAAGCAGAGAAGAAAAGCAGTGCTGCGAGCAGGGAAGCATTGTCCTTGTGGATCAACTCAGAAAGAAATATTGTCTGTTTGTGACACAATAGAAGTCACAGCTGTTAAGCTCTTTGTCATGCCTGCAATGGTGAAGGCCTTGTCCCCTATGTGGCATGAATAAATGGACAGGTTGGGGAGTGATGATGCACTGATGTGGCTGTCTATACATTCAGCTGAGATGATGTTAGACAATATCTTTGTCTTGTTTTGTTGCATCCCACATTGGCAGCTTGCTTCAGATTCACTTGCTGCTGAGGTAAATAGCATATGTTGGGTCAGGGGACTTTAAATCTTTTTGGTTTATAAATATTTGATCATCTTTCCATATTTTGATTCTTTAGGGGCAAAGACCTCTTGCTGTCTCCACTGCAGTGTATGTAGGTACTGTATCAACAAATGAAATATTGGAACTTTAATAGAGTGGATAACCACTACTGTGTTAATCATAAATAATTTCTCTGTATCTGATTACTTAAGAATCATTTCTTTAACAAAGGAGCCTCATCATCCTGTGGATGTGTTGCTGGTGTGAGTCGGACTGCCAGAATCAAGTTTACTTCTTTTACTATCAGTAGTGTTAGATTATCTTTTTTTCCACCAGTGTATTGTCTATGTAGCTAAACCGGTACCCTAAGGTACCCAGTCAAATCGCTTCTTGCTAAGGGAGTTCAATTTGGGTCCCCTCTAGTGAGAGTCATCATTGAAGCAGACAAATATTAAGAAAAAATGTATTGATTTAAATACAAAGACTTATGTTTGAAGCCAGTTTAAGTCAATCTTGTAAAAAACCCCATAACACAAGCCTCTTTTGTTCTGCACAACAAACAAATTCATCACTTTAGAAATAACTCCTAAGTAGTGAGGATGGCTGTTTCAAGAATCTCTTTCTCCAGGGAGTGTCACAGGCATCCAGGATCCCATTTATTCATGCAGTAAATTCATGTAGAGAAAAAAATTCTTAGTGATGCTGAACCTCTATTTTAGGATGGCCTGCATTCCTTCCTTGTGAAAAGTTCTCTTTAAACACATGCGTGTTTGAAAAGGAAAAATTAAGAGATCTTCTAATATGTAGTTTTATGTCTAAACAGATTGAAACTTAAGGCAAAAGAAGGTGAATAACAATTAGGATCTTTAATAGAAGTCCATTTTATTTTGATGTTGTATGAACATTTGAGTTCCTTGTTTGTAGCCAATGTAAATGTTGAAAAGAAACCTTGTCTTCAAGGTGTAATATAAACTTAGTAAAGACAAGATAGTCCATCTTCTGCTAAACTTATTTGTTCATTGATGCTTTTTTGGTTATGTTACACAGTATACAGTGTGTATGTGAAAATTTATATATATATTTTCTTACAATATCTTTCAATCAAATATTTCAGGACTTCTATGAATAGCTTTTCATAGCATTCTCTTTTTTTTTTTTTTTTTTAATTGACTCACAATATCAAACCAGTAGCACTTAAGAAATTTGTCATTGCAGTGGCTTCTAACTGAATGTCCTGGTATATCAGAGAAGGGAGCAATTTAAAAGCCAGCAACCTTAAAGACAGCTTTGGTCCTGGCACTCATAACCTTAAGACAAGCTTGTCTAACCAAGCCATTATGAGAGGAAGAAAGCAGCATCAAGTGTATAAGCACTGCTAAAATCATTCATTTACTTGATTTCAAAAATAGCCTCAAGAAGAATTAGAGAAATGTGGAGCTTGTGAGTTAAATTCCTTTTGAACAAGCAAACAAAAAATAATTGAGACAAGTTTAGAAAATTTTATATTTAAAGTTGGCCATTCAGTCTTTCTGGAATCAAACTTAGTTTTACTCTTGAACATTTATACTACAACCAAATTAGGAATCATTCTCTGTGCATAGCCTAGTGTTAAAAAAACTCATTATCTCAGAATGGATAATCTAAATTATTTGCCATTATTATGTTGTTTATAGCTGAAGCCTACATTTATTGAGGAAATTTAACTCCTATTTAAGAAATTTAACTCCTATTTAACAAAGTATTCAAGGATTTTCTTAACTTCTCAACTGCTGCTAGTGTCAAAAGTTTTTTTAGTGAGAGTAAAACGAGTTCCATGTTAAGCACGTGTTTTTTGGTATTTTGCTGAGCTTACCCACAGGAATTTCATGGGATTAAACTTCTGTTGTTTCAGATTACTTTCTGGGAAAATACAGAGGGGATGCATTTATAACCTTGAATTCTGACAAAATCGGAAACAAAATCCATCTTAAAGAGAGAGTGTCACTGACAATTTTAGGGACTAGTGTCTTGATTGCTCACTGAAAATTCATATCAAAAGAGACACCTTCTTTACATGAGCCACGGAGGACTTGACCTACAAATGCACTATATTGAAATATCTGTCATGAGCAGAGCATAAATTGCAGTTTGTGTTGTCACCATTTATTTGCTTTTAGAATTGGCTTTTGACGATGATTTATATCTCTCTCTACATGGCCACATAAGTTTTCAGAGGAGAGACTAAGGCCCATGTTTCTGAAGCAATTTTAACGCAGACCAAAACAGTGTCTAAAAGACCTAATAGATTGAACTGGCTAAATCCCATTTTTAAAATTGGTTTAGGGTTTGCCTGCTCTACAGCTATTGGTATTCCTGCCCATTATATAGATATATGCAAAAGGACTCTACCATGGGAGTTTGTGTTGTACAGTGGTGTAGCTGTAGTACTGTGGAGCTTAGCTGAAGGTAGCTGAATAGTTTCTCACACTCGGGGAATTTCTGCGGAGCTCAGCAGTTGCAGATGGTTGTCACTAGCCAAGCTAGCTGGTTTAAAGGCAGTTCAGACACATCAGTGCAAACCGTATTCACATGCTGGACGACGACTGGTGGTGACACAACTACTCAGGTTTTCATTTCTTGGGTACTTTGGTCTTCCCTCCTTGTCTATAATTCAAGTCATTCCTCTGTTTCCACTAGAGGAAATAAAGACAAATGTTTATTTTAATAAATACAGCTTAGGAGTGGGTTATGATTTTCAAGGGAATCAACAAGCTTTAGTTACTGACCAGTGGCCTGCGTAGTTTCTCTTTGCTTTCTAACTCTGGTACGGAAGATGTCAGAAGTGGTTGCTCTCATTTTTTGTCACTTTGTAAGTGGTGGATGTAGGGTAGTGTGTAATCATTTCAGACTTGCTATGAAATGTTTATAATGCAAACACAGATGATAAGTTAAGTATGAACTTTCCTTATAACAAACTTGCCTAGTATAAACTTACCTTACAATCAGTGAGATTCTTGCCGGCCAACACTCAGACTAATCACGTGACCTCTAGTAAGCCAGTTGGTAGTGAGCAGGGAGTAAGCACAGAGCAATTTTTTTCTTTTTCATTTTCTTCTTAATTGGTTTTCTGCTAAAAGCACTTTCAGTGGTGGTTAGTTACATGTGTTACTACATTATATTTGCTAGCCTCCTTGGAGAACATCAGACTAATTAGAAAGCCTCAGCTCTCACTTGTAATTTACAATCTGGCAACAGAATCAAAGAAATTAAAAAGGTACTGGCAGCAGACCTCTATGACACAGGCCAAGCCAGTACTTCTTTACAGAAAGGTCAATATCATTGAGACTCTGAGATATTATAGGTCTACCTAACTTGACATGCAAGCGTCAGTAACAGTAATGAGTTTCTTAGTCTGCACTCGAGAGAGAGTCTAAAATTAACCTTATATCATCTTCAAACTTGACCTCAATCACAGCAATTAATTAACAGGCACTGAAAGAACTTTAACCAAGGAGAAGAGTGAAAGGACTCTGAAGGGAGCAAGAGACACTGCTGTTTTACATTTCAGCACATTCTTTCTTTTTCTTAGTACTGTTTGGAAATGGTATTTCTGGTGAAATCCTGCAAGAATACAGTATTATGACCAAATCTTTGACTTAATATAGATTGGATGTTGGTCTGTAACTGTGCAACTCAGTTATGTGCTTTTTTAAGTCAATTTTATTTTTTGTGGATAAAGCTATGTCTGTACCTGTAGAGTGTAGGAGATATCTGCTGAAACACAGGCAAACACGCACACACACAGACACATTTATGCCCAATCAACAATGGCATCAAAACAGTGGCAACAAAATCTTTCGTGACTAAAACTGTTGCTTAACTACAAGGCTCATTCACTTTCGAGTGTCTCTCCTGAGAGACTGCCAGCCAACTTGCTGGTCAGTTCTGACTGTGATGGTGGTATTTCTCGTTGTCACCCTGCCATGAATGCAGCCGAGAGCCCAAAATCCATCACATGAGGACCAGAGACTAGTCAGTGCAAAAAAAAATGCCTAGGTTTTGCTTGTTGGCCAAGGTACAAACCGCAGGAAACAGAAGGAAATTTTTGGACAAAGTTGACAAAAACTCCACTTTCTAACAAAAAAAAAAAAAAAAAAAAAAAAAAAAGTAGTTTGCTGCGGAATGCCTTTTGACAGATTTCCTCATACAAACATTTGGATTTTTTTTTGTGGTGACATTTTTGAAATTAAATATAGTATTTTCTAGATTTTATTTCTGTTTCTCTGACAGGCTAAATAGATCTTTTTTGGGGGGTTACATTGTTTGGTAAGAATGAAAAAAATATTCCAATGAATTTTAAATCCTTTTTTGCCTCAGAGATTTTTCAGTGTTCCAGCCTGACTTTCATTTGAAATCTAAAAGATTAGACGGAAAAATTGTTTTCCACACAGAAATACACAGACCCAAGCATCCATTACGCACAAGGCAACTCAAATCTTTTCTCAAGATGTAGATGAGACTTGTCACCAGGGGGGAGGAAATAAGAACTTGTTTTTTCATCTTGCTTGAGCCATGTCAAGTTCAACAGGATGTCATGCTCCAGTTCAGTTATACCAACTGTAGAAACTTGCTTCCTAAGTCAAAGCTCGGATGGGTTTCTTCCTGAGAACAGTCAAACTTTTTGTCCATTTGAAGAGCTGCCAATCAGTGAGAATCAGTAGAAAGTCTTACCAGGACTTTACAAAACATGATTTTCTCCAAACCACATTTCACAGTTTAATTCTTGTTTTCTTGGCTAAAGTATGAAAGTATGGTGACATTGCCAATGAGTTTGGAACAATTACTAAATATAAAGACTTTGTTTTTCAGTATATGGATCTAGAGCACAATTCTGAGAGTGTTTTGTATTCAAGGTAGATTTTCCTCACCTTGGATATTGAAATAATTGGAAATGTGCATTATTTATAGTTCAACATGTAGATAAATACCTTCAAGATTAACATCTTGTGTACACTGTTTTCTCCGAGATGGATCATTTATAAATAGTGTTTATTTTCACTAGCTTATTCATTTCAAACACTTTGATTGCTGCAAGAATTAATATAATCAAAAGTATACTGTGTGTAAGAAACTTAGTGCATTTACAGGAGATTCTTGGACTATCTGGACAAACTAGAAGAGGGTATTAGTTCCTATTAACATCACAATTTTGTACCAAATTGATTTATTTTTGAAAATGCAATATTTTGTTAATATTTAGGGATTTTTGTTCCTTGTTTTTGTTATGCTTTAAAATTGATGTGTTTGACAATATTGAAAATTATTTGAGAAATTGGTTAAAACATAGATAAGAAATAGGAATGCGGTACAAAATAGTTGGAAGGTTTCATACATATATTTATGTATTTATTATTTTGAATGATTAAAGAAAATATACCCTACAAAAAAAAAAAAGGTCTCTTTGGAATTTTATTTGAAGAAACATACTTTATCTTACAAATTTAGAATTCAGTGAAGCAATCTGCTTGTATTGGAAGTCCTGTGTTGATGAAATTGATGCTGTGTTTCATGAAGAATGTTCTCTACCTCTGTAAATATCTAGGACATACATTGAGCTTGGGGGAATGAAAACAAAGCAATTCAGATTCTGCGGTGCTAAGTCATATGCATGCCTTAATGGTGCTTTCTAGACCATGACAGCCTCAAAGCAATGTAATAAAAAAGAAAATATTTCATTCTTTTGCTGGGGTTAACATTTCATGAATTATCTAGAGTTGCTTATCAAAAAGAAAGAACCTTTATTACCAGAGGTAGATAATGCAGTATTTTTCAGCCAGTGTGAATGTTACTGACTGGCCAGGGATGATGAATCAACACATTTATTTAAAAAAGCTGTTAAAAAAACCCCAAAGTGGAAGTGCTTCAGGTCCTGGGATTTTAGCTGGTAACTGGAAAACTCCTGACACTTTTGTATTGCATATACTACAGCATTAAAATTAATCAAAACCACATTTTCTGTTCCAAGTAAAATTGCATTTTGTATGTATTGCTACTTTTCTGGTTCATTCTTTGCTCTGTGATTTAGCAGTGGCTTTAAACTGCCCTCTTTCCATTGAGCCGTAGGTATGACAGCAATCTTATTCACATAACGTAACAGTGCTCCTTCATGACCTCCCATTAAAAAAGTCTTACTAATGCCATTCATGTTATAGAGGTGGTCTCACAGACAAGTCTCTTATTCTTGTGCTATTTCTGTTTGTGCTGTTGTGTGGGTGGCTGAGAAGAGACAGACATTTATTCCTGGGCTAATTGGCTACTGACAAATTACAGCTTCCTATTAACAGAGATGCCAATAGTAGCAGTTTACAGGAGTCACAAAGCAAATGTAGAAGCCATTTCGGTGTCACTTCTCAGATTAAAGGCACACTTGTTATGAATGTGACCCTGGCAGTAGTTCTAGGAAACACCGTAGCTCATAAATCAGGGAAACCTCCCTTGGTGTCACTCACATGGCAGTGCTTTTGTTCTCCTATAGGTGAAAAATACCGATGCTACAGAAGATGGTAGTGGTAAGAGCTGGATGCCATCAGCCTAGTTTTTCTATTGGTACTTCCAAAGACTGTTTGTTCTACTGAATATGGCATACTACATGTGCATTGTGTCAGGGATTTACTGGAAAATAATAAATAAAATCAACACATTCTGTCACTAAAATTGACAGTTCTGTAATTAAATCATTAGCCTTTGTAGGAAGTTTTGAAGCAGTCCAGGTTCAAGGTTTCCCAGTTTCACGGTCAGTTAGGACTTGGTAAAGGTGCAGCTGACAACGCTTTTCAGGTGTGTGTGCTGGGCAGAATTGTCCTCACCCCACAGTACCAGCTGAACACACAGTCCTAGGCTGTTGCTGTGTTTCTCTTGACCTTGACCCCTGTACTCCAACGTACGTATTGTGTTGACAGTTAATTTATAATGCAGAAAATAGAAGTCTTTGCTGGGAAGCAATCTTTAAATTTTGGAGGAGAAGGGAATTTCAGCAGGTGTTTGTTAATCCCCAGCTGTTTGATAAATCAGTTTTAGACCGTGGCAACAGATCACTTGAGCCATCTAGTCTCTTTGGTGATTGCTCCATCAGCAGATACCAGCAGCCTGTACTCAGAGTACCAGACAGATTTCCCCACAAAATTTGAATAAATAAACAGTTGAGAAACCAAAATACTGTCTTCTGAGTTTCTGATGCTGTGCAGAGAAATCAGTGATAATTATATGTTTCATTTTGCTATGAAACTAATTCTTTACAGAAATTAATAAATTATGATATTTAAAATATAAAGCCTAGCTTAAAATAAGCGTACTTGTGAAATGTGTTTCTTTTCATGATCCCACTAATGACTACTGCTATTTAAAATAGCTTTTTATATATAGAGATATATATATAAAATAGTTGAGCAGATAGGTTGCACTGTAAAACTAAGCACAAAGAGTGCTACATCATTGCTAAATTTGCTCTTTAGTATGGCACTTGAGCAAAGAGTGGACCGAAATGCTATAATGCAATACTTCATTTTTCCTGTAAAGCTTGTTGCTATGCCTAGATGAAGTCTCCCTATCCCAGCCCCTTAGGAGCATGGGATATTGTAATGAAATTCTGTCTCAGAGGATAAATAAAGCAGCACTGGGAATTAACTTCAGAGGCACTAAGCAGGAATGAAGCAAGGCCAAATGACTGGTTGAATAATCTGCCTAAATTCTGGGTAAGAAAAAGAGAAAAAANGACAGAGAGGTTTAGAGACTGTTTCTTTAAGACATTAAAGATGTGACAGCCATAAAATAAACTGGTGGAAGAATTAGCTATTTAAATTACACCCTGCTTGGAAAAACAACACTATAAATATTTTTTCATAGGTTTGTGGTAGAGCTATTGCTTGCACAGAATTAATTGTTATGTCTTTGTTTAGATTTTCCACTTCTTTTAATGACCTGCGTTAGTGTTTTGTGTGGTTGACTACCCCAGAAAATTAGGAGTCCATTAGTGTATAGATTAAGTTATGTAGATTTGAAATGTTGGATGGGCAAGGGAAATTCACATTAGGGAATAGAATTTATTTTCAGAATACAGCTGAATGAAGTGTAGGAAGATAGGTTAAAAGCAAAGTTTCTTTTCCTTTTCCAGGTGATTCAAATTTTGTGGTGACTGTGGTTAAGGCTGTGTTATTTTTGGACCCTTTACTGACTTTCACATTCAGTGTCCTCTTAATTCATGAAGCCTCTGGCGTATTTTCTTAACACCAGATATATTTTTCAAGTTAATATTTTAATCTAAGCAAAACTTTGTTAAACAATAGAAAATATTTTTCTGTTTAGCTGATAGTTCTATCAGCTATGAAGTTGGACAGATGTTCATCTTTCTTGATCATGTCCAAGAACAATGTCACATTTCTGATGAACTAAGCAGTATGTATTTTCAACAGATTTGAGATGAAGCAATAGAAGAGAGTCCTATATGACTGATTCTGGATTCATTTTGTTTTGCTAGCCACACATCTTGTTTTTAAGTCAAAGTACATGCAAGAAATGGAACAAAAATGCAGCCAAGGCCAAAATACTCCCAATCCTTAGAAAATCCTCCATTTTTTCCAATGGACTTTGAAGAATAGCCTATTGCACATCAAATAGACCTTTTAAGCCCTACTATAATCCAAAGAGTTACTGATGTCTAACCTAAGCCTTGCTCTCTTGTTGTGTTTAGAATATGTCTTCTAATTCACTGGAGAATGTCTCCAACATACAGAATGTATCTACCTAACAAGATACACTGCCATTGTCTCAGAGGACACGTATCTTGCTACAGCAGGACAAAGAGGAATATGGGAATTATTGCAATAGCTTTGTGAGCATATTTTGCTAAAAGAGATAAAGTGTTATGAGGATACACTGGCAGGCAAGTACTCATCATTTTTGATGGCTTTAATACTTTGAGGAGCTACGTGGCCATCAGGGAATAAGTGAATCCGCTGCTAGGTTTCTCTATGTAACACGTGGGTTTAGCTTAAGACCTAGTTGTGCAATTTGACAAAATGGAAGCTTCTAAATTGAAGCTTTGAATCCTGAAAACCTCCGATCAGTTGTCGATGAACTCTGAGTCAGTCTCTGTTCATTAGGAGTTCTGTTTGATGTGAGAGTTTTGAAAACAGCTATGTTTACATATTTTTGTGGCTGTAATTGCTTCCATCTGATCAGCTCAGCACCTAAGTCCTACTTAAGCCCAGTGAGGAATCTGAAGCTATATGCTACTCTGCGGGGATCCTTGACAAGTCCTAATGGGCGTGATAGCTTCAGAGTGTGTTGAATGTGTGCAGGCACTACTGTGCAGTTGTGGTTATTCCATATGAAATTGCCACAGCAGGAGGAAAGAGTAGGTTTGCTGCGTTTTTTCCACAAATACAAACTAGAGAAAGTCTTGGGAACACGGACCAGATTCCCAGACTTGTCTTTTTCACACATCTTTAGTTCTTTTCAGCAATTTGTCATAGCTTCACCGAAAGGAGCACAGGTAGCTCTTTCAACTTTGTGCATTGCATGATGGTAAATATTCTTGTAGGAGGCTTAGAGATATTGGTTTAAACTCCTTCAGGCTGAGAAAGGCATTAGGTCTCAGTCTTCTAGTGCCTGCGCAGATGTTTTTCATTGTGAGATATTATTTAAATGGTGATTACTTTCTTTTTTTCAGGTTGAGATCAAAAAATGGTTTAATTTGGTCTTTGGCCACTGAGTGTGCAGTTGTATATCTCCAAAAGCCCTGTCTGTGTTTAGGCTGTAGATGAGAGCAGGATTTCAGGAGTACCCCTATGCTTGCTTAGTGTCTCCTTAGCTGTCTAGGAGTTGGAAAGGAATGCCTTTTTGAATTACATAATCCTTTCATATCCAACATAGAGAATATCTGCTACTAACAAGCTTCAGGCTGCTATCTATCTAAACACAAGACATTAGGGCACCAAAAGTTCTTCACTAGGACAGATTATCTCTGCATCATGAACTATGGGAAGAGAAATAATGTGATACTGTGCTGGTTTTGACTGGGATGGAGTTGGATAGAGTTAATTTTCTTCACAGTGGCTAGCATGGGGCAGCGTTTTGGATTTGTGCTGATACCAGTGCTGCTAACAGAGGGATGTTTTTAGTTCCTGCTGAGCAGCGCTTACACAGAGCCAAGGCCTTTGCTGCTCCTCACACCACCCCACCAGCCAGTGGGGTGCTGGGGGTGCACGAGGGGTTGGGAGGGGACACAGCCAGGACAGCTGACCCCAACTGACCTAAGGGATATGCCATACCATATGATGTCATGCTCAGCATATAAAGCTGAGGGAAGGAGGAAGGGGGGGATGTTTGGAGTGATGGCATTTGTCTTCCCAAGTAACTGATATGCATGATGGAGTCCTGCTCTCCTGGAGATGGCTGAGCACCTGCTTGCCCATGGGAAGCAGTGCATGAATTCCATGGTTTGCTTTGCTTGCGTGCGTACCTTTTGCTTTACCTATTACACTGCCTTTATCTCAGCCCACGAGTTTTCTCACTTTCACTCTTTGGATTCTCTCCCCAGTCCTGCTGTGGGGGGAATGAGCGAGCGGCTGCGTGGTGCTTAGCTGCCAGCTGGGGTTAAACCAAAACAGATACTTAGGTCTTTGAAGTACTTTCTGAGAGCTTACTTTTTTTATATATCCAATAAATGCTTTATTTTTGGCAGAGGGCAAAAAAATGTTGACATTTAAGTACATCACACAACCTGAGTAAGAAGATGGTTTTTAGTGGTAAATGATCAGGCTTTGCATTCTTGATACTGTCATTAGGCCATACAGCAAATGCACGTTGGTATGAATAAGGAAGTCAACATCTATTTTTATATGCGGTTTCTGTGCCTGCAGAAAGAGATCTTGAGCAAACAGTGGCACTGATAAAATGGCACCAAATTGTATCATATGAGGGGAAATTTTTTTCATAACTCTGTGGCTAAGGAACTTCATCTTAAAATAGAAATCTATCAATAATGCTTTAAATTTTATATCACAAGAAATATTGTCGTGTCATTGTTTTAGTGACCATTTTGTACATGAAATATAAACTTATGCAAAGCTGAATCCCATAATATCCTCTTTATTGACTGAGTGGCAATTAATTTGAATATACCCTTACACTCTCTATGTAATCAATGCAATCTACAGAGGGTAGTTAGTGTCGATCCTCTGGCTCTCAAAGCCTGCAGTTGTGGTGAAAAAGAAAGAATATGTAGCGGTGCTTGCAGGAACTCCAGTCTTCGCTGGGGCGGCTGAGGCGGAGGTGCTCTCTGCGGGTGTTGTGGTGGGCTGACCTCGGCCGGCTGCTGGAGGTCCCCCCAGCCGCACTCTCACTTGCCCTTCTCTGCAGGAGGGGCCGAGACAGTAAGATGGAAAAGCTCGGGGATGGAGGTAAGGACAGGGAGATCACTTGCCAATTACTGTCACTGGGAAAACAGACTCAACTTGAGGAAAATTGATTTAATTTCTTGCCAATTAAAATAAATCTGGATGGTACCAAACAATGACAAACCCAAAACCACCTTCTCCCCACTCCCCGTTTTTCCCATGCTCAACTTTATTCCTTCCTTCCCAACTCCCATACCTCCTCCCCACCACCCCCGAATGGCGCAAGGAGACAGGGATGGTGGGTTATGGCCAGCCCATAACACTTCATCTTTGCCACTTCTTCTTTGTCACAGAAGTTTTCCCTGCCCCAGCATGGGTCCTCCCCACAGACTGCGTTCCTTTGCGATAGACCTGTGCCAGCATGAGTCCTCCATGGGCTGCGGGGTACCCCTGCTCGGGTGCCCTGAGTACCTCCTTCCCTCCTCCTGCTCTACCCTTGGTGTCTGTAGGGCTGTTTCTCACACATTTTCCCCTCACTCATCACTGCCAGGCAGCGCTTTGCCCCCTCTTACCCAGGTTTTCCCTGAGGTGCTGCCATGGTGGCTGTGGGCCCCAGCCGTGCCCTGCGGTGGGGCAGCCGGAGCCGGCTGGAACCGGCTGTGTTGGGCGGCCCCCACCGCTCTGCACAGATGCCGCCCCGCAGGCCAGCCCCTGGGCACCCGCACCCGCTACAGTTACGTGTACTTTAAATCTCACTAAAAGTAGCTGGATAGATAGCCTTTGAAAGTTGCTTTTGTGAAAATCCTTGTGAGTCTTTCCTGATCTTTCCTGTTCACAGCACCCAGGGCAGGTAGCGTGGTTGCAGCTGTGTGCAGTGCCAACCACCATGGCTTACCTCACAGTTCATGTTTTTGTACTGTAATGATAGAATGGAGTACAATTTGAGGTTTACATTTTGAAAGTGTTGCTGTGCCGCTTGGGAGAATATCAGTAGATGTGATATGACCTGTTCCTGAAGAGGTTTCTAAGAGTGATATGCAAGAAATATATTAGTTTCCTGAAGTTGTTAAGAGGGAAAACTTGGTATCTGATGACAAGCACTGAAAGATCACCATGGCACAAGCTCAAGTAGGAGGTGAATGCAAATTGTGACTAAAATTTATTTATCTGCTTACCATTTTTTTTTCTCAGTTCTTTACTACTATGACTACTACTACTACTACTACTACTTGTTGTTGTTGTTATTATCTCAAAGAGCAAGTGGCTTGCTACTGTCTTGTGATGTGTGGCTGTCTTGTGACACTGGCAGCAGTCTGAAGATACTCTTTTGCTGTAGATAGGAGTATACATGTAGATATTAAACATATGTAGATATATTCTTGTAGATATTAAACTTTTTGCAGCTAGGAGAAGTCTGGAGAAGGAATCTAGTGTTGCTAATGTAGAGAAATACATGGAAAAGTTACAAAGGACTGTTACAATATCAAGTGTGTCCTAGAGGTATTATAGTTCAATTTGGAAATAGATCATTTAGAAAAAATCTGATGACGCTTTATAAACTTCCAAAGATTAAAAAAAAAACAGAAAAATACACAACAATACTGTGCATATTGTAGAAATTATGTGTGAAATGGATCGGAGGGGAATTTAATTAAATGCAGATCATTTGCGGATCATGTGTAATAACTTACATGTGGGATTGGTGTTAGTGTCTGTAGCATCCTGACCTTGCTGAACAGAAAGGGAAGGACAGAGACAAGAAAGAGGGTGATTTACATGAAGAAGGGTGAGAATATGGCACAAGAAAAGTGAGACAGAAGAGGGTATGAAACCAAATGACGTGCTAACTGTGCAGAGGACCACGGCAGATGGTGACGTTAAAGGGTGAAAGATTGAGGAAGTAGCAGGTGTCTGGAAGGGGGCAGACAGATCATCTTACAACAACACTTTCCTCTGCAGTTCTTAAAAATGACCAAATTATTCTAAGCCTCTGGATTCCTGAGGTATTCTAGGCAGCAAAAACTTTATTTCCATAGAATAAATTATGTTCTGCCTTTTGTGACAGGTGTACAAAAAAGATAGCAGCCTACTTCTGCTACAAGTTATTCAATTAGCAGAAGTGGGAGAGAACTGCTCTGGGATCTGAAATTGCCAATTCAGCTAATGAACCGTGTAGGTGTTCAGGTTGGTTCCATGTGACTTATGTAGGAGAGGGTGTCTTTTTAGCTGTTGCAATTTTTAATTAGAAAATTTCACTAATGAGCACGTTAAAAGGGCATTTAAGTCAAGAATCAAGTTAAGAAATGTCAGCATCAGTGTGTGCCACTGGCATATTTGATGGGGTAGGTCACAGAGTCAGTCTCCACTTTAGCTGGTAGTTGAATCATTAATAGATTTTCCTTGAAGAAATGCAAGTTTTCAGTGTGTTTTGTTGGGTTTGTTGTTTTATTTTGTTTTTTAAAAGTCTCGTGTGGTCTTTTAGAGTGAAGACTATCAAAACTTCAGTAAAAACATTACCGTTTTCTGGTTGTATCACTGCCCCAATCCTGATGGCCTTTCTTACTGCCCTTCTTTTTTTCTGCAGAACATGCAGATCTCCATGGCTTCCCACCACACCACTGCTCCTTGCCATGCTCTCCCTTCTCCTTACCACTTCCCAGATAATCTTGCCTCTGCTTGAATTGTAAAAATGAAGATGAAACTCTAATGAGAACTGAACAAGTTAAAAGAACCAAGAGACTCAGCACTGAAATTTGAGGGTAGACAGTGAATAGTTGTGTGGTCTGGATTCAACTTCTTGGTCTAAATGGGGCATGCTATGACCCAAGGGATCAGTTTAGAGAAGACTTGGAGAAGCTGAGCAAAGACTTTTCTGAGTCATGTTTCCATTCCTGTCTCATTTCATGGGATATTTTGCACATTTGCATCAGTTAATTTCATTGGTTTCTTCTGGCATAAAAGAACCTCCACTCCCAGTATGGAGGGCTCCTTTTACTTTCATTTCTCATTTCCATCACTCCTGGACAGAGCCAACCTACTGCCTTTTAGTTCCTACTGCTCTCCACAAAGTAGACTTTATTTTCTTTTATGTGTTATCTTATATTGCAGAACATCAAAAACTGAATCACTGTTTGATCTTGGTCAACTTAGTAATGGCTACCATACTATACAACTATTTTTTACAGCATTTTTCAAGCATCTTTTCCACCACAGACTTAAATTTGGCTCTGATGCTCCTGAAGTAACTATAATCTCTTCTTGCTATTGATCTGTCCTATAGCCAAAAATGGGTTTGGGTGAGTTGTTACTTTTTCTGAAATAGAATGGAAGAATTCAAATGCAATCAAAATCTTGTCTTCCCATGAGTCAGAGGATATTTTCCACATCAGGTATTGAGGCTGGTTTTTACTTTATACCTTATTTCAATGCCCTGACCCAAACTTCAGTGTAATAAATCTTATCACAAAATCTGGATCCCATTTTAGTAGTAGTATATTGCCTGCTTTTTAAAGATTAGCAACCTGGACTCCATTCGTTTGTTTGTTTTTATTAAGCCATGTATTCTAATGCCCTAGGCAGAAAATAGGTAAGCATCTTTGGAAAGGATTTAAAATGCAGGATGTATAAAATGATATTATCACTGAGCCATGGAAAAACAAAAAAACAGTTTCCAAATTATACCTGTACTAATATAGGGATTTTTTTTCTTCGATTATAATCAGAAGAGTCTGTCATTTATGATGATTTTTTCAGGGAGCATTAGGAAGGCAATAAATACCATCCAAGCTTCAGAAAACATCCTTAGCTATCTTTTAGTCATTGCACTTAACCATTGTATTGGCAGTATCTGTATTGCATGTGACAGACAGCTTCAATGAGCAAAAAGAATATAATCCACTTTTTCATTATTCAGACCAATAATGCAATGCTGTTCTTTAGAGACACCCTCATAAAACTTTAGTTTCTGATGCAAATGGTATTAGAGGGCTGAGCTAGACTTCCAAACTATCACAATCTGGTGATAAAAATATACAATGTAGCTCAAAAATAATATCTCTAGCATAATGAGAGGGAAGTATATATTTTACAAAAGCAAATGCCAGCAAGAAAATGAGAAGTGGGTTCTTATCTTCATTATCTCCTCAGTTGGAATTGTTGCCATTAGGTACACCTAAAGGCATGGATCTGCAAACAGTGTGAGTACTGTACCCTCTACTCCTATGTAAAGTGTTGCATGTATCCCCATTTGGTAGAGGATTTAGGAGACATTTTGTGTGTGCCCCCTTGAAAGTGTGCCTTACCTTCTTCTACTTTTCTGCAGGCCCAGAGATAAGCAGGAATAGTTGCAGCAAGATCTTGTGACTCTTTTGCTTTACATAGCCCAGGAAATGTTACGCACGTGGTAACTGCTGCGTTTCTGGCCTCTCCAGGAGCTCAGTTCACTCTGCTGCCTGTTTCTGCTTAGGTGCAGCTCTGGTTTCCTCTGGCTTCAGTTTTCTGAGGTGCTCCTGCTCTCCAGGCTCTTACTCTTCCTGCCCTGTCATTTGAGGAGTTTAATGATCTGGCAAAGCATAGAAATAATTTGATATGCTTGTTCTGTAGAGTACCTAAGTGAGGGTGTTAGTTAAGCTCTGCCTTGAAGGTCTCCCTTCTCTTAGATCACATCCCACCTTCTTCTCAGAGCAAGAGGCTTGTTACAGCTGCTTTCTGTCCAGACCTAAAGCCTCTGAGGGCTGATGTGGGATGATACTGAGGCAGCTTTCAAAATCCTACGTGTGCTTATGGTGCAGAAGCTGCAGCAGCATGGTGTGGGAAGGCTGCCTGTAAGCACCTTGTCTTGCCTCAGGAGGTCCTTTGGAGCACCACCGCCCCCAGAGCGTCTCAGGTGACAACTCTGCTGGTGCACATGGGAGTGTGCGTGTGAGCGCTTCTCTCTTTCCTTGCAATGTCCCCCAGTTTCAGTACATCATAATTGTTGTGTATGTCACATATTTTACACTTAGAATCTGACACCTAGGAATTTCATGGCAGATCTTCTGTTAGGAGTTTCATCTTCTTGTCAAGCTGTTTCCCTCTGCCTACAAAGCAGGTGCAAAAGAAAGGTTCTGACTTCTGTTTCCACATGTAGATATTTATACAAACAGCTGAGTGTCGAAGGGTAGCAATCACCTTGCAGCTTTCTTTGGCTCCACATATAGTCCTTCAGTGCTTCTCACTTTGGAAGCGATAGATTTCCTTGTCATGTTAAGGGTCACTTTCCGAGGTCAGCCGCTTTGATGAAAAAGAATGTAACAATCAGAGCTGCATGTACTGTTTGATTCACTATTCAAAACACTTCAAACCCAATTTCGTACTTAATGTATGGGACAATTTCACCTTCTCATACAATATTTTTTACATGACTTTTTTTTTTTACTGTTATTAAGGTGTCAGCAAAGAGGTCCTTTCTGTTTTTATCTATACAGTTTAATTCCTAGATGTGTGAAGGTTTCAGTCTTTGAATGGTGCCATTGTCTGGAATTGAGTTGTAATGTTTAATGGCACACGTGTGTCATTCTTTGCAGGGTCACAGCCCAGGCCCAATTTCATCATAGCCTGATCGCAAGTAATTTCTCCCAGGTCCATTATTGTCTCTTTATAAGGATGTATCCAGGATTTTATGCAGAAGCCATTTTAAATCGTTTGTTCTAGGGAATCTGTATTTGAAGTAGTTAGAGGATTAGCTACACAGGGATATGCTTTTCTAGTTTAGGAGTTTAACATAAGTTGGAGACTTAGTGTTATAAGTTGTTTTATACAGGAATTCTTACCTGGGAAAAGGAAAGGAATCCTTGTACTCTACTCAGTGGTACACCTCATGGAGGTATCAGATGCACAGGTAAGGATAATGTCCCTTGAGTTTGGGAAAAGTACTGTGTCTTTTCCGCCATAATTTAATTGTATCCAAATGAATAGCAATGCCAGTGGATTTCCTGTTGCTCTCATTTGTTTGCTTGGAAAGATTTGTGGAAAAGGCAGTTTTGGCTCAGTGTGACAACAGACATGTGGACCAGCTGTCCTATACATAAGCACCCACTGATTTGGATTTGAAAGAAAAATCTTGGGCAAAGAAAGAGTTGAGGAAGTGCCAGTTTTGGCACTGTACATGCAAGTTGTGGAGGGGTGTGGAAGTTGTGGAAAGGAAGTTTTGCTACAGAGCACTGAAATCAGTCTGTAACTACATGACAGGAATGGTAGCTGGAGTTAGTTGGTAGTCCTTCTACAAAGAGATAATTGTAATTTTATACTTGTGGACTGCATTCATGCCAGTGTGTGGCCCATAAAGTACCATCCAGCCGGCAGCCACATGCTAGAACCAAAACCAAAGCCACAGTAAGGCTGCTGCACGTGTTCCTGTGTGCTCCTTCTCTCTGTCTGGTGCCAGAGGAAGGGAGGGTGAGAAAAACTTTTCATTAGGCAAAACTTGGCATGAAAACGAGAAAAGGAACGAGTACAACAGCAAACAGATGGCTGTACCTGGAGCCTGTTACCTGGCATCTGACACTCTGTATCCTCTGAACGGGAAAAATCTGTGCAACACACTTCGGAAGCAGGCAGGTTCACTCAGTGTGCTAGCTCTTTGCACACTGCATTATGAGCACTGGGAGGGCATTTAGCAGAGTGAAGCTTCAACTCCCCACATACATCCTACCATCTTTGTCTTAGTGGACATAAGGTGGTTGTGCAAGTTTGTCACGTCTCTAAAAGTTTTGTTTAGGCTAGATTTTCTTCTTGTTTCAGTATAGATTGCATCGGTGTAGAGGATCTGGTTTATCTAGCTTCTTTTGCCTAGAATGTTTTCCTTTCAGCTGTAGAATTAAAAGGTAAACATTTTGTAGTTCAAAAGCTGTACTTTTACTTACCTTGTGGCTAAAGTATTTACATTTTCACTGGAGCACAAATGATCAAAACAGTATAGTAAAGGCTCTTGTAAGACATGTTTTCTCTTACCTATGAAATTCTATAGGTCAATCTTGTGGCAAAGCATAGTGAAAATTAACTAACAGTTAATCCACTAAAAAGTTTAATTAACCTATTAACTAATTAACATTCAATGCTTAATTTTCATAAAGGATTTTTTTTTCAATATCCATATTATGATGAAGCTATTTAATGATATGCTGAGGAGCACCACTTTCTTAGAATAACTGATTAAGTCATAATGCTATGGATTATGACTATTATTAGCCATACTTCATACCAGAAGTATATTTATTTCTGCATATATTCCACATAGCTAACTTAGAATTCCCCCTTTTTTCCCCTAAAGATAGAACAATATCTTACAAAGATATTGTATTTTCAAAACAAAGAAGTCTGTTGTATGATTGACAATTTCTGGAAAAGTTAAATATAATTGTGTTGTGGTTTAACCGATCCAGCAGCTGAAACAACCACACAGCCATTTGCCCGCTTCCCTGCCTCGCAGTGGGATGGGGGAGAGAATCGAAAAGAAAAAAAAAAACAAAACAACCAAGGTAAAACTTGTGGGTTCAGATAAAGACAGTTTAATAGGACAGAAAAGGAAGATGATGATAATGATAATACTACTAATAATATATAAAACAAGTGATAAACAGCACAATTTCTCACCACCCCCAGAACCAATGCTCAGCTAGTTCCAGAGCTGCCCTGCCTCCCACTCAGCCCCCAAGTTATATACAGAGCATGACATCATATGGTATAGAATATCCCTTTGGCCAGTTTGGGTCAGCTTCTTCAGTGCCCCCCACCCCCCAGTTAGCAGGGCAGTATGAGAAGGTGAAAAGTCCTTGACTGCACGGCAACAACTATAAACATCCGTATGTTACCAACATTCTTCTCAACCCAAATCCAAACCACAGCACTTTACCAGCTGCTAGGAAGAAAATTAACTCTATCCCAGCTGAAACCAGGACAAAATGTTTCAAATATAGGAGCTTGTATTTTCTTGCCTTCATAGGTAAGATCTCTTTGGATGTTAAAAAATAAGATGCAAATAGAACTACAGAAAGATATCAAATGCAATCTAAGATAAATCACTATACCATATTATTTTGTGTTTAAAAATTAGACTTTTATTTATAATGAGTGGAGCAAACCAGCAGATCCTGTAGATCCAAATATATTCTTTGTTCCCTAAAGCTATCTTCCACTATCTGATTAATATGCATCTTTTTCCTCTCTTGATGAATTCTCAAAATCTGTTCAGACCTTTCTGACGTATTTGAACAGGAAACACACAAACATCAAGATTTAACACTGTACCCATTTAGTTTTCTGTAAAACTGCAGTCCTAGGAGGGCAGTTCAGCTCTGGTGTACATTCTGATTTTTTAGATAGGAAATTCATTTATTGAAATGAAAATAAGACATTTCAATCATACCAAATTGAAAATATAATCATGTATCTCAATCTGTGAAGTGTTGCTGGGGCTCTAATCAGAAAGTATTATGTAATAAGCTTAAGTGCATTTCTGCTGATATTTTCCTCATCAGTGCCTCTGATTTAATTTCTGTATTTGATTAAGAAGGACAATGATGTAGGGACTGGTATCATGGAAAAAAAGTAAAGGATGAATCTTCTTATGAGGAAAAAGACCTTACTTTAAAAACTTTTATCTACCCTACTTATTTAACATATTATTTTGCATTCTGTCCTGTTGCTCTATCTTAACCTAAATGTATGTAATTTCAGATCTGTGTGATTAAAATTAAAGAAGTGGGAAACAGGTACAATTATTTACATTTAAGGAGTTATTGGCCCAGTTCCTACATTATACTTGTTTGTGCAGCTAATGGTGTACTTGTCTGAGGGAGAATTTCCAACATTCAGCAGATAATTAAAAGCTTGGTTTTCATTGACTCAATGCAATTCAAATCAATTAAATGCTTAATTGTCCAAATAATCTAAATTTTGTGAATTGAGAATTACGATTTTGGCGAGAAGTGTGTGAACAACATACATTTCATACATATCCACTTTCTGTTACGTTACTTACGAAGACAGGACTCCCTGGATAGCAGAGAAACCCAGGTAAGATAGCAATTCTAGAAGATTTAAGGTGATCATAAATATTACCTGCCAGTAAAAATTCAATTATCATCCAACTGCCATCTTCTCTTGGGTCGAGACAAGTGGCGTGTCTGCCCCACGCTCTCCCGTGGTTGACAGCGGGAGCTGTCGGGCAGAGGGTGGTGCGAGAGTGGTGGGTACGTGTTTGCATGGTGCTGCACTTCACTCCTCACCTTCCTGGATGCAAGATCCCTGGGGATGACAGGCCCCGACTTGGAGAGGTGTTCCTGATTTTCGGGTCGTGGCGCAAAGACGCTTAGTCTGGCCGTGTTTTGGGCCAGCTTGGCCTGGCAGAGTTGTAGCATCAGTTCCGTGAGTTGACATGATCATGCTCTTTTCCTGAGTTGGGAGCAGCAGAGCCGTGTGCTGGGTCACACAGCAGCTGAAAACTCTGGTGGACCAGAGGTCACTCTGTATTTCAAAGGTAGATAATTTGCAGATGGAGTAATGCAGCCATGGCTAATTGAGAATTTTAATTTTAGTTCTCATTGCAAACCTTAAACAAGGTTGAGACTTTTGACTCTGAGAAAGGAAAGAAACTTACTGCTTGAAACAGTAGCCACACCAAGCAAATACCTTTGGAGCTGTTGCTGTAGACAGGCCTAGAAAGGAATCTCTGCAGAAGAGCTTTGTGAACTTTTCTTGCTATTCAGTATAATTTTCAAATGCCTGATTTCATCTCAATTACTGCACTCCCATCTACTTAGTTAACTGTTCTTCATAGGAAATAATTACTGTGTCTTTTTTCTCCCCCAAATTGCTATTACCTTATTGCTGAGAGATAGTCTGGTATTTCTAATAGCTTCTGATTCTAATACTGGGAAAAAGACATACATACATACATACAAAAAAACCTTGTAAGTTTTGTGTATGTAATTTTCTTTCTTGTAAACATAGTTAATTACCTGGCCATTGCACCAAGTGGATAAAAAAGGATAAAATCCAGAGGGCAGTATGGTAGTCCAGCAGCTCTTAATTACAACATGGACTTCAAAACCTGTTCTGAAACCAGAAGTACATCTCTGTCTTACAGTACTGGCATTAGCTTCAAGAGAAACCAAGAGGTTCAAAGCAATACATAACCCTTTAGTAAAGAAGAAAATACAGTCAAACTGAAAACATGTAAACAGTTATCCCTGATGTGCAAGTTTCAGTGTGTGATATGGTCAAGTGGGGTGTTTTGGGTTGGTTATAGAGTTGTTCATAGTCAGGAGGGCAGGTAGTTTTTGAAGTGCACATATGCCTGTTAAGGAAGAGAGTTCACTAAGAGGAAAAAATCCAAACTGGCTGTTGGTGGCTACTTGGAAACATGAAATCAGACTCCTTCATGCATGTGGCAACAGCTGAGCTTGAGGCACTGTGGCTTCGTCAGCAGTTACTGAATGAGAATATGCCGTGGCACTCAAATATCATTACTGTATCATGTTGCTGACAGGCATCTCAAGAAACATTCCCAGCTCAATGTCATTTGTAAGTTTAATAAACTTACTTTCTACTCTATCATCTGGGCCACTGCTGCAAATATTGGAATAGTCCTAGACTCAGAAGGATCGCTCTGATGCCTTTCTTTGTACATCCGCCCATGTACATCACATTGCGAAGCACAACTGCAGCTAACAGAGGCTCTTTGGTGTTCCTTCTGCTTCACTGTTCACATCAGTGGCCGAGTACTTTTCATTATAAATCTGACTATTTTTTATTTATACTTTCCAAAACCCTTTAGAGATAACAACCATTTTCATCTAACTGTATTTAAAACTTAAAATGGATGCTAAATGAAAGGAAAACTGTGATCTGGAATTGCATCTTTGTTCAATGCATGCTAAAATTGTAAATGTAAATAGATCTTGGGAGTTCAGAGATAATTCTGATATTGGGTTGGATTTAGAGCCTTTAAGATCTTGACAAGATACATTTGAAGCAAATAATTCATGTAGGTGTGTATATGTGTGTGTACTTTTCTTTAGCAAGGTAAGGAAAATCTCAGTTTAAAACTTTTTTGCAGCTTTCATTAAGCATCTATGACTTATCTTTTTTAAATAAGGAAAAAATTACTATACTGGAGCAGATCCAATTGTTGTTCAAAGTCGACTTTAATTTGGAGTTGTCAGGAGGAAGAAATAGAAGCATCACTGTAAATGAAGTCTGTGATAGTTGTCAGCAGGCTGGAATCTCAGTTGGCGCAATTCAGAATAAGGCTGTAGATTGAATTTCTGTCAGTTTACATTGTCAGAGACCTCCCTCAAATACTGAAAAAGACCTGAGAGTACCTGTTTTCTCACCAGGGGAAAACTGTTGATTTTATACTTTTGTAAGAGTGTACAGATTTCTGTTTAACTCAGAGTTTTACCATGGATGCATCTGGCTGGGTCAATCTAAGACGTACGTACTAGATTTAACATTTGCCAGCATCCATACAGGCACTATGATATAATTGCACAGTAAAATAACTAAAATCTCTCAGATACACTAGTTTTCATGGTTAATAAATGGTGACTTTTTAACAGCAACTGCAATTTCAAAATTCACAGCTTTATGAAAAATAAGTGCTAAATAGATATGTAAAGTAAGTTAAATAATTTTACAGTGTTATGGTGAATATATACAAAGAATAAATACTACTACAGGAGGTGTGTGAAGCAAATATTTAAAAGCACATTATGATGAAAAATAAATAATACATAGTATTGAATGTTTCAAAAACTCCTATGTGACTAGACTTAAGTGAACTCTTTCAAAATCTTCATCTAAAGAATAAGTCTGTATTCTTTTCATTGATTTAATAGTTCGTGGAATCTCCTAGCATTTTTATAAATAAGCCATCTTCTCAGTTTTTCTTTCCAATTTTTTCTCATCAGGACAAATTTCACAGCCTGCATGATCTTTAGAAGTAAATTGTTACATTTCAGTCCTCAAACCAATGCACTATGCTTTTTCCTCCTACCATTATTTTTTGCCACTCTTATAGATTTACGGCATCTCAATGTGTGCTGCTAGATTTCATGCATTTCTGTAAGACACACATATGTGTCTGTCTGTTTTACTAAGGGTCTGATGCATCTAACTTTATTTTTAACTTTGTAATTTTAATCTTCTATTTGTACTTAAAATCTTGTTAGGACTGGTACTATGGCAGTAATTTTTCTGGCTCCCTTAGAAGCAGTAAAAAAAGAAAAGTTCAGAGTTTATTTAGGGATGTATTTCCAGTGAAAGCGTGCAGGCTTAAGAACTGGGACAATGCCCGTGATGCTTTCTGCTACCTGAAACCAGCCAGTTACTTCAGCTCCAGTGCCGCCTCCTTGACTTCAGACAGCTACACCGTCCCTTTCTTGTATCTGCTTTTCCTTCCCACGGCTGCAGTGAAGCTTCCACAAGGCAAAGACATTGCCATCTTCAAGCTGTCAGCTTCATTTTTGTCAAGGCATAAATAGCAACAGTTAAAACTAGAAGCTAAGAGAGAGCTCACATACTGGTGTACAAGACATGCAAGGTTATCTGACAATTACCAAAAAACAATTCGGAAACATCTGTCTGTTGTGTGATAAAAGCAACGTTTCTTAGAGCCATCTGTCTGCTTTCAGATTAGCTTTAGATTGTGGAAATAACCTGCCTTTGATTAAGGTGATGGGGTTATTTTTCCTTATTATACCTGTGACTAAAATTATAGATGGATTTAACATGATCTATAATGATTCTGAAAGGGAAATATTTTTGTCGTAGACTAGAAATAATGGAATAGATTCAAGGAGCATTTCAGGGAGTTTTGCAGGTTTTTTCTTTGTTATTTTGGAACATTTTTACTGGCAGACTTGGGGAATAGTCAAAACAAATACTATTTCATCAAAATTTGTTTGCTTAGTAGAAATTCAAAATTATCTGGCAGATATTTATTTCCTGCAGTGTTTTTTTGCTGTTGTTGTTTGAGGCTTTTTGTCCTTGTTGTAGTACTGGTGAATAGGCTTTTTTTTTTTTTTTTTTTTTTTGAGAAACTATTTTATCCTGTTTTTACCATTCTGAAGATAGCCAAATTCTTGCACATGTTAGACAAATGTCTCATTTTATTTACTCCACTGTTCATTGGAGTTGAAGCTATGCTGGTCTGTCAAGAGGGTGAGGAGAAGACATTTTAAACAGAAGCAACAAACAAGAATGAAAAGTGACAGCAAGTTGGGACTGTTGTCTCCCTGATGCAATGAGAAAAGCAGGTATGTTTTGTTTCAATTCTAAAAGAATGACAACTCCACTGAGAAGAGTCACCGCTGCTAACTACGCTTGAGAGAAGCCCATAATGCACAAAGATGCTGTCAGCCCCATCAAGGAGTGGTTCTCTCACACCTACGGATGAAAGAAATGAAGCAATGGTTGGCTCCTTGGTGAGTTCTCCCAGGCCTTTTGAAATGATGCCTCTTAGGCAGCCATTTTTGTTGTGCCCCACTGTTATTAAATGGAGGGGAAGAGAGGAGGCCACAGATGAGGTCAGGATTTTTCTTTATGAGATTTTGGTATGAGTGGATTGTTCTGAGTAACAAATGGAGTGTTATTAGAAATAACACTTTGATTTTCTGATTATTTTGTTAAATTTCTTTTTCTTACCATCCAAATGGCCAAAATGCAACTTATGCTGTAGCTATACTACTTTTTTTTCACTGTTCTAGATGACAGAAGGAGTTACTGATGAGAATCTTATTTCTAATGAACTGAACTGCACCAAACGTGTCCAGTTAATACAAACCTCATCTGTTGTCTTTTTAAGCCAAAATTTTGCTATACAGCAATCTGATAAAGTAGTACACTTTGAAGAATCTTCCATTGTTTTACTGTAAAACAAGCAACTGCAGAGGTGAGAATTCAGTGTCAGCATCACATAGCTGGTGGATATATATATTTTTATAAGCCTTCTAGCAAATAGACGGTTTTTTCCTGTTATGGTGAAACTGGAATAAGTTCAAGTCGTTCTAGAAATTAAATGTTGTTGTACTTTTTCCTTTTTTTTTAAGAGGACTGTCTGCAAGACAGAAGAGATTAATTTGACCTCAAGTCAAGAACTGTGAAGATATTCTTAGGAATTTCATAGGATTTCCTTGCAAATGCCCATTGTTAAATAGTCTATTGAACAATTTGAAGTTGAGATTCGTTATTTGCAAATAATTTTTCCAGTGATGTTTGTAACAGATTCATTTCAAAATTTTCTGCACGGTTTTAGTCTAGCTAATATTAACAGGATGTGGTAAGAGAATAGTTAGGTTGGTTTATGTTTCTTATCCACATTCCATGTGCTCATGAAGATTACACTCCTAACACAGTGTTTCATATAATAGGTTCTATAATCTCTATCATTATTTATCTAGTTTCTTTGGCATGATATTGCTGCTTCACTTCCTGACAATACTTATTGTTGTTTCACAGCTTGACAGGGTGAAATTCTTTAACAGGAGCCTAATGCTGATGCAAACAAAAAAGGGACACTCTTCCACCTAAATGAAAGGATAGTGGGTAAATATATGTGTAGCTCTGAGTGAGGAAAGAAAGCATTGTGCTTCTGAATAGATTTTTTTTTTTCTTCTATGTAACCCTTTTATTGTACTTCAGTTCTCTAGCCAAACAGTGTGTCACTGAGCCAGACTCTGATCTCTAAGTAGGTGCCTTCCAGCACTGTTTATACTTTTCAGAGTCACAGTTCATTACTCTAACAGACACTCCACATCATTTTGCATACCCTTTACATACTATTTCCAAGTAAATATCTCCCACTTCCAGGCCCATCTGCACTTTATTCTAGCCAAGAACAGTGCTCTTGCATGTTAAATTGTTCTGCCTGGGCATGTGGACCAGAATGTAGCTCCCCTGCCTACCTTGCATCTGAAATCAAAACCTTGTGGTTGATATCCTTCCATTCCTTTAACAAAGAGTGACTCTTCACTGATTATATATTAAAGTGTTGCAAACAGTAAATGGACTACTAACCTTTGTATTTACTGTAATTTTCTACATAAAATAGGCTACTTTCATGTGTATCAGTGATAAATGAACTAAAAGATGTACTTTTAAAGGTTCCTCCTATTTTACTTTTTGAAAGTTCTTTCCTGAATGCAACTTTTTAGGAGATTTTTCCTATTGCTACTATATTATGTCAGTATTGAGGTAATATGAGGTATTGTGTACAGCGCACAGTACGGATGGAATACCCACTCTATCAAGCTCTAAATGGAGAGTTAATAAAATACAGTTTCTGTCCTCAAAAGCTTAATATGTATTAATAAACCAAAGGGTGAAAAGAAAAAACTGAAGGCTTCTTATTGTTTGCTTTTTAATTAACTTGCTGAAGATCATAAAAAGCCCTGTAGTTGGCTGAAAATAATAATCTTGCGTCCCGCTTCAGAATCAGTACATAACCATAACATTTTTAATATCTGAGCCAACATAGTTTTTTAACTTACAGTAATACTGTTAGTAACGAAAGGAAAAGAAAGGTATTTTCTTAAAGCTAGAGTAAAATTTTGTGGGATGACAATAGCTAGATTCAGGAAATGAAGCTACTTCATTGAAGATGTTTTGATAGTCAGTATCATCGCCATTGGGTATTTAAGAAGGTTAGCTTTGTTTCCTTACTAGGTTTGGAGAATTAACATAGAATTTTGTTCCTTTTCCCTTTCTTAACAAAGAAACAAGTTTGCAGAAAGAGTCTTTGAAGCCATCTGGCTTAATCAGCTTTAAAGTCCTCTCATTAGGAAGCTTTACATGGCTGTTCTTGTTTTAAAGGAATTAGATATGAAGAAAATATTCTATTTCTTACTAGCTTGAAACTAGTAGATTCCCTAAGGCAACTGTCCCAGCACAAGATGTCAGAAGCTTTGAGTTGTCCAAGCTCAAAGGGCTCTGAAGACTGCTTGCAGACTGGACTGTCTTTTTTGCAAAAGAGCTCCAGAGTTGCTTCTGATCACTTTAATGGTATCCCTAGAAAAAAGGAGAGAGAAATAATTTTTAAAAAAACTCCTACATATATGAGGATCAGCTATTCCAACTCATTCTGCCTCGGAAGTGATTTATTACCTTATGTCAAGTTTCAGTCTTGAATGAGGAAGGACCTGTACACATTCATTCTGTTGAGATGTTTGGACCATTCCCTGAAGAAATTTCTTTTTCTACTGTGACAGAAAAAGAAAAAAAAAAAAAAAGAAAAGAAAATCAGTTACGTTCTTTTTTTGTGGAATTGTTATCTACCAGTTATTGATTAGAAACAGGTCAGCAGAAAATCGGGTGAGTATCAGAACCAGAAACAAGGATTAAGAGAGTGGGAGTAGGGATGGGATGAGTGAGGAAGCAGGGAGCAGAAGCAAGGTGATAAGCCAGGATTCAACAGAGAAAACAAAGCTCTTAAACAAAGTTTCTTAATGACACTCAGCCAGTATGTGAAAGAGTCAGTCAAACTGCTGTTACAGAGTATTGGAGTATACAGAATGTTAGATGGATGGTTCATGTCAAGTTGTCTCTTGTGAGCCATTGGATTGGAAGAGACAAAGATTCTCCCTGGCTCCTTTTTTTGCATTGAAATATATGACAAGACTTGGAAATCTGGACACAAGAACACTTCTCCTGCTGTTGGGCAAACCCTCCAACTATTGCCAGCACAGAATTTCCCAAGACTCTCACAGGGCTGAGACAAACAGGATCATTTGTCAGCAGAGCGGAGCAGGCATTTTGGGTCCCCTAAAGGGTGTGCACTGGAGGGCAGCAGTCTTAAGGAAGAGGCAGCGCTGTGTGTTTCTGGATAAGCAGACCTGTGCTTATCCTCTCAGTCCCTGGGAACTGAATCTTTACAGTGACTCTCCTGAAGGCACAGGAATCCTCTCTATACAAACTTTGGTTTTGATTTTATTTTAAGTTTATCTGGAGGAGGCATCCTAGATGCATATAGTCAGAGACATGATTCTTCATACTTCATCTAATTATTTCTTTAGGAATATAAAGAATAAAATTAGTGTAATGGGTATGGCATTGTATCCGCTGAGTGCTTTGAGCATCCTCTGAATATTCCCTGGACCCAACTGATATGTGGCCCTGCTCTGCAAGAAGATTCTTGGATCCTGAATACAGCTATTTTACATGGCAATTGCTATTGGGGGATGCTATTGGGGAATTGCTTAGCACCAAGGACAGACTCTGCCTTTGAGTCATCTGCAAGACTGGTGGGTCTCCATGGGCTAGCAAACACAGAGGACACTGCATAAAACCTTGAATGGTTCTGAAGATAACCAGGTTTTGTCTTCTACTGTTATATTTTTTTTAAAACTGCTTATTATATATATATATATAAACCTGCTTATATCCCATTGCAAGTTTTTTTTCTTCTTTTGGGGGAGATTTTTTTTTTTTTTTTTTGCTTTGGTTGGAATTCAAATCTACAAAATGTTTGATGTCTTTTGGTGTCTCAGTTAAGCTTCTGTTCCTCAATTCCACATGCAGAACCTTACTTCTAAAAACAACTCTATGGCTCTGTATGTACACTGAAGTCAGAATTTCTCACTTTCTTTTTCTCCAACCCCCCTGCCAAATGCGGGGGCAGATGATCACAATCACAACTTTTGTGCCAAAGGAAAGTAATAAGGAACAAGGCATGTATCAAGATTTTGTGGGAGAAGTAGTAGTAACATCGAAGGAATTTCTGACAAAATATAATCCATTATCCCATTGCTGGTGCTTTCTTATTATATCTTTCTCTTTTTTGGGGGGACAGGGTGGGAGGAGAAAGATGACTTTGATTTTCTTGAGTTTGTTTCTGATTTTTTAAGAGCTGCTTAGGTTTCATGCCCTCCTTCCCCTTGCAGGGAAGTGGCTATGATGAATCTCCTAAAACAAATGGAGCCAGTATTACACGTGCATGGCAGAGTGAGCCCATATTGTTCATTATGTGAGATTAGTGATATGTCCTCCAGTTTAGTCCATTCTACCAGGGGACCTCTCTCCTATTTCTTTCCTACTTCCTATTCTGTCACAGTGCTAAATAACTGTCAAGGGCAAGAAGTGCAATTGCTAGTGTCTATTTAGTATAGTCAGTAGTCTAATGTCTGCTTCAGTCCCTGGGTTCTAAGTTGAAATAACTATTATTCACCCATTAAAAGGATTACAAAATTCCTTATGCACAAAATGTGCTGTCATTACAACTTTGTTTTCTCAAAAAAAAAATGTTCCCTTGTAATGCTCAGCCAAGTAGAAGGGTTTCTTGCTGACCTGTTTCTATGGGCTTTAGTAAATATGTGCTTTAGTATCTTGCTTGTCTTAATTTCTCCTAGAATAAATTTTGTACTTTCTTCAGTGTGGCCCTTCAGGGTCGGAAGTTTCATATTGATGTTCACAGAGGCAATTAATTGTCCTTGATTTAAAATTATCCTAAAATTTCTTGTTATTATAATTGTCATGAGCAGCTCAATAAAGTCACCTTTATTACCATTTACTACTACTAGTCTTGTGAGTAGTATTCTGCTGTTTAATATTGGGCAGGCAAAAGTGAATGTCTTCCCTTGCTTGTACTCCAGCACTGGTTCCTTTGGACTGAGTTGGGAAGAGCCTATGGAAGTGTTACACATAATCCTAGCAACCAGGAGACTTTGAGACAGGACTTACCTTAGTGTCGGATTTAAGATGTTCTGTGAAGTCATACTGTGTAAGCTTACTGTGATTTACCAAGGGCAAGTCTGTAAGCCTCAATGTCAGAGGCTACCGAATTGTGTTCTTTCGTTTAGAATCTCTACTATTTCTGCTTGTTTATTAGTGTGTAGATACTAACATGTTTTGCTAGATATAAGCTTTTTTTGCTATCTTTTTCCTCATCTTTAAACTGGGAAGATTATTGGTATGAAGCAGCTCTTGCTGTGAGGTGCAACTGGTAGATATCCATACCTTTTGTTTCAATGCATCTTACACAGTGCATTGTCACTTGCTTGATGACAGCCTTCTGTACGCAATGTGCACTAATTTTTGCAACCAAGTGGCAGATCAGAAATTGTACGATTTTTTTTTTTTTCTTAAAATACTCCATTGATATCAGCCTTTGGCTTTATATCACTGTGCAGAGCTGGGATTGATTTCTGTGCAGAGTGGGTGCCCAGTATATCTTCTCACTTCAGCTTCACAAGCTGGTTCAGGGTGTGCTGTTCATTTGTGAGGCACAGATGTTTTCTCAGAGGGGCAGAAGTCTCCACATTTGCACGTTAGGGACAGCAGATGCTCATAGCCAAAATAGTTCTGAGTAGGTTGACGTTGCATGTGTGATCCAGAGCAGAGCTCTGCTGAATCTGCTAGCATGGGCATTTTCTATCCAAAATGCCATTGCAATCATGGATATATGGCATTCAAATACAAGAGTCATGTAGCAGACTCATTATAGGCATTTGCAAAGAAACTTCACAGCTACCTGATATGCATTACTCATGTTCTGATACAAAAAAATTGCATTATTCACTACAGGCCATGTTTCTCTCAGTGCTTCAGCTGACAAGCTGGTGGCTGTGTTCAGAAGGTCATTGATCGTTCAGCCACACATGTGGGATGTAGCAGTGCAGAAGTGGTGAATGGACAGCCAGCGCTCTGTTGAAATTACTTTTGAAGAGAAGAGGAAGCAATTGAGATGGCTTTAAAAAAATTCCGGTGAAAACAAACAGGGGTTTGTGAGTGAAAATGATGTAAAATAATGCAATCAGTAAGTTATTAATTCCATTGTCTTTTGTAATATTGCCTGCTGGCAATAAGTGATTTGAAAGCATTGTCAACTGATAGCTCAAGACTGATCAGGTTGAGAGCACCTAATATCCTTTGAATTTTCTGAGTTCTTCTGCAACTGCCTCAAATGTGAAGGTCCCATGGAAATATTGAGGATGAAAGTGGTGGCAGGTTTTGGCCATACTTATGGTTGCATGCTATACAAGCACATTAAAAGTGTGTCAGGGTGTCAGAGGAGCCAGTGGCTTCCTGGGGCTGCACTGGCTCTGGGCTGGCCCTGAGCACTCACAGCCAAACCCCCGACAGGGAGGATGCACTTGGGACCCATACACAGAGTCCCCTGAAAGCTTAACCTCAAACAACTGTCTCTACAGCAAATCCTGTAAAAGCAGTATCTTAGGACTTGCCTCTCAGATGGTGAGACAACCTTCACCCTCCACCTTCAGAGAGGTCATGTTTCTCTTGCTTATTCTTCACTGTATTTTAGCATTGTGCTTGCTGGACCGGGTAGGACAGCCACATGTGGATGTGCTGGCTCCTTGATCTGGTTGATTTCAAGGGGCAGAATTCTCTGAAATGGTGGGTTGAACATTTTTTTCTTTGAAAGAGAAGCTCAGAGGTATGAGCAACTTGCTCAAGATCATACAGCAGGTAGAGGGGAGGAAGAATCCCAGCCTCCAGGCTTCCTCCTGCCTTGCCTGATGGGCAGCCTGTCCTACAGGCGTACCTGCCTCTTGCTAAGAGAAGAGTAAAAGGACCGTTCTCTTATTTAGCAGCGATGAAATAAATTCCATTTTCAATTTAGGAAATGATCAGGGATTTCCAAAGTAGATCAGACTTATACTTACTTGGTTCTGTGTGCTTGATCGGATACAGCAACGTGTTTGCGCAAATGGATACAGTGCTGTGAGTACCATAACTGTTCGTGTGAAGAAACTTTCTCTGCAAAAGCTGCTTTGGGAGCTTTTAAGAACCTAGGAAATAGTCATTAAAATAAGTACCTCCTGAAATCACCAAATCTGTGAATTTATTTTCCAGTGAGAAACACAACAGATATTTTCATAGGCAGTCCCTAGAAATGGTGTCACAAAAGGAGAGAACCAAATAAAATTGTTAAGATGCCATTAATTGATATTTTTCCTGGCCTGCATTCGCCTTTGATCTAAGAGAGTTTCTTCCTTTTTTCCTTAGGGAGGAGAGGAGGTGTGGGGAAGAGATTTACTGGGCCGAGACCATATTTCTGCTGTTAGTTGCTCTGCAGCTTCATCCAGAAGAGCTTATTCCTGGTTTTCAGCCCCTCAGGGCTGACTGCCTGGGGAAGTGCTTTAGATAGGAACCATGATCCCTAGCTGAATTACAGCTCCTGCTAACAGTTTGCCCACAGATCAGCTGTGGCTCTCCAGAGCTTTAAAATACTCATATGCTTTGTTCAGGACTTTGGGCTCGCTTTTTAAAGACATCTTTTATAATAGAAAGAAAGGTATTATAAGGAGCTAATACATGCTTAAGGCCAAGGTAGAAATCCTTTTCAGTAGTCAGAAGTTAGTAGTGTAGTTAAATTTGCCTGCTTGTGTGGAAAATCTTTGACGACAAGATTTCTATGTTGTAACACATTTGATAGCCATTCAGCAAAATAAGATAGAATTGTAAATGACATCTCTGTGACTATGATAATTGCACGATGATCCATAAAAGAGAGTTTATTGGAAAATAAAATGTCAACAATGTAATTTTTAATACCAAGGTAAAATTAGTTTTTCACAGTAGTGGCTATCTATGAAATGTTTCCATCTGCATTTTGTGAGTATATTTCTCCTCTATGGGAGACCAGAGAAATCAAAATATAGTTTTGGGGTTTTTTTTAAAGCAAAAAGAATATTACTTTAATCTCTTCCCCTGTTGGAGTGCTAAGCTTTACTTGTATGGAGGCAGACACCTGCTTAAACTACATCTAATCTAATGTCTCCTTAAGTTTACAGCAGCATAGCCAGAAGCATAATTTTGTCCCCTACCAGCAATAAAAGGTTTTGGAGCTCTCAAAATGTTTTTGTTTTAAAATGATGTTTAGACTGCTAGAGCTCTAATAAATTGTCTATTTTTTTTTTTTTTACATCTTTCCTTCCACATTGTCTTCAGACTCTGAAAATGCTAATGTTAGAATTAATATACTCTAACATAAATTACTTCTGAAAAATTGCATTTGTGTAAGTTCACGAAACAGCGATCTGTAAAGCACCTGCTAGCTCAGGCTAAAGTCTACATACTGTTAAAAGGGCATAAATGTTGAGTTGATAAAAATAGTTTTCCACTGATAAAACAAGAATGAAACTGTCCTTTTTTGGTGTATTTTTTGTTCAATAATCTGTCCCTCGATCTTTTTAAGCAATGCACTGAAATCTAAAAGTACTAATGATTAACCATACATTTCATTACCCTTGATCCCTGTGTCTGTGTGTAGCTATCTTAATTGATGAAAGTTTAGAATCATAGAATCATAGAATCATAGAATCATCTCGGTTGGAAAAGACCTTTAAGATCATCAAGTCCAACCACTAACCTAACCTTGCCATCCCACCACTAAAGCATGTCCTCAAGTACCTCATCTATCCTTCTTTTAAATACCTCCAGGGACGGGGACTCAACCACCTCCCTGGGCAGCCCATTCCAGAGCCTGACAACCCTTTCTGTGAAGAAATTTTTCCTAATGTCTAACCTAAACCTGCCCTGGCGCAAGTTTAGACCATTCCCCCTGGTCCTATTGCTTGTTATCAGGGAGAAGAGGCCGACCCCCACCTCACTACAACCTCCTTTCAGGTAGTTGTAGAGGGCGATAAGGTCTCCCCTCAGCCTCCTCTTCTCCAGGCTAAACAACCCCAGTTCCCTCAGACGCTCCTC
>VXBL01008642.1:232241-329987 GCA_013400195.1 Aramus guarauna
CCAGCTTCTCTAGGAGAATGCTGTGGGAGACTGTATCGAACGCTTTGCTGAAGTCCAGGTAGACAACATCCACAGCCTTTCCCTCGTCTACCAGGCGGGTCACCTGGTTTGTCCCAAGCTGAGTTCGTTATCTTTTAAAATTATAAACATTATCTTTCATTCTGCAGGAAGTAGTTTAATAAGTTGTTTGGGAGTGCTCAGTCAGAATTCTGTTTCCTTGGTGAGATGTCTGTTTCCTTTACTGACATGTCCAAATAAATGCAGTAGCACTTCTCTCCTCAGGTTGTGAAACTTCAAAAATATTTCACATCAAGCCCGGTTAATATGAAATGGAATCACTGCTGAATCTCTTCAAACTTTTGGAAAATACTTTTCCAAAGCAACTGCTTCAAAACAATTTCAGTCCCTGACAGGTGCCCAAAAAAAGAAAAGGCATATGAGTTGAGGCAGTGGTGGAATTTATTCTCCTCTTAAACATTTCAGACATCCAGCAGAATAATTTACTCTCTTTATATAAATAATATATTATAAAATTACATTAGGGTATATATAACAAAGTAGTATGCTAAGCATTTTAATATAATTGAAATACATTTGATCAGAGTAAAAGATGCTTTTTATATCTTGAAGAAAAATGTGTATTTCATTTTCTCCAAATGGAAAAGAATTTTTAGAATCCCATTCCTTGCTTCTTCAGGGAATTCCTCCACATTGAAAAGCAGAATTTGAAGTCAAGGTATTTCAGAGTTGGATGGGTAGGAACTTTACTATATGGTGCAGTTTAGGGGTCTGGAGTTGAGCTCAAATTCTGTCATAGAGGTAATCTGTGAAGTGTAGGGTAGGAGGAGAAAAGGATTAATGCCAAACATTTTGTGCACAAAGCTTTCCAGGAGTTTGAGTTTCTGAGTAGCAGCAGCAAAATAAGTAGCAAATGCAGCATAAGTAACTGAATGGTGCAGATTTCTTATTTGATATAGGGTGCTGCTGGGGTGGAGTGATTGACCTGCTTTTTATTTTAAATAAGTGCATAGAAGAGTTTTATTTAGAGCTCACTGAAATCAAACAAATCAGGATCCACATGCTTTGCATTATGGGTGGGGTGAGATGTAATGTTTAACTGTCTTGCAGGTTCCTTAATGTTTTGCTCAAGAGATCATATAAACTCTTTAAATACTAACACTCTCAAGAGGTAGATGCAATGAAAAATATCTTGGAGAAACTCTTGGGCTACTTACACAAACCGAGACTGGCTTTGCAATATTTGTAAAATTCACAAGTGAAGCTACTAAGAAAAGATAGATTAGGTTTTTTAAGCTCTTCCTAATCTCTTGCAGCTCCTTCTAATTTTCTTAAGCATTGTAAGTACAGATGGTTTCAAACCAACCAGGTCCTCTCTGTTGAGTTTCTCTCACCGTACACCATGGGGACAGGATTGAGTCTGTCGGAACTGAGCACCCAGGACGTTCTGCTAGATCTTGTGCCGCTAATGGCATCAAAACTCTCTGCCTGTAAGGTCTGGGTTCATACTCTTTGAAGGGATGATGGTATGGAGGCAAGGCAAAAAAAGCCCTTTTTGTACATGATACTAGTGTGAGGAGGTCTTTCTATTCTACCTCCATCTCCCCAATTATTCCTAAAAACAAGACGGTGTGTGGTTTCTGTTTTACCCTCACCACACTCCCCTGACTGTTTCACTGATGAAAGCCCTCTTTTTTTTTCTCTTTTTTTTCTTTTTTTTCTTTCTTTTTTTTTTTTTTCTTTTTTTTCTTTCTTTTTTTTTTTAAGCAGAATATCAGCAATGTCCTCTTTCTAGGTCTGATTATTTTTCTGACAATACTGAGTTTTACTCATAAATTACTGCAGTGTGTCACATTTATGTTCAAGTCCTCAGAAGTATTCTTTTTTTTTCTTTTTTTTCTTTCTTTTTTTTTTTTTTCTTTTTAAACTGTAGACTGTCCTGTGGTTTAAGATGTACCTATGTGTAGTTACTGCATCTATAGACCTGAGGAAGTAGAGGGAAGGGCAGCTCTGGAAACATCACAAATCTGATGTGCCGATTCAGGAATTTCCCTAGATTCTCTCTTAAAACTGGCAGTAATGATTTCTTCTTTGGCTGGGGGGTTTTGTTTTGTTTTTTCCTTTGAACATCAGCATTTGACTATTATAAACAGAATGAAGGCATTACCTTGCTTCACACACAGCACTGAAAAACTGGTGGGTGGCAGTGGCTTGTTTCGCTTTTGAGTGAACTTAATTCCTACTAGTGACTGAAAAAGGAAAGTCTCTATATCTGGTAACCAGCTACTTCTGCCAAGTAAGCACAAACATATTTAATTCATTTCTTTTAAGATGAATTTCTCATGTCACTTCTAGGACAAGAATTGTAATTAAAAACTCAGAAAAATAAATTCCTGCTTAAGTATTGTTTATATCAGTATTACATCAGCAGTTACAGTGTAACTTACATCAGTATTACAGTGCGATACTGATCTATTAAAGAATATTCTGTGACTAGTAAATATATTATTTTTTTAAACCATGTCCCTATTACTTCAGGTTGATGTCCACAACTGATCATAGGTCACTAGTTATGCCACCAGATAATACCTCCTAACTGACTGCCACTCAAGCCACCTCATCTTTTTGACCTTTGTATGTGTGTGTGTGTAGGGGTGTGTATGGAGGGGGGAAGGTATTCATAAAGTTTTACAACATACTCTAAACAGTGACCAGCTCTTATTCTGTCAGAACAAGGGAGGAAAACCATTTATCCACCTGTTTTTTGTAAAGTGTGGATTGCTCTTTTATATGTGGTAATACCTAACATCCATTGTCACTGCTCCATCCATACTGATGGTGCATTTGGCTTTCTGCAGTGTAAAAGAGGAGGTTTTATCAGCTTCTGAGGATAAAAATCACCTGTGGTTTTCACATACTTCATCCCTTGTTAGCCTTGTATATAATTTAGTACGCCCAAGGCAGTTTCTAAATTAATGCTACATATGATGACCAATTATGATCTTTCAATAAATAAGTCCTGCCTGCTTCTATGTATTTAGGTTTTTCTTACCTCTTTTTTTCTTTTGAAAAATGCACTTTTCATCCAGCAACAGCATATGGAAAAACCCCTTGACTTCTGTGTATAGAAATAATTCATTTGTGATCCATGTACACTCTTTGTCTTGCCTGAAGAATACAGGTTTTGAGTTGGACTTGGGAGAAATGAGTAATTTGTTTTGCTTTATTACTCCTGAATTTAATTTTTTACTGGCTAGAGAAATATGTGCCCTAAATCTCAGCTTATACATTACCACATTTTGAAGGGCTTACTTGTGAGTAAGAATATGTCTTTTAATAGCTTATTTGATCAATGTGGAAGTCTGTTTTGAAATAATAATAATAAAAAAGGTGTTTCCAATGCTTTTGTAATAATTGGGTAGATATTTATTTGGACTATAGGGTATATCCATATGCGAGAATCTGCAGGTGTAACAGAAATAGGCAAGAAATTGGTGGGTAAGCCAGCCCCTCGTCTACACAGGCACTCACAGTATGGTTTCCTCTATTTACCGCAGCATTAGACATTGCATCAGACACCTCTGGATCCAAAAATATAATGGAGATTTTTACTTCAGCAACAAGATCACAGTTCAGTGTCATTTAGTAATGAAGCTGACATGATTTAGGGGACACAGAGAAACAATTGAGGTCCCATGGAGTGTTTGTGCTAGTACTGTCACCATGGCCCTCGCAGCTACAGCTGGCTTTGAGAAACTCCTTAATCTGTTCCTGTTTCAGTGTTGGAGCAGAAAGGGCCATGCATGGACCAGCTAATTGGTTCCATTCTTAAATCTCTTTTTTTTTTCAGTAATAAACTTGCACATCATGTGCTTCATGTGGTGACAGCTGATACTTCCTAGATGAAGATGATCTTCTGAAATTCATGATTCTGAGCAACTAAGTAACTGTAAATTATGAATCCTTGAATAACGTGGAGTAAACAGTTAATTTTATCTGACCAGTATTCTGTAATTTTTCTCTACTTCGGCTGCTTCCACATGATCCCTTTAGCTGTAATGAGAGTTCCGTTTGTGTGCAGAAGAGAGAGACAACAATGCAAACAGTTGGAGCACAATAGTCCTGTAAAGCTGCAGGGATTCACTCTTGACAATCCCAGTGGAAGCATTAACGTAATCTCTTGGGTACCTGTGGAAGAAGGATTTCCTTAATGGCTGCAAATACGCTATGAATATACTAGTAAATCATATGTGGAACTCTCTTCTGATTCACTCCTCCGTCCCTCTCTTGCTCCCCTTCATTGCAAGGTAGCAGCAAGTCCTTTAGTGTGGATAATTTAGTATTTCATTTCATCAGAATAATTTATCTTTTTGTCTTCTCAGCAAGCATAACGGCGCAGTGCGATTGAAGGATGCTATAGTATGGCTTACCTATATTTGTTTATTTATTAATCTTTACAACAAAAAAAAGTCCTACTTAAAATCACTGTTAAGACATAAAAATTAAGCACAAACAACTAGTACGTCTGGACTTGCTTGTCCATGATAGTCTAAGATAGTCTGTACATGTGCTAGTAGCCATGCAGACAAGTAGTTCTGGATCATTCATATGCTAGGCTAATGAATGATCCATCCTTTGTCCTATCTCTTACAATGATGTCAGGTGCCTTTTGGTTTTACTTCCTCAAATTGTGCTGGTTGTATGACCAGAACGTTGCAAAAATTGTGAGAGAAATGGCCAGAGCGGGTAGGTTTCTGTGTTTTGATAATTAGGATTTAGTGGAAAGGGAAAGCCTAACACTATATGTACCTAAGGGTACATATTCAAAAGGTACTTGTGCACCTACCTTTGGTCCTCTCTAAGAATGATATGTGCATTTTAGATATTTGCTTCCTGTTTTCCCAAGGCTTAGCTACATATGGTCAGAGGAATGCTCAACAGAACCTACTAAATGTGCAGCTGTTGGGTCTATGTGGCAGTACCATGTCATCTCCATTTCTTTGGACAGGCATTCAAGGCTGCCCTTGCACCCCTGCATTTCTAAAGAGTTGAAGGGGACAATTGTGTCCCAGCCCCTGCCTGGCTGGTGTGAAAGGGAGAGCATCCTCTTGCACTGTGCTTACCCTCCTGAACTCTCTCATACCTGTGGAAGAGTTAGGTATGAGTAGGTGATGAGAACATAGGTGTCTAAGGTAAGTAAGAATTTGAAAGACTTTCTGCCTGTACTAGGTAAACATAGAAATTAGTAAGGAAAAGTAAAGCAAGTGGAATGAAGTGATTAGGAAAAATGACTGGGAATTATTATGGCATTTTCATTTAATCCCAAATAGGACTTTCATTCTAGCTTTAAGAGAAATATTTTTAGCTTGGTTTTTAAGATTAGTCAGATAGAAAAGTGCTGTCTCTCTTTGTCCATCTGTCTGCTAGTCCTTATATGTTCACAATACATGTTGAACATGTTGACAGATTTCCACTTCAACAGAGAGCAGAAGTTTAGAGGGTATGAAATTTCATAGATGTTAGTGCCTGGTAGAGACCACTTAGTGTTTGTACAGTTCAACACTTGCAGGGAACTTTCCCCATACAATATGGGGCAGACTGGAAGTATAGCAGGTTCTGGGATATAGAAGTTCAAAGGGACCAGAGAGTGCTGTGTTGCAAAGGTCCTGGCAAGTGACCAAGGGAGGAATTGAGTGGAAAGAAAGAAACATGCATACAAAGGTGGTAATAAAAGAAGCCGAACTATTCTTGCTGTTCACAGAACATGTTTAATGAACACTTGGTTGTAAGTAAGTAGTTACACGCTTTGTATGGTCTAAAAAAGCCAAACAAAAGCATTAGAAACCAAGTGCTATCACGGCCAAGCACACATGCATCCATCTTTTTGGGTCAAGGAATTTCTGGGTGCGTGACCTGAGTGCCATTGCCTTTTGAATTATTTTCAGCTGACTTACTGATCTTGAGGAACTGTCATCAGCCTTCCTGTAGAGTTCTTCATTCCCTCAGTTGTACCAGTAGGCCTGAGGCTTACCAGAGAGTCCAGGCGATTTACTCCTCCAGAGCTGCATCTTTATGCTAGGCAACCATGCTGAGGTTCTGGTACAATTGTTTCAAAAAATAATAATTTAAAAAAAAAAAAAAATCAAGTTTAAGGAAATGCCCTAAGTTTTTTTCTTCTGGGATATTATCTGTGATCATCCTGGAAGTTAGCCTCAGTGGCCTTTCTGCAGGGAACACGAATGTTACGCTTCTCCTTCCCCACCTCACAGCCTTCTCCAGAATTTTTTCTTCTGAAGAAAGCAACCCCATGCCTTTGAAAATGTGTACTTTTTTTAGCTCTTGAATTAGATAATTATCTGTCTGCACAATATATGCTGACTATATTTGTCTGATCTGGAAGTAAGTGAATATCTGGGTCTGTGGTTAAAATGTAGTTAAGCAATAGCAAAAATCTAAACTTCATTGTGTAATTTGGAGAGAGAATTTGGAGTACTGAAAGGCTGGTAGTCTGCAATGCATTAATTTCTGTAGCAAATATGTATCCCATAGGAGGGTGCCAGAAAGGAATGTGGAGCAACAAAAAGTGAAAAATTGCCACTTGATACAATGATTTTTCACCTGTTGACAGTTGTGCCTCTTGGCAGAAAAGTTCATTATGAATGATAAGTTGAGGGCTCAAAGCAGGACAGATAGAAGTCTTGAACATTTGTCCTTGAAGGCTAGTGATGTACAGCATGGTTTCTTTCTTGCTCTGAAGGAGGTTAGTGCAGTTTAATATCATTGTTAGTCTATTTTAAGATATCTCAAATCAAAAGAATCACAGAATGAAGTATGTTCATAATGAAACCATATAGTGACAGTGCTGTAAAAGTACAATGCTCTGTAAATATTTTTACAAATAAGTGAAGAGAGGGCTTTAGGTACTGAGAACTAATAAAAATCAGAGTACCTGATATTGTAAGTCTAGTTTTCATACGGATGACTTGAGAACAAGAAGTTTATATCAATTGAAAAAATTCATCATCCTAAAGGATCATACGAAAAATGCAGAGCAGACCAGGGTTTGTGGAACCACTCAACCAGGAGAGACTTTTACATCAGGCACTCAAGAATTAGTCATTTCTGTTATATTCCTAAGCAGTGGTTATGGTTGCACCCAAATCCTTTGTTTCGCTCACATAATTTCACTAGAAATCTTATATGTGTAAAATAGACAACAGCAGGGCAAATATCTCATTGGTTACATGTTTTTTTGTGTGCTCTCTATGGTGATGAAAGGTGAAGCTATAGCATCTCCCTCCTTCCCGCTCCCATTCAAACAAGTGTTTTGTACATGGACCAAGATGTATTTTTTTTTCTACACCATTAAGTGTAAAAAAAGTATGTGGCTTAATGACTGCCAAGTAAAGTACCATTAATAGGCTTTTCCTACAGAAGAAATGAAACTTTGAAGAATGTGGCAACTTTGTGATAATCTTATTTAAAAGACATTTTAAATCCAAGAGAGACAGGGTAATTCAGTTAGTGTGGGAATGCCCACTGCTTTATTTTACCTTTTTGTTTAGTTCCCATATCACCACTGTATATCACTTAGACTGTTATCATAGAATCATAAAATGGTTTTGGTTGGAATGGACCTCAAAGATCATGTAGTTCCAACTCCCCTGCCATGGGCAGGGGCACCCCTTCAGTAGACCAGGTTGCCCAAAGCCTCATCCAACCTGGCCTTAAACAACGCCAGGGAGGGGGCCTCCACAACCTCTCTGAGCAACCTGTTCTAGTGCCTCACCACCCTCACAGTAAAGAATTTCTTTCTAACATCTAATCTAAATCGACTAATCGGCTAAAGCCCATTACCCCTTGTTCTGTCACTTCACTCCCTGATAAACAGTCCCTCAACATCTTTCCTGTTGGTCCCCTTCAGGTACTGGAAAGCCGCAATTAAATCTCCCCAGAGCCTTATTTTTTTCCAAGCTGAACAACCCCCACTCTCTCAGCCNATCAAATCCATGTCTCTCCAATTTAGAGACCAGGACATCGTGTGGGACAGTGTCGAATGCCTTGCACAGGTCCAGGTAGATGATGTCAGTTGCTCTTCCCTTGTCCACCAACGCTGTAACCCCATCATAGAAGGCCACCAAATTTGTCAGGAACGATTTGCCCTTAGTGAAGCCATGTTGGCTGTCTCCAATCACCTCCTTATTTTCCATGTACCTGAGCATAGTCTCCAAGAGGAACTGGAGAAATCTTATCTTCCACTGTCCCTGCCCAGCTAGTACTTGCTGTCCTCCTGGATTGGTTGACCTTGAGTAGCTGTGCATTTTCTCTCCTGGGTTTGTAAGGACATGATTTTTAACAGAGAATTGCTGGAATAGACACTCTAGTCTACATAGTTCAAAGCCACAGGCTGCAGAAGTAGCTTAATGACAAATGCATACAGCATTACTGAAGTCTGATATTCTGGTTCTGTGGGGCATCTGATATTTCAGGCAAGAGATGACATCTTTTAAAACTTGCATGTCCTGATTTATTTCCTGTTGTTCAGCTGTGCTTCCTGTTGTGGGTGTTTCTATCCTGAGAAAGACCACCCAATAAAAGTCTTATGTTGTCTTTACTATCGGCATTAGACTCGGTTGTGTATGACTAGTTATGAAATTTAGTGGAATTGTGTGACAATACCATATGCCTCCCACTCTTTCTGAGTATTGACAGTTTCTCACACATATTATATCTGAATGCTGTAACTACACATAAATGGAGCAGATGGAGTTGCTCTGGTTTTAATGAAGGAATATATTTGCTTAGAAATAACATGCATTTTTTGTTTCATAATTTTTAAAGGGAAAAAGGAAGTTTTGTAAGTTATTTGTAGGATCCTTTCTAAGTCGATGAAAGCAGAAATTATCAGAGAATAACCATTCAGAGAAGTATTTTGATAAGAATATTTGGTAGAAAAGAGTAAGAATGTGAAGAAGAAGAGCCCACAGGGTTGTTCCATGTTGTAAGTTTGACCTTCAGGTATAGAGGATACAGACAGGGAGAATAGCTCTACCTCTCTTCTGTATGGCTGCCATGCATACATGCTTCAGTTGGGTTGTGTGATTATAATCACAGCATTTCAGCTTCATTCTTTATCCAATCTCTGGATAACTAGTTCACTAATTGATTTACAGCAAAATTGATATGTTTTTTTTTGTCCTGCTGTGTGTCGTCTTGTCTTCTTATTTAATAATACTTGCACAAATAGAGATATTCTTGAATATTAACCCTGAGTTTTGTTTTTTAAGTATCAGTTAATACAAAGAAGACCAGTTATTTAAAGCATCTGATCTTCTGACCTTGTGACATCTCACAATGTTGCAGGAACTATAAGGCAAATAGTCAATGACAGCAGTATCCTGTTTAAGCTGGAAAGCTTTTACTAATCAAGATATTCCTTTAGCTCTGTTTTACTATGATATGTTAGTCTCTTATTTGTCTAATAGGCATTATTGCTCTTTATATGGGCTCATGTAATTATCTTGCCATCACATATAGTTATTTTTGATGGAACATTCTGATGGTTATATTGTTAATAAAAGACTTGTATCTACTTCCCTATTTTGATGTGAAATTATATTTCATACAACACATTATATACTGTACCACAAGTCCTAAATAGCTCAGGGTATTACAGAAAAAACACTAGAGTATAAGAACATATAATATAAATCTATGTTGACTAAATTAATTTTGGGGATGAAACTGAAAGTGATATACTTTAAAAATCAGTATATATTTTGGGGAGTCTATTTCAATGCTAATTTCAAGAAGATAGGCTTATGCTTTAACTGAAAAGACTGAGAACAGAATATGCCCCGAAATGACCAGTATGAAGGGATCACTGACCAGAACCACTCACTTGTCCCTGCATCTCGTGAACACTCCCCTTGCTGATGTGCTGCATGGGTGTTTTTTAAGACAGAAAGGATTTGTCTCCTAAAGGAAGCCAGTAGAATCTACTTCCAGTATCAGAGATTCACTGGGCTTTGTAGGACAGCAAGGATCAGTTAAGTCATCACATTTCCAGAGCTGTCCACTGCCTCCTTGAATTTATAATGAAAGAAGTCTTCTAGTGTCAACATTACACATTACATTTTCCAGGTTTCAGACAAGTGATTTAGAACTGGGAGAGTTGTTGAAAATGGATTTGTTTCCTCCCTTGCTTCCCATATTAATCAGTCTTTGTAGAGGAGCAAGTCCAAATCCCATTCCCAAACGATAGCTTCAGCCTGTCAGCTACTGTATTGTCACTGGACAGTCAGGACATTTGCCCTGACTTTGATGTCACTAAATAGCCAAAGGGCTGATCAGTGACAGTAAGCAAGTGACCTCTCCCAGGGCTCTTGTAGGAACAGGCAAGCACGGGGAGAAGATACCTCCTCTCCCATGCTCTGCAGCTCTGCCCGGCAGACCAACGCCAAAACCACTAATGTCAACTAATGGCAACTAATCTATCTGCTGGAGCTAACACAGCGCCGGGAATGTACTAAACACGCACAAAGGGAAGAGGAAAACCTCAGACCAACCACAGTAATACCTCTGGGCAGTCTCCATTACTGCATCCTCCCTTCCAGTAGTGTCTTAAAAACAGCTGTTAAGGGGCTGACAATAAGCAAATGCTATGCCTGCCGGATAATATTACATCACAACCAAAAGAATTAAAGTCCTATTTTATATCACAAAGCTGAAATTTGGCATCGTGAAATGTTGATATGCAGGCTTTCTGGTACATCATCAGTGTTATCCATCTGCATCAGGAATTGATGTAGACCCTGCTTAGAGGAGCTCCCTGTCACAGTGACTCAATTCTTGTTTGCAGCCCAGAGCTGAAGTCAAGAAGCCCTCTCTGCCCCATTATAATATTTTACCATTGATTTTAGCTTTACTGTCATCATGACTCCTGGCTTAAAAAAGTATCTGCTGTTCTGTCTTTCAGTATTTCACATCATCTTAGGAAACATTCTGTCTCGGTTTACATTTTTTAGAATCTTAAAACTACTAGAACTGGTATGTTCATTTACCTGTAATCATTTTCTTTTTTTAATTGAAAGTCTGTGAGCACTGAAATAGTGAACTTAAGGAGACTTTCATGAAAATCTCTTTATCTCTTCTGAGGTAAAAGGGACTGTGAATATGCTCATAATTATTTTTGTGGATATCTTTTTAATAGCCTTGGGGACATGCACAAACATTTAATTATTAGAAACTAAGTTAATACAATGAAGAATATCATACTAATAATGAAGCTTAGAAATACATAGAACTCATTAATTGATAATTATGTTGAGAGATAAGCACAACTCAATTGATTTTGCTTTAAGCAAGGACTTCATGCAGGTGTTTACTTAGGAAGAGATTGTGAGAAATCCTGCTATATGATTCTCTGTCAATAATTTGCTTCTGGTCCTTGTTTCTAAAACAGTGTTGGTTTAGTAGGGGATTTTGTTCCCCTTTTCTTCCCAAGTGCATCTTTTTCCTTTGCATGTTATTACAAACAATAAATTAGCAGATGTAGCAGGAGAGAGCCTTAGAACTGGCCGGTATAGCACAAGAGAAAGTGAAGGAAAAGCCGGATAGGCTGAAGGGCTCTCTGCAGAGCTACGCCCCAGTGGCTCGTTGCGTTGTGACCTGCTCAGCCCAAAGGCTGCTGTTCCACGGCAGCCCTAGCGCCCACCAAGGAGTCACCTTGGCAGACCAGAAACAAGGCTCTGGCTGGCTTCTGTCAGCCTGGGGATGAGGTCGGTCTGACCATGGGATAATCCATCTGCCTTTGGGGCACCTGCCCCTGTGCCCTCAGATCCTCTGGATCGGCTCTATGTGTCTTGAAGGCTACTTTGCACAAGTAGCTTACAAACACCATCATAGTAGCTATTCTCTAGCCTTGTGCACAAAGTCCTTTATCTCCCTAGAAAGTAGCGTGTATATGAATATGTAGCTGCATTTTCATACTGCATCGATTTGTATTTTTTTACCTGTTTTAATAATAAAGCCAGTTGTTAGCTACGCATTTAGAGTTAGTTGGCTATGAGCATGGGATGCAGAAACCCAGTCAAGTGCTCTGCTCCACATAACTTTGGAGCTACAGAGGTAGGGAAAATATTTTGATAGATCTATTTCATTCAGCTGCAGAATAAGATTTCTTTTCCCTAATTTTGAACATTTCTAGGGGACAAGAAAGCTATTTTTTATCAAGGACTATTTATACTATGATCTCTAACTAAGTAATTTAATTTAAGGGAAACTCTAAAGTTTAATTTGGTCTTGGCTTGAAGATGACTGCCCTATTTTCATATTTTCACCCTATTTTATTTTCAGGTAAAAGGTATTAAAATCTTACAGAAGAAAGCTAAATAAAGAGTTGGAACTACTCCAAACTGTGATGAATTTGCTGCAAGATGGGAAAGAACTGTCATAATGAAAAAAAGTCCGTCGAGCTGGTTTGGTAAGTCCCAGTTTTGTTCTATTTGTGTAGAAAAGAGAAAGCAATAAAGGTCAGATATAAGGAAGGACTTGAAACAAACAAACAAACAAAAAACAAAACAGTAAATTAGGAAAGGATAAAAGTAAACTTAATGCTCTTGTGGCATTACATCAAAACCAAAGTTAGGGGAGATTTTCAGTGTTGGAATGCTTTGTCAGCTCAAGTCAGGCTGTGGCTCAACAATACAGGGACCAAGCGACAGGTACTGCAACCACGCAGCGCAAAATCATTGATCTGCAATAAGCACCCTCTGTCAGTTCGGTTTTGTTCTAAAAATACATCAGCTGATATCTGACTTCCCACTACGAGCACTAAGTTGGCTGATTCACTATCATGTGCGGAAGGTGTTTTGGTAGAAAGTCTGTCATGTTGCCTGCCATCATTGAGCTGGCTAAAAATTTTTGCTGCTGGTATCTGTTATGTGCAAATCTAGCACTAATAATGGGAGAATCACAGCCTTTAAGCGCTCAGCAGCAGCATTACAGCCTGACATGTGTCTGTGTAATGTACTGTAGACATTTAAATCAGTCATTAATTATAGTGGAAAACTTAAAAAACCTATGACTTGTTAGTTTTTCAACAACAAAAATGCACATACAAAGAAAATATGCTGTCTGAGAAGGGATTGTGTGATATGCAAAATAATAACAATAATAAAATCATTAGGCAAGCTACCAGCTGTGAGCTGTTTCACCTATCAATTCAACATGTCAATTAGATTAATATGTAGACTGCCTAACAATTTTGCCAGCAAAGTGCAGTAGAGCCCTTTTTTTTTCTTGGGGGGGAGGGAAGATTAAAAAAAATGGATAATATGTGCTTTGAAATAGAAATTATGTAATGGGAATAGCAGTTTGGCTATATACAGTTATTTCTGAGAAACTGTATTAGGTAGCAAGTCTATAAATACAATCTTGGTGGATGAATTAATTTATTATGACAAATTTTATTAAAGTATGAATTAACCATTTTGGAAGAAGGTAAGGTAAGACTGGATTCTCAATTTCCTTACGTTTTTTGTAGCTCTATTCTTCAAACAAGCAAGCAAACAAACAAACAAATAAAAATCCCTAAGCTAATATGTCTGTGCTTGCTGCTGGGATCAGTAGCCTTCGGAAATGGTTGCAACTGTATAATCAGAGTGTTACCTCTGTGTACAATGCATGTAATATGCTACATCTGGTGGGAGTGAGGGCTCTCACTTGGTAACATTTTGTACGTGGACTGATTTTTGTGCTTTTGTACTTAACTGCAAAGACTTTGTAAAACTGGAAGAAAATGCAGGTTTCAAGACAGTTTCTGGTGAAACCCACCCATTCCACGTCCCAGAATGCAGGCATGGGTTCAGTGGTTAGGTGATCACTGTCGGAGCTGAATTTAGGACTCAAAGTTTTGTCAACATTTCAAATAAAAATACAATTTGATTGCAGCTGCTACAGAGCCTACTATTGCCTTAGGAATTTGCTTCCCTAAAAATATTAATATTCTCTGTGAGACTTCCTTTTAAGTATGAGGATATTCTCCTAAATGTTCTGCAGAGTAGTACTAACCAAGTATCTTTGTATTGCAATGGCCACGCTAAGTATACTTAAGTACTATCACAATAATTGTCATCTTCTATCTCATCTCAGCTCAGCTCATCTCATCTCATCTTTTTTTCCTCCCTGTATATTGAACAGATGGCCTTGAGCTTTATGTAGGTGATTAATTAAACTGCACGTAACAGGAGTATTTTTTGCATGCATAAATTCTCTTAACAAGATTTTAAATTCTTTTAGCAACCAGTCTGCTCTGAGGGGGGGACAGAATATTTTTATCTTTTCCACTTTTCTTTTAAATGTATGCAAAATATGCCTTAAAATAAATGCGTCTATATGTTGTGCCAGTTGTTAGAGGAGGCTTAGGTTTCAATTCTGCTGGCTAGTAAAACTTAACAAGGGTATCAGTAAACTGCAAAAGTTAAATTCTGCTGCTGAGAATATGAGAGATTTCTGTAGATGCACTATGACAAATGGCAGTGTGTTTGGGAGAAGGCAGGTGTTGCTTCATCTGACAAGGTCTGCCTAGGGCACAGGAACTTGACCTCAACAGCTGCACTTAGAACTAGATGTAGCAAGTGTTAGACTACTTGCACTGAAAGAAGAGATGCCATTATGGGGAGGTGAAATCATGTAAACAAACCCTACGGACAAATGGCAGCAGGCGTTCTGCTGTTACAGGGCTCACTGCATATACCTCTGTTGTTTCTCACAAAGGCCAAGAAGTATTTTTGCAAGTTTCTCATTCTGCAGTCACTGATGACCTCATGTTCATCTGGGTTTTAATTCTAAGTGATAAAATTGTACCGCGTTATAATGGCATTTTGATTTCTCTTCACCATGATTGGTTTTTTGCAGGCTTATTAGCAAGAGCTGGATGTGTATTCTAAAGTGATTGAATGTAATATAATAAACAGTTGCTCCAAATTCTAATTACATTTGCTTCTCCTGTATTCATGCAGCTTTTATCAGTGAGTAGTCTACTGGATGAGTTTATTGGCGAGAACATTCATGGGATTGGCTAATGCAAAGCTGTATTTTGAAAATTTCTTTAACAAGTTTCATATAAACACTTTCTTGAATGAAGGCATTCTTTTTCTGTCATCACTCAGCAAAATATTTGAATTTAAAAACTTGCCATTATGAGTTAAAATGTGCATCAGGGTTACCAGGTTCAGTGGAAATACCAACAATCTGCAGGTTCTCGGGAGGATTTCAGGTCTCCAGGAACTTCTGTGTTGTGTCTTGTCAAAATAGGTTTGATTTCGAATGTTGAACGTGTAAAACAAACTAGTTATATGTGACCTGCAAGTGTATCCAAGGTTCATTTGTAGAAATAACTGAGCGAATAATTTCTGCTAATGAAAATAATTTTTAAAAAGCTTTGGGTCATACAGAGGAAGGAATGAAATTTCAAATTTGGTAACATCTTGTTAACTTGGATCTACTTACAATAAGTTGTTACTCTGCTGATGTACTCTGCTGGACAGTCTCCTAGAAGCCCGCAATAATAAATGAAGGTGCATGAAGTTATATAGCCAGTGGTTGCTCTAGCAGTGTACCATCCAGTTATAGAAGTAGAATTCACTGTATGCTCTGGAAATCCAGTGTGTATGGATGTATGTATGCGTGTGTCTGCATGTGTGTATGGATGTGTGTATGCTTTCGTTTGTGTCTGTGCGTATAGATGTGCTAAAAGACTTCTTGCTGTGTGTTCCTTCTGTGTTTTTTAACAATGTAGGAAGGACATCTAAAAGGAAGCTTATCTTCCTAGGAAAGGGAGGTTAATACAAAAAGGGGATTCATTCTCTCTCAGATAGGTGGCCAAGGATAACCACATGTCTTGAAAAATCTGCTACTTTATTCTCTGGCTTTACTATACATCTATTAATTGACAGTCGGTGATACCTAACTATGAACATACACATACCTGAGAAGACAAATATTGTGAGGTTAATCCACTGCAATCCCTTGGTTGACACCTTTGCCAGCTTCTTCTTAAAAGTTTTAGATTCCTCAGGCAAATTTCACATGACCTGTTTCCTTCTCCACTGAGAACATTTGGAAAAAACTTTAGATCTTTTCAGAAGGCAAAAATATTTGGAATTCAGCATATTCCAAAGTGTATATATTTGAGCCTTTTTCTTCATATTCCAGATATATTTTGGGGATATTACAATAACTAGGGGAGCTCTTTCCATAGTAGGATGACAGCAGGAAGAGGGTTTGATTTGGAGCGATTGTGGGAAGGCATGAGCTGAAACTTCACATTGAAGATGTGTATTGCCTGGATGCATACAGACCTTCTTAAAAACTTAAACTCTGTGTCACTTTAATGACAAGTTATCCGCCTAAATGAGCAGCTTTGTTTCTCGTCCTGCCCTGCATAGGCTGGCTGGTTCCTTGAAGAAACTTTCTTACTTTCTCCTTTTCTCTATCCCTGTCTCGCTGCCGTCGCCCACTCGTATGGGGAAGTATAATCCTCGCGGTGGGTTACCTGGCATGCTGATCTCCAAAGAGTGTCTAACTATACAAGTACATTGTGCCAGAGTGATCTCTTGCTCTCTTGATTCCTTTGGCTGGAACATGAAACAGGGATCAGAGCTGAGCCCACTGATTAGTTCTTAATCATGTGAGAAGCCCCACTGACCTGAATTGCTACCGCTCGCTGTGACTCCGTGTATCGTCACTTACACGTCCTAAATTAAAAGGTTTATAAAAGACTTGGCTTGCTATGTCTCAGTATGTAACTTAGCACTTTGAAAAAGCTGTAAACGTTTTTTTCTCTTCAAAGAGGAAAAATAATGCATGCGGTTGCTTTTTTCCTTCTGCTTATTAGCCTTTACTTTTGATAGCTTTTACTGTTGTTTCTGTATAATAGCTGATTAGGCCAATTTTCCACAGGAACATTAGCACTTCAGGTCTACTGTATCTTGTCACAAGAGGTGGCACACTTGAGATGAATTGTGCACACTGTAAGAAGTCGGTGAAGCAGCAGTGAAGTAGTTAATGCCTCTTGGCCTAGATTACAGTGCAGCTGGCCCAAATCAACTCAGAACATTTGTAGTACAGAAATTGCTTCAGCTCAAATCAGACAGACTTCTGCAAAAAGGATCAGGGTAGCCTTTTTGCTAGATGGGTAGGTTAAGACGACCCACTTTAACTGGATGCCTGATTTAAGTGGAACACTCTTGTTTAATACAAGCCTTCTTTTATCTTAATGGTATTGGCAGAGCAGCCCATTTGTCTCAATTTCCTTCAAGCAACAGTTCTTAAGCCAAACCTTGAAAGCTGCAAATTCTACTGCACCTCAGCAAAATCATATACCTTGGGCTTATTCTGGTTTCCACACAAGGTGACTAATTTTCTGTCTTGTCTCTCCCCAATATTAGAGTAGAAGTACATTAGTAGCATTGATATTTTCACACCTTTCTCTTTTGCTTTTAAGTACAATAACATGTCATGGTATTAATACCTTGAATGTAACATGAGTTGCAAATTCCATGTGCTTCATAAGGGAACATGATTCCCTTATCCAACAAAAATGACCAAATAGATGTAGTACTTTTAACTGTGCTAATATAGCATTTTTCAATGGTTAATAATACAAAATGCAGTGAAACCCCTAATGCTGTTCTTTTTTGGTTTTGAGGAAATTTGAGCTGAGTAATCAACATGCTTACAACAACTTTCAGATAAGATGATCACTTGTACAACCTGCTGCTGTTCATTTTCTTATCAATAAGTATTCTTTTTATAGGAGAAAGAATACTTAAGTAATGTTCTACTGTGAAATATTTTACTTGCAATGAGATTTTCTATCATATCCATTATGGTGGATTTTTTGAGCCTGCAGAAGCCTTGCTGATAAAGGTGTCCCTTTTGGCATTTTGCTGCCAACATAGATGCCAGAGAATGTCATCCCTCAAGAATCATCCCTCAAGAAAATGAATTCAAGGAAATTGTAGAAATTTGAATTAAGTACTTGTTCTTACTATTTTTATGTAGTCATTTCTAGAACTTAAATATGTACATGTGTATATAGTGAACTAAGCAGTATAGGTACATTGCAGGAGAACTTACTGTTCTGCACTGGGGGGGAGCAGGGATGAGAGGGAGAGAGGAGAAGAGAGAGAGAGGTGGTGCAGTATTTCTTTTTGGATCTCAATAAGAAAGGCCTGACAAAAACAGCTTATTAGAAGAGCTGTTTTAATAATACAGAGTAAGAAGAGGAATACAGAGAGCAAATAAATCTTACGACCCTTCAGACTTTGGGTATCCCACATTCACACAGATTCAGACGGACCCTGGGTGGATCTCTCCCACAGCAAGCTGTGCAGATCCTGTCAGTGAGGAGAAAGCTCCTCCTTTTCGGTCATTTGCTCTATTAAATAACTTTCTTACAAGATAACAACTCTATTCATAAAGGATATTTGCATGAGAACTCCTTGCTGCATATTTAGACAAAAGCAGGGCCATGTGGGTGGCATGGCCACCAGTACCAAGTTATAGTGTGCTGGCTGGGGTTATCCTGTGGCTGAGAGATTTGTGCAGCATGGCACAGCACGGGCCTGGGCATGCTCAGGTTAAAACTCTTGCGGAGCACTAACTCCTCAATGTGCAACTCTTCTGGTCAGGATTAATGGATTCCACCCCTTGATCCAACCACAGTTTACGATTCCCAAAGATACTGTAAGTTACAGGTTATATTAATAACATACTGGCAGGCATAGTCTGTTGGAGATCACTGACTCCTCAAATATGGTGCCTTCTGCAAGGCTCCCAAGGCACTTGCTGTGCTGTGGCATGGGTGAGATTTGCTGAATGGAACTTATATCTGCTTATTGCAGATGAAAGCATCCCTGATCTGTGCACAGGCCACAGAGTTGTTCCATAACTCTGGAAGTTGGTCTTCTCATACATAGTTCTGTACATCAAGGAAGGTGCAAGTTTCCATCAGCACACGGTTCCCGGCATGGTAAGACTGATTCTGAAGAAGATGCCTTTGAGATTCAAAGAGTATTTTCTGGCAGAGAAAGGCAGCAAAAGTGTATATACTGTGCAGAATGTACAGTTCTGTATATAATTTCTGACTTTTTATGATGAAAGCTTCTTGGAAATCAGACTCTTTGTTTTGTTTTGTTTTTCCAGGGGGAATTAAACTGGGACCAAAACAACATGCTTTGTATTGTCAGTATTCTCCTTCTCCCCCAGTCTCAAAAAAAACCCCACAAACCAAAACAACTTGCAATCCTCTTAAAAGGTTTGAATTTCTGCTCAAAAAACTTACAATTCAGAAGCTGTGGCTGAGCTACCTAGCATTTCCTTCAAAGGGTGTCCAACCTGCACACATCGAGGGTTGTCTGATGGATATGTATTGATTTGAATATGAATTCAAATGTATGTATTGATTTGATATGAATTTTGGATACTTATTACCTCTCTGCAAATAAAATTACATGCTATACCCATTGAGTTCCTTATGCTTGAAATGGGTTGCATGGTTGCTATGCTTCTCCTCATTAGACAAAGAAGGATAAAGTAGCAAGTAACAATGAAATATGTTTATATATATATATGTGTGCCTCTCTTGATATTCTTTGGCTGAGAACAAAAGCATCCATAGATGCTCTGTATTTCTGATTCAGTACAGCTGTTCAGAACTATAAAAATTTCTTAGGACAAACTCAGCCCTGGGTATACCTAGACCTAGGTCCTTTGCAGATTTTTGCCAGGGCTTGCTGTTATTCTTTGCACTGATCTAATAATAAATCTTTGATTATCTTACTGATTTAGTGGAGCTGTGCCTGTTTCTGCCAGAGCTGAATTTGGCTCTGTGACTTCAGACGGAGACAAACGGAGTTCTCCCAGGCTTGGCCAGAAGGCGTTTCCCCTTTGACATTGCCACAAAGGTCCCAGTTTGATTATGCGATGCATCAATACATACATTGCCCACAAAATAAAACAGAGTCAAGACAAGGTTTTGTAAACTTCACTAGATGATTAAGTCTGACATAGCACTGTACTAGCAGCTGGCAAAAACAACTACCTTGGAGACGAGATCAGTTCAGATATCAACTTTATTTTTAAAAGGTGTGTGAATATAAACTGAATACATGAAATATTTTAGGTCAGTTGTGTGTTTTTTCATGGAAAGAGTAGCTTTGTCTTGTGTTGCTTTTACCATAGTATTATGGATTTTATGTAGTTTATCAAGGCAAATGTCTTGTTTGTGGTTTGGGGTTTTTTTTAAAATCTTTTTAAATTGGTAATTTTATTGAACATTTAACAACTCATCACTTGGGTTAAAACACTTTAATACAGATGGGCATCCACTGATGATACTAAAGCATGCAACATAGATTGCTGCTATTTAGGGACACCAGTTGTTATCATTTTACAGAGAAAATAATTCCAGGCAAACTAATTCAGGTCATATAATGAAGGGAAAAGTAGAGGCAAGGGAGGACAGTCTGTTTTACAAGCCAAATTGGCTGGTATTGGTGTGTTCAGAAAAACTGACATTTTGTCAACCTATTATTGCAAAAGATGTTTCCAATTTTTGACCAGCTATCTTACATGTCTTGCTTTTTGCAGTTGTAAACAGCAGACATACAGTTTAGACTTCTGGCCAGTCTGAATGGAAGAGCAATGCCCCATGCAGGATTGACTGGAAAGAAAAGAAAAGAAGGAAACTTCAAAGTTGGAATCATATTCCCAAATCTGACTTTGATAGGGAAAAGGAAATATACTAGTGGTTCAGGAATGCTTTTGTATGGTGAATTTTGTTTATAAGTGTAAAAAAGCACAATTTCTGTGTTTAGCACTTAAAAATAGAGCAGAATTATGCATTTAATTTTACTTTCCAAGAATATGTTATGGGCTTTTAAATGGAACTAGTTGCCCAGTGTTTAGTCACAAAACTGTTTCTGAGGGATGTTGAGTGCAGTCTATGATGACTTTTTCCCACACTCAGAGATGGATAAAAATAGAAGTAGCTCTGAAATACACATTTATCTTGAATCCCGTACAAAATCACTAGCAGGGTTAATGATTTAGGAAGACTGAGTGAAGGAACTGACCCTGTGTAGTAGTAAATGTGTTGTCCCAAGCCTTCATTTCATGCGACTATGGCATTTCAACAAATGATACCTGAATGCCCTCGAAGAGTTCCCCACCCTCATCTCTTTGGTTTTCTCCAGGTTTGTGCTTTCCCCCTTTTTTCTAGCCCATGTATAATTTGGATATTTTTTAATGTCCTGAGAGAATGGAAAAGCATTTTCAGGATTTTAGTGAAGATCCGTAGTGTTTATTTGCAGTACGAATTTCTCTGGCAGTCTGGAGGAAATTGAAAATCCCCTGTGACTTTAAAGGAGCAGGGAGCATTTGGAGTTTAGGATTGCTGCTCTGTATTGCTGTTGGCAGGCCTGTTGCATGTTTTCCAACTCTTCGGTGTGGCTGTGGTCCAGGATTCATTGTTCTTCATCACAGGGAGTCTTTCCGTTACCTTCTACCAGTATTTGATAAGGCTTTTTTAGACTTAAGATTAACTATGCCTCCTTCCAATGACTATTACTAGTGCGATAATCCATAGCCACAAAAATTCAGCTTTGGAAAGTTGTCACTACATGAGTGAGCTTGCTTGAAATTTCAGAGGTTCCAGGAAGAAAATAATATGCTATCTCTATGCCATCTATTACATCTTTCAGTGAATGTTTAGGTAAAATTTTACTTCAAAATTCTGATATTTCACAGCAAACATTAATTGAATGGAATTTTTATGGCTACCAACAGATACCACCAAGCTCCGTTATTGTGTAATCTGTAAATGAAGGAACCCTGTCAAGGGCATAATTATCTGTCTTCTTTAATTAAACAGCAGTACTGTGCACAAACACAACTGCTAAAAAATAATCCTATAGAGAACCAGTACAGTTTGTATTAGTGTTCTGATGGCTTCATATGAAACAGTTTTCCAATCTCATTAACATACTGAAAGACAATAATAGTTAGGCTGTTGGAGTTAGGAAGTTGCGTAGTTTTTCTTGATTAGATTAGGCTGTGCATGCTATCCATACAGTGGTACTGCACAGCAGAGTTAATGAAGCTGTTAGCATGATCTGTCATGCCAGAAAAGATCCTGAAAAGAGTTAGGAAGTGACTGGGAATATTTAGATAAGGTACACATTAGATACGCTGCATTCTCTTGTAGAAGATACAAGTTTGCATTTAAAAATATTCAATGACCTCTAGCAGCTGCTATACTTAAGTCAGAAATAGGGACTTCGTGAAGTCTGTTACGCTCCCAATGTCATCCTATTTTAGTAAAAGGCATGAGCTTCTATGATACACTGCTTATCAGGTGCATACAGTGTTCATTAAAAAAAACAACCCAGCATTTATATTGTCATTTTGTATTGTCATTGTCATGAGAGCTGTCAGCATATTTTTCCAAACAATTTGGTAGGTGCATGCCTCTCAACTTATGCATTTTTTATCACATATGTAAATTAAATACTCTGGAAAAAAAGAGACAAAAGCACATTTTAGATGGGCAGTATGTGCATCAGCTAATGGGGATGTGTAGGTTAAGCTGAAAAATGAAAAAATAAGAAGGGAAATTAAGGTTGGTGCAGCAATAACAAATTTTAATAATGTGTGTTTAGAATGTTGGTTCCATTAATGATGACAAATTGCAAGGGGTGTTTTCATTATGTGCAAGTTCATATCACCTTATCTTGATCTGATGGGGGAAAAAAGCAAATTGGTGAATATCATTACATCTTCTTATTGTTTTGCCTATAACCACAGAGAGGAATTGTAGTTAACTTGCTACATGCATCTCAGGATTATTTACTCAAAGTTGCTTAGGGATACATGAAGATTTCAAAAAGCTATTTAATGTGGGTACTCGGGAGTAAAGAATTAATTAGACCATTTCGTATTTAGAAGGTAGACATTAAAAATACATTGTAGGATTAAGCTTTTACATATAGTGAAAAGGAGCTTAAATTCACTGAAAGAAATGCTAATTTTCCAGAATTAAATGAAATGCAAACCACAGTGAAATTCTTGAGAACTGTGAAACTCAGCACTATGGGGGTCAATATTTTATTAGCTTTAAATTATTTTAAGATAATTCATTTTTTTTCTACTGTAAAACAGCATGAAAAATCTAATCTTGCAGAAGGCATACCATTATCAAAATATAATGTTCAGAGGATTATGATATGCATACTGGAGAACTTTCTAATGGTGTGGTTAGATGATTGCATTAACACTGTTTTTTTTAGTTACCTATCCCTTGTCTAGCTTACAGTAAATGATCTCTGGCCTTCTGCAGGGCAAGGAAAAAAGTTATTTAAAGCAATGCTGAAGGCCCCACACAGCTGGACAAAACCTGTTAAGGTCATTTTGAAGATCACTACTATGATCATAAGCAAGTGGCTGCCCCATACGTACCTGTCACAACAAATTAGCCTCTCTTTTGCAGTAGTAGTATACAGGTTATGCAAAGGGTAACTAAGGAGTAAACAGTATTTTTGTGCTTGTGGCCAGAATTCTGCTCCAACTCTGTTTCAGTACTAGTGTTTTTTCTACCTTTAGCATGTAAGCACAATGGGATGGTCAGCACAGCAGTTCTTCCTTATTCAGAAGTCTGATTTTGTTTGATTTGGGGTAAGTGGATAAAAAGCCCTAGAAGAGGTCAATGCCTGAATGATAAATAACAATGAATAATAATAATAAAAAACCCTAATAAATTAATATCCAAAACTTTTATACTCCTCTTGCTGTTGCAAGGAGAGTTTATTCAATGCACACAGATAATTCCTGATCAATGGATAAGTCATAGGATAAACATGTGGCAGGAAACAAAATTAATTAAAAAGAAGCAAAGGTCATTTTGTGTAGCATGCTAGAGGTACAGTGAAGATAAATACACAGGAAATTAAATTTGTGAGGTGAGTTTCATATATTATTCATCCACACCTGCAATTTTTGTTTATGAAAGCAAAAGAACACACCTCAGTAGCCCAGTAAATGCAGTATTGCCTATACTAGGAAGAGACCATAGGCTTTGTACTGAAGTCACAGACCCTCCAGACTGGAGTTTGCCAAGCTTACTTTGTCTGAACTTGTATTGAACTGCCTGAAGCTTTGTTTTGGCCTGTTTAGGTGTCATAGCAATTTTCCTAAGAGTCAGGAGGCCATGCCTAGTTTGGTTTACTTTTCACAGAATCACAGTCATAAAGGTTGGCAGTGGTCTCTGGAGGTCATCTTGTCCAGCTCTCTGCTCAAGCAGAGTCAGCTAGCGCACATTGCTTAGGACAACGTCCAGTCAAGTTTTGAGTATCTCCACAGATGGAAAATCCACAGCCTCTCCAGGCAACCTGCTCCAACGTTTCACTACCCTTACAGTAAAAATAATTTTTGTCTTACATTGAAATGGAATTTCCTGTATTTTATTTTGTTCCCATTGCCTCTTGTCTATTCACTGGATACCTCTGAGAAGAATCTGGCTCTGACTCTTTACTCCTCTGAGTAGACATTTATGTACGTTGATGAGATCCCTCTCTGAGCCTTCTCTTCTCCAGACTGGACAGTCCCAGCTCTCTCATCCTCTCTTGTATGACTGATCCTTCAGTCCCTTCATCATCTTTTCAGGCATGGACTCTCTCCAGTATGTCCATATCTCTCTTGTACTGGGGAGCTGAGAGCTCATCCAAGCACTCTAGACATGAGCTCACCAGTGCTGAGCAGAGGGGGAAGAAAGGTTTGCCTCACTTGACCTGCTGGCAATGCTCTCCCTAATGCAGCTGAGGGGGCTGTTGTCCTGCTTAGCTGCAAGAGTGCATTGCTGGCTCATGGTCAGCTTGGTGCCCACCAGGACCCCCAGGTCCTTCTCTGTAGAGCTGCTTTCCAGCTGTCAGCCCACAGCATGTCCTGGTGCCTGGAGTTTTTCCTCCCAAGGTGCAGAACTCTGCATTCCATTTGCTTATCGTAGTGTGGTATAGCCATGATTTTTACATAGTAGCAATAAGTATTTATTCTGTATGGACTGAAATATTTATGGTTGTATTATAATGATAGGATGGTATATATAATGATCTGAACATGAGGAAAAAGCTCTTCACTGTGAGGGTGACCGAGCACTGGAACAGGCTGCCCAGAGAGGTTGTGGACTCTCCTTCTCTGGAGATATTCAAAACCAGCCTGGACGCCATCCTGTGCAACCTGCTCTGGGTGATCCTGCTCTAGCAGGGGGGTTGGACTAGATGATCTCCAGAGGTCCCTTACAACCCCTACCGTTCTGTGATTCTGTGATTCTGTGATGTAGTGTGGAGGAATACAGTCCTGGTATTATTGCCAGCTCCTTACAAGTGCAGATATAGGATGCAATGTAGAGGAGTACAGATATGGGATGGTAGGAAAAGGGGAACAGGCTGGCACTGTAGTTAGCAGTGGACAGTTAAAGAAATACAGCTATGGAACTGAGTACAGTCAGTTTTAGGACAACAAAGAAAACTACCATCCAACATATGTAAAGCATGCCTTATATAGTACATTTGGATGTAACGTCACCTTGCATACCAATGAAGAAAGAGCAAGGTGTAAAAATGTGTTAACAAATATCTAAAAATGGCCCGAAGCACATCCTAGAGTGGAGAGGAAGAGGAAATCATGACATCACACTCCTCCCAGAGAAGGGGATTCAGGATGCTGAGGAGTCACTGTATGCCTCCCGCCCCACACATAAAAGTGATTAATTTTAGTATCCAGAGGGGCAATGAAGGACACCAGAAAATAAGCATAGATATTAGGCATGTGCATATNATGTGTTAACAAATATCTAAAAATGGCCCGAAGCACATCCTAGAGTGGAGAGGAAGAGGAAATCATGACATCACACTCCTCCCAGAGAAGGGGATTCAGGATGCTGAGGAGTCACTGTATGCCTCTCGCCCCACACATAAAAGTGATTAATTTTAGTATCCAGAGGGGCAATGGACACCAGAAAATAAACATAGATATTAGGCATGTGCATATAACTAGTTTAACTCTATTATTGAGACTTTTTTCTATAATAGCATTCTCTCATTTTCTGTTTCTTTAATAATTAGATGTGAATTAATAATATTTCATTGATTATTAACATTTCAGGCATAATAACAGTAAATTCTTGGCTTTACACATAAGGTATGTTTGTAGCCCACAGCAAGATTTTGAGTGTAACACCCCTCTATGATCCTCTTTATTTCTATAAACATATCTGTTGACCCAAACCACTGTTCAAAAACCTGAAGGATGGTTTAAGCCTAGATCCCATTTTGTTTCTACTTGAAAGAGAAAAAGCTGTGTTAACTGCTTTCACGTGTCTCCTTCTAACCCTAACTCAGTATCCTCCCAGTCCTAGAAGTGTGCTCAGTGCCACTGGTGCCTGTGAGTAGGAAGATGCATGTCTTCTGAAGAAATTCCCTCTGCTACTCATCTGTAAGATTAATTCTGCCATGGTGTGTAGGAACTTGAATACTTAGTTCTTTCTCTGCTTATTCAGGCTTGGTGGAGATTACACAGCGTTTATACGATGTTTCTAAATTCTGTCCCAGAGCAAAACTGTTTTATTACACCCTTAAATCTTTTCTCTACCCCTCTGGCAAAGGGGTGATTCTTAATGATTCCTTATCAAAGAACACCTTTAGATGAGAAGTCAGATAAGAAATGACTTAATATACTAAATAAATTCATTCGTTCAAAACTCCCTATATATTGTCCCAGTGTAACTACTTGTTTAACCACAATCAGGGCCCAGGTAACTTAGCCATTTGTGAATAGTATCGGTTAAATGTATGTGCGTTCTTTGTTACTTCATAACAAAGCAATTACCACAGTAACTGCCACACATATGTTGTAGAAGGGAAGAATTAGTGAAAAGAGCAAGCTTTGTTTAAAGTCAGGTGCCTTTGTCACTGAAAATAATCACAGAAATTATCTTTGCAACAAAAGCTTGGGGACGTGGAAAGGGAGAAGTCAGCGGTGTTAGGCACAGACATTTTGAGCACTTGTGGAGGACCAGTCCAGTTTGACAGCTGTACCTAATTTCTAGGCCTTAGTAAGATCTCCTAGTTAATTACAGTGTTTGGTGTTTCCATAGCAGTATGGTCTCTCCAGAAATATGCCTTGGGCAGTATAAACTAACCATTGCTTTGTTTTTATGAAAATGCACAAATGTAGCTTGATCATACTTAGTTTTTAAGAGAAGAGGGCTGTATATGCCACAAGGTTCTTGGTGCACTTTGGGAAAAGGGCTTCGAAGAGCTTTATTAAATGTGTGCTCCTTATAAAACAATACTACATTATAAGTCTTATAAAAATGTTTAAAAAAAACCCGGAATAACAAATGCTAAATTATATAAAGAACAAAGGCTAATAATGCAAAAGACTAAACATGGAGTTTAAAGCTGTTGTAAACTAGTCCCCCGTATTTAAATTAAAATTAGTGAGGGTGACAAGTATCATATATGGTGTAATTTCAACTACATTTTTCTTTTTCCCTCTGTTAAATTCTGATCTCAGCTAAATTCTGTCTCTGAGCCATCCAGAATAAGGTTGTCCCTGTTGTTTTGTATGCAAGAGTTGATTATGACAGACTTTGTGATTGAACAGCAGATATCACAGCAGATTTGGAAATATCATCCTGCACAATGTAACTGATTAAAATAAAAATATCTAATGCCTTCCTTGTACTTATACCCCAATCTTTTCCCCTGATATTCTGCTTACTACAGAACATTTCACTGCAGTCTGCTTTTTCAGAAACAAAGTCACAGAAGTGAGATCCCTAAAGAAAAATGCTGTATGAATTAAAAGAATCCTTAGTGCCATTTCCATCCAGATGAAGGGAAAAAATGGTGGTGTCTTTAGTATCTAAGAATACAAAAGTATAAGCAAATTTGCAGAGAGAAGCAAGAAGGATACTGCTATCTTTGAAGGCATATGAGGCACAAATATCCATTACTTGTAATATTCATCACAGAAGAATAAATTATATGGAGAAACTGGGTAGGGGAGCCATGAAAATTAAAATATGTCAACTCAAACTGAACAGTAAACATAAGCTACATACTGGAGATAATAAAGAATGTGATTCCTCTGTTGTCCTTAAAAAATGGGAAATAAAAGAAAGAAAACACACCAGTATATTAAAAAGGTTAAAGACTCAGGTTTTTTAGGGGTAGCACATGGTAAACACAGCAATTGAATTATATCACAGGGTATCCATTCCATGCAGTGATATATATTATGCAAAGGCTTTTGACCTTTAAGAAAATATGTTGATGATTTTCCTCTGCATACAGAAAAATGTCAGCATAGGTGTAAATAAATGTCATTAACTTTGTTTTTGTATTCAGAGTATATCCACAAGGACCAAGATGTACTGGTATTCAGACACCTGAATGGAGAGCGTTTGAACCACTCATTAACCCTCCTAGTTCATTTGACTGCTCAGGCTGCCTCGGAGATGTCAGCCTCTCTCATCATTAAGGAAATAGGTTCTTGTCAGGACTATACAAAATGAGGATTCATATGGTCTTACTACTAAAACTGCATGCATCACATGTATTCACATCATGTTTTGAAGAACTGCTTTCCCAGGGACCTGAAAAAGCCCAGTTTTGATTTTCTGTTTTGTCATTTGAAACATGCAGGTATGAAAATTAGAAAATGTAGAAAGAGCACTGTTTGCTTTCATATAGGAATATGTGTCTATATCCTTCACCCTTTAAAGGATGCATTTTCAGGCCAAAACTTCGTGTTGGAATGTTTCACGTTTCAGAGTATGACCCTCTTTGAAGCAATACATTACAGTCCAGTTAATAGAAAACAGTGCCCCTCCATAAACTGAATACCTGGGACATTTCCACGATCCACATTTCTGTCTGTTCTCTAGTTGCTTTGTCCAAAGGGAGAAGGGAATTTACTGCACTTAAGATGCCAGGGAGAGGTGATGATGGGAGTTCTTAAGGAATCTAAGCCACAGTCTGTGCTGTTGTTCTCTTGGTCCAAGCAGGGTGGTCCAAACAATACCTTATTTCAAGAATCTGCTAATGCTCCTATCTATTTTCACCATTTCAAATTTTGAAGATATGATCCATTTCATTATTCAGTGATGAACTATAGTGAAGTAGCATAAGAATATTTCCTCCCTCCAGAAACAAAGTTAACATTGGTATGCAACTTTTCAATATTTTAAAAATCTATTTTTGTTCCTTAGTTTTACAGGAGTGTTTCTAGGAGTAAATGCTGTTGCTTTAATAATAACAATGAGTGGAAATAAATGCCTGCAGGCAACTTAGGTTTCATCAGTATTTTCATACAATTTAAAAATGATTGATTGCATAAATTGTTGGGAATTGCAGGCACTCAGCATATTTAAAAATTAGGTCACTTGTATAGATGTGGGAGCCAGATTTAAGTGTCCAAGCTGAAGAAAAATTCATGAGGGTGCTTAATTACATCTTGCACACTAGCCTGTCCTGGAAAGCTGGATGCTCAAAGGGTGATCCTGTAGATGCCTACCTCTTGTTCAGATCTTTGATTTCAATAGCAGTACAGAGATCAGTAAGCAAAGTCATAAGAGTGTCTGCAGGACTGAATCCATCGTAGAAATCCTCTAAAGTATGTCAGATTGTACCGGGGCTCATAATTCTCCTTTCTGATACAACTCAGTAACTTTCAGCTTGCTGCCTTGACATCCTACACCACTACATTGCGAAGCTGCTTAAATACTCCATGAATTTGTTGGTAAAACTATGTTGGGATTTCTTTTCCTTAATAGCTCATTGATACATTTTGTGCTGTACTACTGAGAGATTAACAAGGGACTCAATGATGGAAGACTTTATAATAGATACTTTGTAGCCATTTATAAATTGTTATGTCTTTCAGTGTATGATTCAGTATGAATTTAGGTTTTAAATGTGTTATCAAAAATGTTTTTCTATATAGAACTAATTTTCAGACATTAATAACCAAACCATTCACTCCACATCAAGAGCACCTTCTGCTGTGAACATGACAGCTCTGGAAATAATGCATTTTACCTTTGCTCTCGACTTACATCCTGAAGCATATGCAGTTTTGGAGCAAACAAAAACAATAGAAATATGCTGTTCAGGAATATTTTTCTTTCAGAGTTCTAAAGGATTCAAAATCACTAGGCAGTGTGATGTACTAACAATAGATGTTGCTTGGAGGATAAAGAGGTTGAAGTGGAAAGAACGAGAAGTTGATTAGATCTTGCAGGGCAATCTGTCACGTGCACATGTGTTTATAAATGCGTGTCTGTTTGTGTATATGTACATGCATACACGTATGCAGCTGTGGGTGAAATGTATTAGTATATGTGCAAAACCACTCAAAAATACAGCAATAATTTTCTGATCTTTCTGAAACTTCTTCATTTTAATGAATACTGTTACAAATATGCTTAGTTCTAAAGCGTACAGTATTTAGTATGACTTGTAAAAAGGTTCGATGATGTATCACTATCTTTTTCTTCAAGGGACATACAACTTTGGTCTTTGTTATGTCATTTGGTTGTCCTGAAGTCAATCATTTATGTTGGTTTAAAAATCTTGCTTAGAAATACTGCTAACTGACACTGCTTAGTGACGTTGACAGTGGGTCTGCCAACTTGTACAGCAAACGTGATTTTGAAAATAAAAGACTACAATTCAAGAGTTTAAATTAGTGGTTGCTAAGAAATCCTTAAAGGTTTTTAAGAGTTTGGATTTGGATAAACATCAGAAAGTCAAGCTTAGCTGAATTCTTTGGTATACAACCAAGCTGCAAACTGCATGCTTGAAGAAAACTTTAGAGAATTCTCTTTAATGAATGTTGTGTGACTATCCATGCAGAGCAGATTGGATCAGTGCTCTGTTCCTCAGTATTTCAATTTAGAGAATTTCGAGTACACAGTGCAAAAATTTTAAGAAGGGAGTAACCTTCAAGATTTATGAGAATATTACATTTTATCCTTCCTTTCAGTCTTCAGAGCTCAAAGGTGCCACTGCAGAACATGACAAATCAATCTGCAGGTTAGAAATAATCCCAAAGTGTTCAGTGGAGCTGAACCTCCATGCAGGACTGCTGGTGAGGAACATGTTCTACCATTCTCTGCCCAGCTACAGAACTGCACTGTACTCATATAGGAGAGATGTTGGTTGTGATAGCTTATATTTTTGAGCTGGTTCAGATCTTTTTTTTATAAGATACATGTCTGTTGGGAAAAAAACCCAGTTCATCAAAATCAAAACTATTCTCAAGAAAAGGTCAGCTTTAACAAAGGTTGTCCCTTTATGAAAAGGTATCAAAAAGTATAGAAACTGTGCTTGTCTCAATATAGCAGCCTTAAAATAAATATAAAATAATTACCTCCTCAGAATTTCATTTTGAAATTCACGTGAATGTGTCATATAATATAAACGTTTCAGAATTAGCTGAGTATTTTCCTATTAGATACAGAATTTTGTTTTATTCTTAGTTCTCAGAAGTGTCACATTCTTACTATTCTCTGTTGTACAGGTTTTCCCTTTTTAAATCTCTCTTTGTAATTTCTCAGTTATATTCCAGCTGGAAAGGTCTGAGTTTGGTAAAATATCAGGTACAGAAAATAGGATACTTATGTAGGGATGTGGCTTACTGGAGGTGTATCAAGCATACTTAATTCCCTTTTTGATACTGGTTAAAATCTTTTCTATACCAAGTCATAAACAGTAATCACTGTTGTTCAGTATTGCTTTTAATGACTGTTCAGTAGAGCATGTGTAACATCTGTGAAGAGTTTGTGTTCTTTTCCTGTCCTCTAAGATCTAGAACAGAGGAAGAGATCTTCAATGTTTTTAGAAATAGTTCTGATTTTTCTTAATTTCATTTTGAAGTATTTGGTATAGAAAGCAGAGTTAGGGAAAATAATAGAGAGTTGAGAGTGGAAAATAAGAAAGCTTATTTCTCCAGTCCAAGACAAAATTATTTTAGTCCTAGACCAACTTGGAAGAAACTAAAAACTATCACACAGATGAGTTTAAACATTTGAAGGAGTTTCCTTGCACCAGAGGAGAATAGTATGGCAACTTGAATCGTAATCTTGAGTTTTAAGTAGCTTTTCACACCTCTTCAACCAGGAGCACAAGGATCTTTGAAGATGAAACACAAGGCGTGGAACTTGATTCAAAGCAGAGGCAATGGCTGAGAAGATGTCTGGTACTGTACTCTCCTGCAGCAGAAAGCGGAGATTCCTTTATCTCAAGGAATGGCTTTAGATTAAGGAAGAAATGATGAAAGCATGAATAATGAAAAGTAAAAGAGGAGGCTCATAGTACATAGCTCATTTTATCAAGATCACACTGCAAGAAATGATTTCACAGAAACTTATGGTAAGAGAGGGGAAATCAGGCTGACACAAAACTCTCAAAGAATTTGACAGATACCAGCTACAAGCTAAACTACTGTTTTGAACTATCTTTCTGTTTTCATTATCTGTTACACTTTATCATTTATGAGGAGGAACAGGAAAGATAACAATGAAGGATCTGGGGTTTGTTTAGGGGATTGGAACTTTTTAATAAAAACAACATTGACAAAAATTCTCTAAAGGAACCATTCAGGTATCATCTGGTGTGCAGCCGAACCAGCATTACTGGTTCTTGGACACCTTTAGATTTGGCTCTCTCTAATGCATCTAATGCTATTCTACAGCTGTCTAAGGGCTATAGGGATTGGAAGGAGCTGACAAGTGCAGACAGGAATGTGTAACAGTGAAATTTGCTGATTAGAAAACATTTTTTCACACTGAGAACAATGCGATATTTTGTACTTTCAAGCTGTCAAAATAGAAGTTCTTGCAGCTGAGTGTCAGATGCAATTTTGTCAGAAGAGGCTCAAATGGAATGAAGTCTTCTTGTAAGTAAGTCATGCTTGTACAACTAGATAAATGTTCTTGATATCTTGATTTTTATTTACTTTGCACTAGAGGAAAAAGGACATTTAAGAATTTTTCATCTTTATTGTATGAGGATTTTTCGTGCAAAACCTTTTACCCTGCCACTGTATGCCTGCTTACTCTAGTATAAATTTGTGAACAGAAGGAGTTTGGAAAACCAGTGCAATATTACATTAATACTGAAAACTTAAAATCACAGACTTAATAAAAGAACTTTTCCTTTAAATACTAACTACTTAATAGGTTTGTCTTGGTAAATACCATTTAATTACAAATTAAATGCATGTTCCACACATTAATTGATAATTATGTTTAATATAGTAGACCCAAAAGTGATTACCTTCAACAAGAAGAGAGGTTGTAGAAGACAAAAATAATCATGTATTTACATGTAACAGGGTGCATTCTGTGTTAATCTTTTTCCACTACCTACTACTTAACTTGTAAACAAATGATCAATGATTTCCATGCATAAAGGACTAACTCAATATCTTTCCCCTGTAAAAGAAGCATTATAGATTTGTTTAGTTATAAATTCACTAAACAGAAAAATTAAGAAGGCAAATGATGCATACAGCCAAATTAAAATGAACTGTGGGAAAATAATTAAAAATTAATGTGCCTTAAATTTTATTCTAAGTTACTTACCACTCATGGTAGTTTTATTACTAATTCCAGAAAACAAACAGATGAACCAGGAAGAATACAGGCTTTATTTTACCTTAAGTGACATGGTGATATAAAAGAAGCAGCATTCAAACATGCTTTTTTATTGGGAGTTAGTATCAAGGCATGATACATTATCAAGATACTATGACAAATCCTTAGAATGCATGACAGGGCAATTGCATGTGAATTACAATGTGGAGATGCAGTGTCACTTTGATTGACGTGTTTTGTTTTTATTTGCCATACCTTAGAATTTTATTAGCAAATGCAAGATTGAAGAAGCAGATTTTGCTATTGAAAGCAGCTGTATGGATGGGTTCTACAATCCAAGACTGGTACTCGGAAGCACTGCTTGCTTTGATGAAAAGTTTCAACATTTCAGTGGATAAATCCTTTGCATTAGAGATGCAATACTAACAAATGAAATCTCAACATTTGGAACACGTTAGTCTTTTCTCCAGACTTGGAGGGCAAAGGCTGTTGCTTGCCAGATAATGCAGCTCAGCCAGGTTGCAGGAATGGGCAGAGTGGAAGCAGTGCAGAGACAGAATATTTATCAATGTGGCATGACAGGACTGATAGCTAGTGCTAGCGTCCATAATTGGACTTAAGGAGGAAGTGTCAATGACTTCATACATCCATTACCTTGAAACAAGTTGTGGGCATTGTCATGGCATTCCTATTGCAATTACATATTTTAGAAGTGGCAATAAGAAGGAAAATAGAATTTGCCATTTAATCATGTCTAAGGTGAAGGTCTTAAGTGGTGTCAGGGGTTGACCCTGGCAGGACTCCAGGTGCCCACCAAAGCCACTCTATCACTCCCCTCCTCAGCTGGACAGGGGAGAGAAAAATATAATAAAAAGCTTATGTGTTGAGATAAGGACAGGGAGAGATCACTCACCAATTATGTCGTGGGCAAAACAAACTCAACTTGGGGAAAAAACTAATATAATTTATTACTAATCAAATCAGAGTAGGATAATGAGTAATAAAACCAAATCTTAAGAAACACCTTCCTCCCACCCCTCCCTTCTTGAACTTAAATTTACTCCCGATTTTCTCTACCTCCTCGCTCCCAGTGGCACAGGGGGATGGGGCAGGGGGGTTGTGGTCAGTTCATCACACATTGTCTCTGCCACTCCTTCCTCCTCATAATCTTACCCTGCTCCATCTTGGGGTACCTCCCACAGGAGGCAGTCCTTCAGGAACAGGCTGCTCCAGCATGGGTCCCCAACAGGGTCACAAGTCCTGCCAGCAAACCTGCTCCAGACTGGGGTCCTGTCTCCATGAGTCCACAGGAGCTTGCTCCAGTGTGGGCTTCCCACAGCCTCCTTCAGGTGCATCCACCTGCTCTGGCATGGGGTCCTCCACAATCTGCAGGTGGATATCTGCTCCACCATCATCCTCCATGGGCTGCAGGGGGACAGCCTGCCTCACCATGGTCTTCTCCATGGGCTGCAGGGGAATCTCTGCTCTGGTGCCTGGAGCACCTCCTCCCCCTCCTTCTTCACTGATCTGGGTGTCTGCAGAGTTGTTCCTCTCACATCTTCTCACTCCTTGCTCTGGTTGCAATTGCTGTTACGCAGCAATGTTTTCGCCTTCTTGACTCTGTTATCCCAGAGACCCTACCACTGTTGCTTATGGGCTCGACCTTGGCCTGTTGTGGGTCCATCATGGAGCCAGCTGGTATTGGCTCTATTGGACATGGAGGAAGCTTCTAGCAGCTTCTCACAGAAGCCACCCCTGTAGCCCTCCTGCTACCTTGTCATGCAAACACAAGTGGTCTGTTTGCATGTGGCTTGAGAGAAGAAGGGTGAGATTCTGAGTAGCTTCCTCAGGATTGAGGAGAATTCTTTGGTCATTTCAATCCCAAGGGTAAACAGGAATTTACTGAAGATGCCAGACGCCCTAAGCTCACATTTTCACCTCTATCTCCAACATTGCTGTAGATTATCCCCATTCCAGTCCATGCAGTCAACCATACTTTGCACCTAAAGTTAATATTAGGATCCCAAACTGGAATTGTTACTAAATAAGGAGAGGCCCTGAAACACAGGTTTTCAAAGGCACTCAACAGTGTGTATTTCCCACAGACACCCCTAAAAAATTTTGCTCAATGAAGACAAGCAGAAGGGAAGTACCAAGCTGTGTCTTCAGCCTCCTTGATTTGGAAATTCCTCCTTTGGAAATTTTTCAGATCTCAAAATTCTGGAAATTTTCATCCTCTCAACAAATAAGTGGGGTAGATTTTCAGATTATGGATACTTTTTGGAAAAAAAAAAATAGCTAAGTATAAGCATACTTGCCTAATATTACTTGAAATGAGGATGATGGCTATAGGCAGAACCATTTACAAAAAATAACAGCTCTGTACATTTAGACTCACATTTGAATAAGATGTGCTTTCTAGTTACTTCTGTAATTTCCTTAGAATGTATTTTGTTTATAATTTGATAATTTGGATTAAAATCTTTTAGGCTACCAGATCATAACAGAAGTTTTACATCACGTACTCCATTGATGCACCTTGTATGTTTAAGGACCTAACCTGTATGTTGTTGCTTCTGATGCCTGAATAGATGCCTTAAACATTTTCAGTAATTAAAAAGTGCATATCTTATGTCAACTTCTGAAGAGTTGATTGGATTTTCAAGTGCTGTACCAATACTAGCAGCAGTGCACACACTTCTAGCTATTTATTATCAAACTTAGAATTATAACCACCAGTGTCAGTTCTTTTTTGTTTTGAGCATATTTACAAATGATTTTTTAAATTTATTCATTGAACTTTGGGGAAAATACTAAATTTTTGAAATAATGCAGATATATGAGCCTGAAGGGCCATGACAAAATGGCTGTGTCCTGCCATGCTCATGTTTAAAATCAATTCCAGTTTCAGAAACCTTATTTATGTGGTATCCTCTTATGTATTTATCTTATTTGCAGCCATAATATGTAAATGTTCCAAGCCCTTTTTTTTCTTAATTTATCTACATACACTCAACCTTGATAATATTTTGTTTCTTTTTGATAAAGTCTGGGTATTTAATACGGTGCCAGGAGCTTGTTCTTTTAAAGAAAAGATTGTGGTTTTCAGACATTAAAGAGACAGTGTTGGAAGCTGGCACTGATTTTTAATACTCATGCCTGGGAAGAAAAATCATCCTGCCTGGAGACATGGGAGGACCAGTACACTCAATACATTAAATCTGGCCAGTCTGAGAGTGCTGATGACTTTTTGCTCTTCTGCCTCAGAGGGCATTACTTTTCCCATTCCTCAGAGAATTTAGCTATTGCTGTGAAAGGATGTTGTGAAACAACATGCACTAAAACCCCTCAAGGATTCATGGCCTACCTGGAGTCTTTGCCTTTACTCCATACTCAGATAGTCATCAGAAACCATCTTTCATTCACAGCTGGCAAGGAAATGTTGGTGTCCCCTGACACTACCCTGTTCGATTCATTAGTTCCCTACTGAGTATTTAGTCTAAACCAAGACTGTGCAGGCTTTATGTGCAAGGTTTACAATAGCACTGATGGAGAAACTAATTTTTTGTGATTATCTTCGTTCCTTGTCATTTTTGACCACTTCTTTAATAAAACTCATGGAGAGGAAGCAGAGATTTCTCAGCAAGTTGGCATTTGAAATTGGAATTTCCCTCCACAAGGAGAAGAGAATCACTGTCAGCTTTGTTCTTGTCTCACTAAACCATCAGTGACCACTTCTTTCATCTGTTAGTTTCATAGAATCATATAGTAATTTAGGTTGGAAAAAACCTCTCAAGGTCATCTGGTCCTGACCCCCACTCAGAGTCTGGACAAATCTGAGGTTAAGTCAGATTGTTTGATAAGTTAAAATTTGAAAATTGCCATAGGAGGAGAATTTATAACCTCTTTGGGCTATCTGTTCCAGTGTTTGCCTGTTCTCACAGTGAATTTTTTCCTAATATCATTGGGCTTTCCTGTGTTGGAACTTCTGTATGTGGCCCATGGGTCTTGCACTGTAAATATCACATAAAACCCTGTCTCTGTATTTGGAATAAAGGTTGTCCTGCTTCTTGGGGAAGCAAGAAAATTTTAGTTAAAAATAACTTCTACATTCTTTTGTACTGTGATAGTGACTTCAAATTCTAAGACAAGAGTGTGAAGAAACACACTACTGTGACCTCATAGCTGCTTTTGACAGATATCTGAACTTTCTAATATGCTACAAGCCTGTGGGTGTGTCTTCCCTGGTAGAAAAACAATGCCTGTATCAAAATACACACCAGCCAGTATTTCTCATCTAATTACAGTACATTGAATATCTCATGTGAGTTTTTGTAAAGAAACCTTTTGACAAGGGATTTGCTGCACCACAGGTAATGTTTATGGGGGTTTTGTTATTTTATTAATTTTATTCTTCATATAAATATACCTAACAGGAAGCTAAACTTCTGTTCTTTCTCTATCAACTGTCTCTCTGAATCATTCAAAGTGACCTGTATTGATTGATTTTGTAGTTGTGGCAGCATGAACATTTTCATTTGTCCGTCTATCCAGTTGTGTCTCTTACTCCTGCAAAATCACTGTGTGACCTTTGAGTGTACGAGGAAAAATGACTGCCCACTCTGGGCTGATGTGAATTGTTGGTGTTGAAATGCTGTGCTCTCAGCTGTGAAGGTATTATCACAACCATCAAGGTTTTTTGAATGTTGATGTGGTATACACAATGCTTGGTACTTCTTAGAAAAATAGAAGATCCTTTGTGAAATATTTATACTTGGGTTCTTTGTTCCCTAGTCTGCAGAAGTTCAGGAGATTCATTGAGTCATACTGACTCCTCCAAGGAATGATAACATACGAAGTCGCTTTTTTTCATATCAGAGAACCAGGAAAGTCATCAGACATGACTAATTACAGACTACAGTGCAGTGCCATAAAATCAGATTTCTCTGACACCTGTTTTCTTTCATTCATCAAATTAAATATATCGAAAACATACAATCTAGTGGAAATTTAAAATACTATTATTTCCTCTTCAGTGATCAAAACAGTACCAATTGTTGTAATTTTAAAACACAAGTAGTTTTATGTTTCATTTTTATCAGGGATTTTTTAGTTTTGCTTCACAGTTGCCCAGCCTAACACATTTCCTCAGCTATGTTTTGGCTTTCTAACAGTGGAAGGCTATTTTAACTTCCAGGAAATACATTCCCTGTCCCTATTTGCCACTACTAACGTCACATTTTACCGTCCTGTAATCCTCTGTGTTAAATGTTTCACTTTACTCTTTCATTGCATTTCTTGCTGAAGTCTATGAATACCTTTTTAATTTGAAGCCCAGTTGCACTTTTTCTTATCAAAACTGAGAAGCTGAAAACGTTATATAACAAAGGACTTGTTTGTGATTTGTGATGATGTATCACTACAGAATTGGTTTCTTTTCAACTGCAGATGGAAGTATGAGATGAGCTTTGTCTGAAAATGTTTTCCGTTGGAAGGATGGTATAGGTTGGAAATTGAAAAAGTTATTGGTTTTGGATCTGGTTTATATTTGCAAATTTGACTTGCTGAGTACTGTACATCTTTTCATGTTTCCATCTTGGTGTCCCCATCTATATAGGAGAGAGAACATTTTAACCCCTGTAGGCTTGGATAAGGAATGCTATCCTGGTGTATTCTGAAAGCAATAACAATAACATCATAGAACCATAGCAGAAAAGATAGAATTGTTAGAATTTAGCATTTATTTATAATATAATTGATTGCTGAAATTCATGTATTTTGGATATTCATGCCAAAATTTCATGCCATTTTTCATGTTTAAACAAATGGCATGACTTTATGAAGCTTTATGTAAATGTGAACAAATATAATGCATGGAAGAACTATATTTAATTTGGTATACCATACACTTAGTACTTGCCTAGTGAAAATACAGTCAGCATATCATATGGAAATATTTTTAAAATATTTTAGGTAAATATTAAGTGTCACTGAAACAGTTACTTGTACCCACCTTTTGCATCTGCAGGAAAATAAATAAAATGTTAATAATTCTCTTAAATTTCAGAATAAAGCAGAAAATTAAAGATAATTATGAAGAAATGGATGCTTGGAATCCATTACATTTTCAGACCAAATGCTTTCTCTTTCAGCATCAGAAATGTTGCTTTTGCAATGAAGTAGGTAGCCAAATTTATTTTTTCTTCAACTTTCCAAAATAAACTATACAGATGCTCACCAGTCATGGATGTAACAGGCAGAAATAGCACATGGACTATCAGGCTACTTAATACAGAACATGATTGCCGTTCACTTTTTTAATAACTTAGTGTTGTTATCTCCCTTTTGAGTATAAGTAGAGCATTAAATCACTTCCATTTTATAAGGATCACATCAAAATACCAACAGTAGTATTCTGTCTGACTCCAAGTCTTTTGGTATCTGATTTTTCTAAAGCTTATTCAATTCTTTGTTTAGAAACCTATTACCAACCAAATTTTTAGAACCTTTTTATCTCTGGTTATATCCTACTTCTTGCACAAAGACATAAGTTATTCATTACTACTTGCAACATCTCATATCTCTTAGAAGATATGGTTTTTACTTTGCTCCAACATAAGGCAACAATTATTTTTCCCCATAGTTCTGTTCAAGTTGTCATGAAGCCTTATCCACCTTAGTGTACAGTAATTGCTCAGATTTTTTTTTAGTGTGTTCTGCACTTTCTCAAGATTCCAAGAAAGGACATTAGAAGTCAAAGCTTTGCACAGAGTTTTTGTCATTTGGTTTGGCTTATTTTTTCCTATTTTTAACCAGTGTTTAAGTTGCATCACTTTTTCTTTACATATCCTTACTCATTTTTCTGAAATAAGTAAATAGTCAATATATTCCCAGGTGTTAGGTGTGTATTTAGCTGACTTCATCTAAGAAAACCAGTGCATTGGAACCACTTTCTAAAAAGAGGGTAAATCCTTTGTAGCAATGCCAGTCCCACTGCAAATATCCAATAGAGCCTGCATCACCTTGTGGAAGATTTGAGTATGGCAAAGAAATTTATAGTCATTCTCTTCAGGTCTTGTCTTGTTTGTAAAAACTGTTGTTAAATGAGTGAGACAAGATGAAGGATTGAACACGTGAGGATGTATTTTTTTGTTAAGAGTCCTCATATATATACTAACAAATCACACTTGAGAGGGGTGCAGTTTTTGTAGGACCTTTTATTATTATTCCAGAGTGGATCTTTCTTAGAAAGGGGTTCTAACACATAGCTTCTCGGAAACCATGGTAATGGTGCCTACATTGACTGATTTCACAGTGGTAATTGCTGGAGTGTATTCATTGATTACAATCCATTCAACTTCTGAGTTTCCTTAGTAGCTTAAGAAAATTTTCAGGTTTGTAAATAGTTGCTATTTCTTATTAATGATAGTCAGTTATCAATGGTGGTCACTTTGGACCAACCTCTGACATGAGCAAATACTTATTTCCGAAGGGAAATAGCTAACTTGCAAAAACATTTGAATGAGATGCCATCTTTTTGTGTGCGGGAACTCAGCTAGAAGACTTTTTCTTAACACACGCAAGCTAATCACATTTCCACAATGGTGTCTCTTACTTTGTTTTGCTGTAGCATTTAATTTTATGTGACTGGCAGACTTTAAAGGTTTTCAGGTTATTTGCTTTTCTAGGCACTTTGTATTATAGTAGCATAAATTGTTAAATCTTAACTTACTTGCCACTATAATTCTTTCACATTTTTATCCTCAAAAATTTTATTACTCTCTTCTCTTCTTGCAACCACCTTTTATAACCCCTTTTGAGTTCAGACATTTTCCTGATGTCTTACATTATGTGGCCCCCTGCTGTCTTGTAATAGTGCGAGGCAATCACTACAGAAGTTTTTGAATAGTTAATAGCAATCAGAAAAGAATCAATGTACGTATTTTTGCTTTGAGATGTCTAGCTTGTTTTTCTTTTGTTTGTTTTGTAGGGAACTTATTAGAAACATATATACATTTATTGATTCAACTGCCAAGGCTAGTCATAAGATGATGAATAATCAAGCCTGAATAAGGAAAATCACTTTAAGTGGCTAAGAGAAGAGTTAAGAAGGTCAAGCAGGCAGAAAGCCCATTGTAGGGATTTCATCATAAGTGTAGGTGTCTCCTCTGCTTTCAATTAGAACTAGTATTTTGAGTTTCTGCTCCGCTATGTCTTGTGTAACGGCAACCCTCATCAGAGTAATTTGACCGATATTCTTACTGGCCTTTGCTGCCCTGCTGTAATAAATGTTCACTTGTGTGAGACGCTGAGGTAAGTCATTTGCTCTTCTATGCCTGCACAGATAGCAGTGTGTTAGCTAAGGATGATACTTAGCCAAACATTAGCAGCTTCATTACCTTCTTACAGGGATTAACTTTATGCTACATTGGAAAGGTTCTATATTTTTCCTCTGAATGTTGGAGTCAATGGTAAAATCAGAAAGCTGTTAAACACTGTGATTCTCTCAAATTTTTTCAGTATATAAGAACATCACTGTTAACCCATCACTATCCTCCTTTTTTTGTGCTGAGGGGATAAAATTACCCTTTTCAAGTACATTTATCCTCTGCTTCAACTTTGCTATTCACACAGAATTAGATCACCATATCAAGTAAAGCAGTTCAATAATAACCTTTTTTAAATAGGTCAACTTCAGACTTATTTTTCAGCAAGAATGAAGAGGAGGTACAAAGGACACTAGATCTTGAACACCAATAGCCTGTAGCTAATTAAAATTAATTGCAAGTTTAACAGATATTCTAAGTTATATGCATAAAATTGACAAGAGCAATAAAAATGGAACGTTAAACTCATAGTTTAGTGCTAAATTGCATTTAGGGAGATTAAAAAGATATATCCGTATAGATATAGATATTTTTATTTATGAACAGTGGGCTACTAGGAAATTCAGAAGAAGACAGAAAATGGGTAGTCTGAAAGTAATTATATCCAACTGTGTGGGTTTTTTTTCAAATTCAGAAACCCATAGGAAAACAAGGTATGTGGACATGAGACGAAGGGCTGAAGGTGATCAAGATTCAGAGTCATCAGGTGGGAGAGCCATAAGCAGTATTTGCTCAGGGTAGTACTTCAGACCACATATCTCCAAAGTAGTCTGAAGTTTGGTAAATGAGAAGGGAAAAATTTTGATCCTTTTACATCTGATTACAGCCCAGTTCTACAGGTATGGTAATTTCCACAGAATTCTTCTATAATTCTGATTTAGTCTATAAGCACTTAGAGAATCCCTGGTAGCACTTGCAATGGGATTTTAGTCTTTGTGCTCCATTTTGTGTTATGCATCTATACTGACTGTGTTTGATACACTTGTAGAAAGCCTGTTATATCTTACATACTACCTATCCAAAAAAAAAAGAGGTAAGGAAAGGGAGAAAACTTCATAGAAAACTAGGGGTGATCTACAGGTTGCTATAATGATCTTAATTATTTTTTCTTAACTTAGAATTTTGGCATATTCTTGCCCATTCTAATTTGGAATACAAAGTATCTGGGACCTATATATAGGTGCAATTTATAAATAATGACTAGATCTTCAGTAAGCTGCTCGCTAGAGGTTAGAGTGATGGCAAACAAGATTGACAATGCAGCTGCTTGTCCTTTTGGGATTGCAAGGGAAAGTGTGGCTAACTACTCTGACAAATGTTGTCACTGAGACACTGCTCCAAATGTAAGTAAAACTGAAGCAAAAAAACCCCCATATGTTAAGGTTCAAAGTAAGATTATTACTCTGTCATTTCCAGAGGTTGAAGTTTTGTGTATGATCTAAACTTTAACCACAATTAGAAGAATTTCACTCACTGTTTAATAACACTGCACTCCACATCTGACTGCCCTTGAGTGCTCTAAGACTTCAGTTATTGATAAATTCAATTGTCCACTCTCTGTGGAAATTATCATAATTTCCACAGCTAACAGTGCCATATAATTGTAACCAAATGGTGGAAAACAATGTATAAGGAAATAAGCATCCACTAAAGAAGACTACTGGCTTCTACCTGGTTGTGAATTAAATAATCCATTATCTGAGATTCCTGCAGCTAACTGTTGTTTAAAAATGAACATTTAAATCTGCTTCAGGGCACAGTAAGATTTTCTGTGTAAAATTGCGCTCTTGGGATAGTAGATGAGAACACTGCTAGCTTTTTAGCAAGTAAAGTGACACAAGAATGGCCTAAAATTTAGCAACTTCTTGGAAATAAGAGTTAGTATTTTTAAGAATAAGTAAAGATTATTTTCCATTCTGCCATGGTGCAATACCTTAGCATATTACCTCTATCTGCTGTAAACAATCTTACTTTAAACCACTACCTTTAAGACTTCATTTTTTTTATACCATTTTCTGAATCCCACATCCCAATATCCGCTAATGCAGTCACCAGCTATTAAGTGGCATCCATTGTTATGTGTTTCACATACCACATTCATTATACTCCATGTTCATAACGTGTCTATTTTGTGTCAAGGTTTAAATAAGAATTTTACTTATTGGATTTAGAAGGTCCCAACTAGTGTGATCAACAAAAAACCCTGAAAAATGTAATTTTTGTTAAGGTATCTGTATAATATCATGCTGGTTTTGTTTACATAGTAGACTTAAAAGAAAAAAGTTTGGCTGTCAACCGGATAAACATTTTTATTAATATTTTAATCAGTATTTCACACAAATGCAGCTTTTATTTTTCATTTTTGACAATTACTAGTGCAAAACCTCATAGGTTCTGTCTAAAGAACTTACACAGACCTCATTTGGTCTTCAAGCTGTTTCTACTTGGCTTATTAAGCTGTTTAATATCTGAACCTCATCTGTAATTATATTATCCTTGTATTTTGTATTGTCCTTGATTTTAAACATAACTGACTTTACTCTTGGAGACAACATTACCTTGCAACTCCACATAAGTCAGTATCTAATTTGGCCCAATGAATATGGAAAGGATCTGTGCTTAAAGATAGTGTTAAACTGGCCATGACAGTGGTTCTGGTTGAGCTTCTGTGGACTTTGCCACAGGTGTTTCTATGTTCAAAGTGAGATAAGAAAATCCAGTACTTGTTCTGAGTAGTGGTTGATATGCTTTCCTGATTACCTGGGAGAGTGGTAGAAGCACAGAGCTGAGCATGGTGATAAATACAGAGAACTTATTACAGCATTTGTTTTGCCTTTCACTGTGCAAGTCAGGAGATAAGAGAAGGAGAGCAATGAGATCTAATGAAAAAAGTGGTTAGATACAAGGAATAATAAATAAAACTGAGGTTTACTGAAGATGATAGCTGTCTGAGAGATGATTATTATCCGTTCCAAATGCATACTCCAGGTGGATCCACGTAATTCTAAACATGTATCTAGACATGCCAAGTTGAGAGGGACCCTGATGAGTAGGTAGACATTGGTCTTCTCTAAAGGCCAAAGCTACTTGACACTATTTCCTTGTTATTTCCTTCCTCTCCAATATTGTTTGGAGATATGAGGAACTCTGTGTGCTTAAAGCAACAGAACTGGTGGAGGAGACACTCCTCTTCTATACTTGAAATATGTGTTCTTTAGACACTTCAGTCTAGCATTTGGAGAGAATGTAGTGCTTTCTTGTTTGGTGCTTCTGAAAGAGCTGGGAGGGCTACTCTGTTGGTAAGTCAGTAAAAGCAAATAAAATTACTCCTGACTATTGTAGGACTTCTATAGAGAAGTAGTTCTCATCTCTCTGCAGCCCTTCACATGAGCTTTTGACATCTGCAGATCCAGCTAGATGCTTTGAAGTTCCAAAATGAGGCGGATGAGGAAGAAACGCATGGCTGTTCATAAGTGGCACACTGTGAATGTTATTCTGTTTTGGAGATCTAGTTTCAGCAGACTGGATCTTTCTCTTAACTCCTTTCTTTTGAGTTCACATTCTTGTGACATTGTCTTGTCCCTTGTAATTCATCCGCTTTCTTTAATTATTCACCCTTCATTAATACATGTTTCTGTGGCCGATAAGAGCGAGACAAGAGAATTGATTGGCATGACACCCCTGAGGCATTTAAACCAGTCTATTGCCTCCAGACTGGCTGCCTGTCATAAGCTTAATGTTTCATGCATGGAGAACATAATAGTACTGTAAAAACAACACCAAAGTTCATCTGTTGGCAGAAGTGCTGCTGTAAAGAGCAAGTGGAAAGCTCTTTGGGAAGGTAAAATTGACACGATAATGTTAAATTTAAATTAAATCCATTATTCACCAGGAATAATGAGAAAGCAGAACATAACAAAAAACTTCAGGGAAGGAAGACTGCACAAGAAGAGTACAGAAAATATTAATATTTCTCCCAACCTTAAATTGGTAGGGGAGGATTATATGAAATAAGATCTGTAAAGTATCATTCAGCTAGATGATACTAGGAAGTTCTACATCTAAATACCATAATTTAAGAACAGTGTGTACCTTGGTAATGTAAAGTTATTGACTGTTAGATGCATATTTGATCGTTGGCAAGAAATGCAGCATGACCTAGTGAGATGAGCCTACAGGGGTCCATTATTGCTTCTCAATATGATCTTCAGCAACTCTCAGTCTGGATGAAGTGTAATTGAGGGTCTGAGCCTTACATAATTGCAATAAAGCAGCATGCTACGTAGTGTTGAGTTGACCTCTGTGATGTGCTATTCAGTGGTCTACACCAGTTACAACACAAGGACCATTACTGATGGTTTATGCATTCAGAGCGTAACCCTCAGAACAAGAAAAGGAAGTGTAACATGTTAGTAAATGTAGTCATTCACGGTGTTCATAGTGCTGACACATACTGAAGCCTGAAGGCCTCATCTGCTGTCAACAGAAGCACTGGAGCACTGGAGCAAGTCATCCAGCCAGTTTTCGACATCTACTTTAGAGTGAGATGAATGTTGACCTGGAAGTTTCTGTTTCTGTCCCTGTGTAAAGGCAGTGGGGATAGCTGGCTTAGATGTGGTCAGCTCCGGAGGGATTGCACCCACGGCAGTTTGATTACAACACAATTCCACACCAGAAACCAGAAATTATTCTAGGATCACAGGGTACTACAGAATAAGTTCAATTAGGTTCTTAGTAACAGCAAACTCCATATGGACTCCTGGACCGATAAAATGGCCTAATTAGTTTTGTGAGATTTGGAGACATTATCCAGATTTATTGTGATGCCATCCAAACACTCTAAGCCCTTTACAATCACTGGAGATCATCTAACTCTATCTGAAGGTATTTTTACCAGTAGTTCGACAACTCACGAGTTTCTACTACAAAGATGTTTGAATGTGAAGAGTTATCACTGACAACCAGAGAAACCAGTAAAACTAGTACTGAGAATCAGATAGAATAAGCATATAAAAGGATACTGTGTTCAAGCTACCGGGTGCCACTCAGTTCTCAAGCCCATTTTTACTGTTTTTTTATAAGATTAAGAGCAAATCATGCGTCCTCAATAATTATACCTGTTCTTGTATACATTCTTGATGTAGCACTTACTGTTTATATTTCTCTCATCTTTTCTTTAAGCATTTTCTGAGTTTGCAAGACAATAGTTTTGCTCACATGGCTTTGTTGGAAACACACGTACCTACAGCCATCATAAAACTTGCTAGGTTTTTTTCCTTCATCCATGTAGGTTTCATTCAGATGTGCTGGTCTCATCATCAACTCTGTGATACACTGTCACTTCTTTGGTAGGCTCGGAAGAAGACGACACATAATTGAGGACAGGGATCAGCATCAACACAACTTACTCATGGCAGTTAAAGTACAGTGCATAGAGGGGATTTTCACTTTTGCTATGTTTAAATAGCCCTGCAATCTTAAAAAGATTATGTTAAAAACTTAAAGACTCTTGGTATCTTAAGGACTTTTCTGCATATGGATAAAAACACAATAGCTCTTACCACACCTGCACTGTCCAGCTAGACTGAAGCCAATAACTATTGCTGTAAAGTCTGTTTAAATTTGCAAATTCATTTGTGCCATGTGTAATAATGGACTTTAAGTGCTCTTTGGAGCAAGCAACCAGTGATTTTTCTCGTGACATTAAAAACAGAAATCATTATTATTACAAGCGATATTAAATGAGCATATTTACACTACACTAATGCAAGGTGGTTTGGTGCATGGAAAAAAATATCCATCTAAGAAGACTGTTTCATTAAGTGAGCTGATAAGTGGGCTTGACCATATATTTAAAATACTGCTTAATTAATTCTTTCTTAATTACACAGTGAGCAATGCTATCACTGCAGTACGTTAGAATCTCACCAATTCTCACAGCCCAGTTGGAGACTTACTGAGGTCTATTGAATTTTGTGAATTAACAAATAAACGAATAGGCATAATGAAAAATCAAAATGACTACACCATGGTGTTTCCTTCCTACAAAAGTTATAATTTTAATATACCTTATTTTATATATATAATACCTATTACAATAATATTTTGTTCTATTGCTAATAAATGTTGGTAAACTATTGTCAAGACAATGAAATCTTACCAATGAAAGCTCACTCTAGCATCTGCTATGTCATCTATGAGGACAGAAGAGACTGGTCTATAGACAGATAGTTGTGATGATGTTTTCATATTTCCAAGATGTAAATTAAGGGGTTTACTGCATGCTAATTCAGATTTTGTCCTTTGTTACTTTCATGCTTTCCTGTTAACAGAGTGATAAGGATAAATCAAGAACACAATATATGTTCTTTTGTTTTTAAGGAAGTGAATATAAAGGAAAAAGTTTGTAATTAATGGGAAGTGAGGACGAACCTAACTTGGAACTCCAGCATGCTCGTGTAGAAAAATAAGGAAGTTTTTATTTTAAAAGGGAAAGTCACAGCTTTCCACTAACCCAAAGACATGGTATTAAGAGATGTTTAGGGATCCAGCACACATTATGCACACCCTAAAGTCTAAGTAAGGCTTAAAAAGGGTAAAGGTCTGTGCTAAGTCTCCAGTAAGTAATCGTAGTATCCCTACTTAGCACTAAGCAAAGAGACAGTATAAATACCTCTGAGTATTTTAGTACTGTTAATGACTAAACCAAAACCACTGCTGGCTAATATTATGGGAGCTGCTGTTTATCTACTGGGGCAGCTAAGTCACTTAATGCTTCTCCCATTAGAAAGGATTTGCATGACCTTTTCTTTGAACAATATTAATCCATGCAGTGTTTGGAAAAAGCCTGTGTGACAGAGGAAATCCATTCAGTTTGGGGAGGTGCCTTTGAAAGAGCACGTTTTTCTGCTGTCTTCAGGGAAGCAGCAGCGGATGCTGCATCTGCTAGAGTTAGAATGCAGCAGGGAGAGAAAGTACCCACGCTCTCCTGCTTTGCCATTCACTGACATTAATCCACTACTTGCAGCAGTAATGTATCTGTGCTAAAAGCTGAGGTATTTGGATGATACCTCATGAAAGGTACAGTAATAGCATCACTCTTGAACTCTGCTTTGGAGGCAAAATATCCCTGATGTGCAAAGAGCTGTAGTCAAAAACATTGTTTAGATTGGAAAGTGAAGCACTGGAATACTAAGAAATAACAAATTTGTGGGGTTTACTTATGCATTCATATGTTGATTTTTAATATGATCAAATTGACCTTCCTTAGGAGGCCTGTCTTGCTTAATCCAGCAGCCTTTAATTTTTGAATTCAGCAAAAAATAATTTCCTTCAGTGTAGTGTCTTGTTCATAGAATTATGCTACTGAATACTGCTCTGGTATTTGGCAAATCTTGAGCCTAATTTGAAGCCCCAAACCTACCCCAACAGAGATACACATAGCTGGTTTATCTTCTTGTCTGTATTTTAAAAAAGTAAAATATTGTGTTTAATGACAATATCAAGAAGCCTTAAATACTTTAGCAAGAAAACCATTTAAAATAAGCAGCAGTGATTAGACCATTTGTGTGTAATATATTGTGTACAGGGTGATAGAAAAAAAATATGTAACTAGTACCTGGGGAAGACAATTCTCAAAATCTAGGGATCATTATGGAAGTCTTTTTGATGGTTCTTTTTCCAGATGCTGTTTGTATTTGCTTCATGACATGTTTTTATACAAGTTTTTTGAAATGTTTTAAGTTTGTTAGGATCTTGCAGAAGTAATTGTCACTCATTTAAATGAAAATAATCTCATTAATATGCCAATGGAAGAAAACAAAAGACAGCATTCCAGCAAAACTGATCCACACTTCTGAGAACTTGCAATTTTGAAAAACACTGGAAATCTTAGAGTCTAAAAATAAATAGTATAAATAATAAACATACTAGTGTGAATTTTATGAACTTTGGATCTGATTTTCATTACCTATCAGTAATAATGTAGGAATAACTTAAAAAACTTCCACTACTCCTGACATTTAGATAGTAAAAAAGTCTGAATTAATTTGATTGTAGACCCCAGCAAAAGACAGTTCATCAATGTCAGTGCAAATTGTTGGGTCTTCATAGATCATGAGAAATTGTGCAAATAAGGAGATAAAAACATATTTTCCATTTTCTTTAAAATTCTTCTGGATGTCAACTGTAGTCAGAAATAAGCACAATATTTTTAAATTTAAAAATGAGTAAGATATAAGAGGCTTAGCTGCATGTTAAAAATGTTGTACATTTTTAAACATTTCTTTCAATTTTTGAACTTGCTTTAACCCAAATTTGTGTGCTGATAAAGTTCTTTTACATGGATCCACAGAGTTGACTTACCGATGTTTTAGGAACTCAAGTCACAGATACAAATATTCACAAATCCTTATTTTTATATGCACTATTTTCACAGGAAATAACAACATAAGGTTATGAGAAGTTACAGCTAGCCAATGATGCCAAAATATCAAATATCCAAGAGAAAATCTCACCTTCTATTGCAAGATGACAGTTTTAACTACATCTTCAAGCAATGAATTGTAGAGCTTTTGGAGACATAAGGTTTTAAGTGATGTCAGCTTTCTTCTGATGTTATGAGCAGGGATAGTTTGCACCATTTCTCAAGGTGCACAGGAAAGGCTGTCTAAATTACGGCAGCACGCTGGTTTTGTGGTAAAACTTCCCAGAGCTTTTGTCACATACTTGCAATATTAGCAGTCACCACCCACTCCCTGCTGGGGTTTACACAGAATCATGGAGTATCTCAAGTTGGAAGGGATCCATAAGGATCATTAAGTCCAACTCCCTGCTCCTCACAGGAGTGCCTAAAACTAAACCATATGACTTAGAGCATCATCCAGACACTCCTTGAAGTCCGACAGGCTTGGTGCCGTGACCACTTCCCTGGGGAGACTGTTCCAGTGACCGACCACCCTCTCAGTGAAGAGCCTTTTCCTAATGTCCGATCTGAACTTCCCCTGACGCAGCTTCATTCCATTTCCTCGTGTCCTGTCACTGGTCACCAGAGAGCGGAGATCAGCACTTCCCCCTCCATTGCCCTCCTTGAGGAAGCTGTTGACTGTGATGATGTCACCCCTCATCCCTTTGTTCCAAGCCGAACAAACCAAATGACCTCATCTGCTCCTTCTAAGTCTTGCCCTCAAGACCTTTGACCATCTCAGCCCACCTCCTCTGGGCACACTAATAGTTTGATATTGCATGGTGGATAGCCTGCCGTTGACTCAGATGGAAAATTCCTCTGCTACAAATGGAAGGTTTTTATGTGCTCTTTTTTTTTTTTTTTTTTCTTTCTGATTTTGAGATATTTTGCTTGGGGGAAGAAAAAGAAGTTGAATGGAAGTGAAAATTTTGCTTTTAAAAATTAGCCATTGTTTTATAAGACAATAGGCTAATGCTGTGGTAATTTCAATGAATGTAGAAGACTGTGAGATTAAGAAAGAGTAGTAGATGCTCCATAAAGCATAAAAAACCCACAGGTGTCAGAGTCTGTCATCCTTGCAGTGTGATGTTGTGTGGATGGTAATGTGAGTGTCGGGATCCCGCCAAATTCTTTAACTATGAAATTGAAAGGGATGTGTTGCTGATGAAGCCACACTCACTGCAGCTGCGCAGAACTTGCACAGCCTGTGCTTTTTCATGCAAAGACGAGAAGTGGCTGAGGCAGATGGAAAAAGCCATGTATTTTTTCAGCCTCCAGAATCAAGAAAAATATTTCAAAGACTATATTCCCCAAAAGCCAGGCCACTTAAGAAAATATTTGATTATGGCTTCTCTCTAGTTCTAATGTTTTTTCCCACCCTTCCCTCTTTGGAGGCAGCTCTATAACAACAGATTCTGCCTCAGCAGCTTGGCTGCTATTTGAAAGGTGAATGAACTCCCTAATTAGGGGAACACAATTTCTACTTGCTGCTCTTCAGCATGACTAAGGAAAGCAAAAAGTAAACAGAATACAGGTGCCTGGTCACCCATGTGATCTATGATGTGAAGCGTTATAATGAGAAGAGAGCTGGGTTGCAAGGGAGATGTTCTGGACCTTTTAATTATATCTCATGCATCAAGTTGTAGTTCTGTTGTCAGGGAAACTGCTTTGCCTCTCTCTGTTCTGAATTGCTGCCACTATGAAGTCCTACACATTGCAAGGATAAAACCTAGAGACTGATCCAAACAATACATTATTTAATAGCTTTAAATTAATATTAATAATATTGATTTGTCTGATCTGGCATTTGCCTTCCTCCAGGTGGGGTAACCTAATGGTTTTCTCTGAGATGAAAGAGCCTAAGCGCTGCATTTTTAAAACAAAGTATTGGTTTTCCAAGTTCCGTATTTTTCAGAGTCTGTCACTTCTGAGAGCTCTGAAGTTTGGGTAATCTACTTATTATTAGGAATGAGCTACCAAGAAATCATTTGGAGTGGCTACAGAATGCAAGTATGGCATGCAGCTGTTCAGAGCCAGAAAGCTAGGAGTTTTCTGTAGATACCTTTTTTGCTCACATTCCTAAAAATGTTGGATGCCTTGCATTTTGGGTGTCCACTTTGGACATCCATTGCCAGCATTACATAATAGTAAGCAGGGCGTGTTCTGAAGGTAGATTAACAGACCATAAAGGCAAGCTTTTCAGAATTAAAGAAAGAATCTCAAGACTCAGAATCTGAAGACTTGCCTGGTATTAGCATCAAGTGTAGAGACACCTCAGTGTCAGTGTCAGCTTCCAAAAATTAAGGCCTTCCTTTTTCTGAGGTTTAAGCATTCATAATCCTCATTCAGGTTCATGGGACTTATGCATGTTTCAACGTGTCTGTGTGTCTCTAAGTCTCCATAAAAAGCTAAAGAACTAAAAATGAATCAATACATCTGAAAGTTTTAAGACCCTCTCTGTTTTTATCTCATTTCACACATCTATTATCTAGAAAACATAATATGTATATAGTTTGCTGTTTGTAATGCTGGAGATGTACCGACACCTGGCAAAGAAATCTGGAATATCCAACTGTTAAAATTTCTTGGTGTCTTTTCTAACCCATAGAGTTCTGTGCATGCTTGAAGAGGGATAGTATATGTATTTTGTAGTATTCACATGCCTAGGTAGAGCATGAGGCTAACACAGATATGAGCATTGCTGAAAACTCGAACTACCATGTCGTTAAGAGGAGGACATCAAGTCTGATGTGAGATAACCAGCATCATATTTTACTGGAATGTATTTGCAGAAAAGCTTTGAAGAGAGATGTAACAATACCTGAACCGAATTTAGATTTCTGGAAATATATATATATATATCTCTAATTTTTAATGTCTGTTACTGACATATATATTTTATCTCCTTTGTTCTTCCTTGTAGAATAACTAATATGCAAAGACAGCTGCACCAGACTCCCTCAAATGTATTATGTTAATAATGGGCAAAAATAGAACAGCTTTCCTAAATAGCAGAGGAAAAGATAAAGCTTTAAATTAATCTATAGAATATCAAAACAGGACTACTAAAAGAGGAAATAAGTGGCCTGCAACAGGCTTTGAAATCAAAGTGATACAAAAAAATATAAGTTTACTGAAACAAACTGCCATTAAACTGGGCAATATTTCTAGGCTTAATATAACTCTAATGCTTGCTTGGATTTCTTTATTCTCTCACTGTTGGGGTGAATTTACTTTCTTGGTCATGTGTGCCTGAGAAGCCTTGGAATTTGTACTGTACCTGGGACATAGTTGCTCTTAAGAAGTCAGAAATAAGTTAATACTTATTGTTTGGCTGCATTCTAGCCAATAAGTAAGAGATGGGAAAACAAGTACTCAACTTCCACAAGACTTCCGAAATAGGCTGAACAAGGGAATGACTGGAGAAATTTCAGTTCCCAGCTCAGCCATGAGTGCCATGTAATCTTACTGATTTGAAAGTATCATGGTTCAGCTGCCTATAAAGTCTTAATATCCTGGAAGGAAAAAAAAAAAATGATAATTTTAAGTCGAGGCAGATTTTTAGACAAGGCTAGGACTCTAAATTTAACAAGGATTATTCTCTGAAAAATCTTGTTGTTATTCCTAAGATTTTCCTCCAATTTTATTGCAATATACACTTTCTACCATATATACATCAGGGGGCTTTATTTCAAGCTCTAACAGAATCTGTAAGTTTTGCATTAAAAATGTCCTCTCAGTAGCATGTTGCTAACTTAACACAGTGTACACCTGAGATCGACACACTTAAGTTTCCTTTTAAGCATGCAAATCCCTTCTGTCTAGAGAGGATCAGAATTCTACATCTGTAAGGCCCTGATAACAAGTGAATGCCGCAAACATCTGTCTTGACCCAAGCAAGGATAAACTGATAACAAGGGAATGTCGAGGGAATGGCACAGACGTCCGTCTCAGCCAAGGACAGAACCTGTGGAGGCAGGTTACTGTCTTGTGAGCCCCTTCCCCTATTCCTGAAACATGTCGACAAAAGACCATCTGTCCCTTGTGCGTGTGTCCCCATGAAAGACCATCACTCAGTCGACCCTGAAGTGGGGGGGGACAGTGAGACCCTCAAGACCCCCACAACCCACCGACTCAGTTCTGGAACATTCCTGAGCATATACTGTGCCTGCTTAGTGATGACAGATCCCCGCCTATGCGGAGCATTTTGGGTTATATAAAGGGGAAACAAGTTGTCGGTGTGTGCCCACCTCCTGTGGACTACAACTACAAGCAGAGAACGTTGCTGAATCCAAGGATGGTGATATCTTTTCTCTCTCTCTCTCTTTCTGTCTTTCTTTTCCTCTCCATCACTCTCTCTGTCTCTGACTTCATTTTTGGCACATTAAGATAATATCGTCATAAATTTTGCTAAGCCATTACCTTTCATAGTTCTGCTAAGTTTTAAGTATTGTCATAACTTTTGCCAAGCCGCTATCTTTTGTAGTTCTGATCAGTTTTAAGTACATTCGTGATTTGTTTGAACCTTTAGAGTAATTGTCATTACTCCTGAGTACCACGCAGAGAATTAAAAAGTTAACCTCACCCTAACCCACCGAGTGGGATGGGACAACGTCTAGATGCTGACAACCCGTGCAACATATGTTGGGTAGGAAATTTAACATCCTTGGACTCTTCTCTTTAGCAGCATGGAGGAACTACAAATAAGATCTTTAAGGGATTAAAAGATCTTTTGGAGAGAGGGTAAGAAGTTTATTTCAAATAATTATCTTGTGATCAATGTTTCTGCTAGTGGCAATGGAACTCCTGAAGTAGTTTGGTTGACACTACATAAAGTCATAAAGAATAGACCAGAAGAGCACTTAGCACAAGTTCGTCTTTCAGGACTGAAAGTATTCAGAGGGGCTGTAAAGCTTATAGAAATATGTACATTTTTTTTCATCAATAGCAAATTTAAAACAATTTAAATCACCTACTAGTAAATCCTGAATTATTATTGCCCATTTATTTTTGTCAAATTCAAAAGCTGATAATCTTCATAGTTTTCACTGAGAAAAACTGGAACATTTAGTTTTAAAGTTTATAAATTTTTTTTTCAAATAAAATTAAAAGAAATTTTGAAGAAGTCCTGTGAACTGCTTGTTAAATTGACTATTTTACCAATTTACCAATGATTTTGGAGTAAATTATTTAACCTCACCGGACCTCAGCCCACCATTGGTAAATTTGGATTAATGCCACTTCACAACTTAAAGCAGGCAGTAGTATTCCTTCATTTTCCATCTCTAACAAGTTTTATGAGGATAATTGCACTAAAAATTGTAAATATGTTACAGCAGGGAGAGCTGTTACCTCCTTGTACATAGCAAGAATGTAGAGAAGTTCCTCAAATAATGCCTATTGAAAACAGCTTAAATAACACAACTAACTTCTCCATTTTCTTTGGGGTGTAAGAGACAGATTAAGAGACTGGACCATTTCCTTTATTTTTATTCCTAGGTAGAAGTTTGCTATGAAGTGGTATAAAATGGCTAGATAAAAAGAGCAACAAATGCAGTCAGAGAGCAGGCAGAACAATTAAAAAACCCCCACCCAAGTTATAGGCATTGGATTGCCAGATCAGTGGCATCAATTTTCTCCTTTCCAGGATATCTTCTTTAGTTCCTGAAAGAGTAAAGTGAAGAAGCAATAAAAGTCAAACTGTTAAAGACAGCTTACAGAGATCAGTTTCAACCTCAGTCTTGTCACCAGCAGAACTGCCTTTGGTCCTGGCTTGCTGAAACAATGCTTCTCTCTTACCTGTACCTTTCATACTAAAAGTATATGAAAGATCAGTGTGAATGAATCCTTTCCTGATGGTGTGGGTGAGTGAGGACTCAACGTGAAATAAAACTATGCCTGTAAGGTCTTTGCCAAGAGTTGGATTTTCTCTCTTCTAATGTCATGCATAGAATCCACAGTTCAAAGCTTTTTTTAGAAGTCTTACTTCAAGTCTGTCCTCAGATACACCTTATCCTACCCTCATTAATACCCTGGAATTTGATTTGAAGAAAGCAAGTTTTACTGTAGACTTATTCAGTACACATTCCAGAAATGGAGCTATATAGAACCACGCACTTTACTGGCTTGTGGTCTTGGGCAGCTGCTAGTGTTCCTCTCTGCACTGCCAGCCTGGCTCCTTTCCATCGGAAGGAGTTTCAGAGGCTGCGCAAGGGATGGAGAGTCTCTCCGCTACTCGCCCATTCTTTGACTCTGCTGGAGCAGTCTCCACTCTCCTACAACAATCCTGAATGCAGGCAAGTGAAGCTGAGAAATGCAATGTGGGTTTTCCCCTATTTTCCGCTTACCAAGTCTCCTTCCCTTTTAGATCTCAGAGCAACTTTCTACTGCTGCTTTGTTCTTGTGCATGCTCACTTGCCCTGACCCTTATAGCTGAGGAGAAAGGACATTGCTGTTGCCTCTACAGAGGATCTTTTCTGAGAGACCTCTACCTGAGCAGCAGGTATAACACTCTTACTCCAGCCCTGGAGTGAGCTGGAATCATCTGTGAAAGCAAGTGCCCTGCGTGTCTTGCTGACTGCCAAGTGATGTCATGGAGCTTTTAATGCAAATTTTAAAGGAGTGTAAAATATAAAAATGGCCATAGAGAAACCTGTGACCACCAGGTTTTGTGGTTTATAAAAGAGCATGAAGTACTTTATATGTTAATTTGTTGTTTTCAACACTTATCACTCATCACAGGAGACTGAGTTGTCTCATGGTTCTCCTTTAACTAGTGAAAAGGAAGTTAATACATCTGAGCCAGTTGTGTACTCAATAGCAGACATGAGAGAAAAAGTATTTTTTTCTATCATGGGAATATGACTCATGCACTTTTTTCTTTACCCACTATCTTGCAACATTTTTTGTTAAAAATCTTCCAGGGAAAAAGGGTGAATGTATAAATACTTAAGAAGTTTTTAGTAAAATGTTCATGATCGTTGTAATAAATAATATAATCATTTAAAGCTTGTGTGCAGGGGAAAAAAAGCCAGTTATTTTTATTCAGTATCTTCTGCACTTCACAGTGCAATAGATATCCAAGATAGTGTGCTAATTTGATGTATTTTTTTTCTTCCTTCAGTGTTTCTAGCCTTTTCAGGAAGGAACAGTGAGGTTTTTTTCTCTATGGATAGGTATGAGGCATGGGCCTGAGACTGTTTATCGGTTTCTGGCTTTTCAAATATCATATCATCTCTGTTTCTCAGTTTCTTAACTGAAAAGAAGAAAAAAAAAAAGAGGAGTGAGGATACTACTTTGATAACTACTAATGAAAAGTATAATATTGTGGCTATGTAATTTCCCCATTAATTCTTTCTAGGAGTATTGCCGTTCTTATTCCTTGACGAATGTCAGTGAGCAGAAGGATTTTACTCAATGTGTTTGTTCAAAATTATTTTCCATATAGAATATGTGAAGAATCAGAGACCTAAGGAAAATTTATGAATATTTCTTGGTGTATTTGCCTCTCAGATGCAGTCTGTTTCAGTTTTCTGCAGGCATGGTAGCATGTTTTAGTGAAGGGCATTTGACTGGGTTTGTGGATTTGGCCCTGCAGCAATGGCAGAACTCCTTATGAAGAATTTGCTTTATTGTACTCATGCTTTATAAAGTCTTAAGTGGTTTAGGAACACAAATGTTGCTGATTTTCAGTGTGAAAAAATGGGGAAATCGCTTGGGTAATTTTGGAAATCTCAGTCCTACAGTATACTCAAAAAAGCAACCAATACATTTTAACCTGTAATTGAAATATGTCTGACAATGCAGCTTCCTCCAGGGTATGATGTAATGGTCACCCTGGCCTGCTCTGTAAAGGCCTGACATAGTCAAGACGCTCCATTCCTTTGTGTGACAGTTGCATCTCTTGTCTGTATTACCCATGTAGTCTATAAAATATTCGAACAGTCTATTCTTTTATGTAGTGTTTTGTGCATTGTAAGTCAAAGCTAGTCCTGCAGATGATGTTATATTAAAAAGAAAATGTAATAGGATACTGTGCCAGCAGTATTTAGTGAGAAAATAAATGTTTCTAGTCTCAACTCTGAAATGGCATTTGTAAGAGTTTCTGTCTTCAGCTGTCTTTCAGGCACAAAAAGCCAACCAGTCCTGGCATCTAGTAACATTCACTGGCCTGATCTCACTTGAAATGCATCCATACAGCTATGACTGAAATTGGTGAATACCCAAGAAGTGTCTGAGGAGTCACCTTTGTTTTCCAGAGTTATATATGACTAGGTATATTAAATATACTAAAGTTGCAGAAAATGGAATACTTATCTTCTTGATATCTTCTTCTAAGCAGCACAACACTGCACCTATTATATTTTCTGCCATGTTATTTGCATGCGATCCCCTAGCCCTGTAGTCTCCTTCAGCATCATTGCTATTGAGATTCTTCCCCTTATTGAATGAATTTTTTTCATTAGAAAGGATTTTTGTCACTTAACTTTTTTAAAATAGTTGATAGTAAAGAAATGTTTCTACAAAGCATTATGCTAGTTTTAATCTTGCAGAGATATTTAATATTATGGAAAGTCTGGTGGAGTAATGTTTGTATGTTGATTTTACTGAGATTTTCCATTCTATTACAAGCAAACTTTCTATTACAGATAGTAATAGATACAGATAGGCTGCTTTGTGTTTGATGAGAGCACTTTTCTGAAGGAAAAAAAAGTGGTGAGCTGCTTGCAGATATTGGGGGGATTTCCCTATGAGCCTATTAAAAATTACCCTATGCAAAATCTAATTGCAGTACTGCATTGTTGACTTTTCATTTTATTGAAAAGTGTTCTCCAAATCTTGGCATTGTCCTTGACAAGACAAATATTTTGAGCATTGCTGGAGGAACAAATTAGTGTAAGTGAAACTGAACTGTAGTTTATAACACATAGATACTCGACAGTACTCTGTGTGTGTTCTTTTATCCCATTGTAAATGCAAAGTAGTTCAATGAATTTGGGGTAGGCAAACCCTCTTACAGCACAGAGAAAGAGCACACACAGAGACCGCTTTTAGCAGAGTAGCGGACATGCTGTAAAATTACAGCCTAGCTTGCTTCCTGATAACTCATGTAGCTATTTCATGTAGCCATTCCTTTATTGCTCTGTATCATAATAATTTTTAGTATAAGCTACAAGTCTTACTTGTCAAGATTTATGGCCACTGATCTGGCTACACTTACATAATAAAGAGTGTAGTATGTGTAGAGTATCTAGGAAGGATAAATCAGGCAGGGGTGATATCACAGCAGGGGTGATATAACACTGTGAGATTAATCTAAAGAGAATATTACTGAGGATAGAGGGACGTACGACCTGTACAAAACCTAGAAGAAACGATTAGGTTTATAAGACTTAACTTTCTGGTCAGGAAATACATGTTGCTTGAACTATATGGAGGGATATGAGAGCCAACTAATACTAATTGTGGAAATAAATCAAGAAATTGTTTTATTATGTTTCAACTGCACTCCTGTTCCATTAATCCACTAACAGTTATAGTCCTGCTTCTAATGTGGAAAGCTGTGTGACATCCAAGCCAGAGTGCTTTCTGGAGTTTTTTGGAAGCCCCTAATGAGGGTGGTGCCTCTTTAGCATGCCACAGGCAGGAATTCTTCTTCACATGCCTTCAGAGCCACGGCTGGGGCAAGGTAGTACATGAAAGTTTAGGAGCCAGCTTTAGGATTTACAGTCTGCGTCTACTGGGCTGTCTTGTTCCAGTGCTGAAATCTGTTACTTTTTGGGTACTGATGCTCAGGCTGTGTCACTGACTGAGACATCAGTAAGATGAGACTCAGAAAAGACTGGCAGGGCTGAAAGAGACAATTTGGGGGGGATGATGTTGAACGGGATTTTCTGGAGATGAGCAAGGAAGGAAGCGACCCATTCTAAAAGGCTCATTTCCACGTTTCAACTCCTAAAGGAACTGAAATAACCACACAAAAATGAAAGCGTTTAAAAAAAAAAAAAGATTGGCCCATATGTCCTTTTTTTTTAAGCTTTTTTGCAAGATAGCATGAAATCAGACAGGTTCAGAAACTAAAATTAGATCAAAACACAAATATATATTGGGATTGTTGGTTTTTAACTTTTTTCTAATACAGCTGGCATTATTCAGTACAAGAAACCACCTACCATTTAATATATCCCATACAAATATTCATTAAATATTTTTATTTTAAAATTCAGCCTCCTAGAATAAAGCTTTTTGTATCAAATTGTTAAACTCCTACACTGGAAACAGTTTGGATGCTTTGTAGGTTTATTTACACGTAGGTTAAAATCTGACATCCACAGTTCTGTGGGCTTGCCTCATACTATGTTCCTATAAATTGAATTCAGGATGCATAGCTTAGCAGAGTCCTATGACTTTGAGATTTTTTCCTCATAATGTAACCAGGCGGGGAGGGGGAGGAGGGGCAAAAACATGTGCTTCAGGCCGAAACTGATGTTTAAGAACTCCTACCTCCACATTACATGTAATACATTTCAAAATGAATTGTTCTTATTTCGTCCTCTGAACCAGTGCTTCAAAGGCAGCTGTGAGTTAACAAGACACTTTAAATGGAAAATGTGTTGCCTGCTCCCTTGCAGCCAGTGATTTCCATCTTCCTTTCTACACCCTCTCTGCATAGGTGCTGTTCACTGTACAGGCAGACTAAGCCTCTCTCCGTGCTTTCCCACATATCTGCTGTTATTTGTTATTCCCATTTTTACTGACTGTCTCAGCACCTGCTGAATTCTAGCAGTCTTCCTACTAAACCTAACTGAGACATTCAGTTAATCTCTGCACAAAAGAGAAGGTGGAGCCAGCGGTTGAACGCAGCCATCAGCCTGCACACTTCCTACAAGCTGTGGGGGCTAATTTTCTGTTACGCTAACCTGAGGCTTCCTAAACCTTTTCACTAAAAGATTTGCTGGCTTGCAGAAATGAAAGAGGGGTGATTTTTCAGAAGGTCCCTGTTCAGTGCTGTCTGTGTATTCTTAGTTCTTAATACTGGAGAATTTCTGGTTGCAGAACAGGTAGGATTTCTGTGGTAGAAGAAACAAGGCTATGAAAGCAGTAGCAGTTGCAAGAGTGCAGAAATTACATGTTTTTCTCCTTGCTGAGCAGCAGCAGAAATAATCTATTGTTGCCCCTATGTTGAATGGCAGCAGATGTTGGAGCTTTACAGTACATCAGGTTCTTAGTTGAAAAGAAATTAGTTGCACAGCCTACGAAATATTTTCTGTTGGTCTGTTGCTATTCATAAGGTATAAACAACTATGCTTACCTTTGACAGAGAGGATAAAAACAAGCAATATGGTATTCAGCAATTTTGCCAGAAGAAAATCCAGCTCAGATTTCATTGTATGAGAAAATATAGTTCCTATAAAAAGATTCTATTTTCTGTTATTTTCCAGTCTTGTCTGCTCCCATACTATTCCCCATTCACAGTCACCGCCAGTAAAGCTGCATGCTCAGTACTACGGGGCAGCCAAAACAAAATACAAATCAGCAAATAATTTATTTATTGAAAAGTGCTATTTTGGAATTGCCAGAATTTGTAATCAGTTCAGACTAAATTTACTGAAAAGTTTCAAATTTCAGGTGGAACAAAAATGAAGCATTTTAGAGTGTAACAGTGCCTTAACAATTTAGCAAATGGTGAAATTAAATGGAATCTTCCATAAACAATATTACCAGCATTTCTGAAATCTTACCTCGGGTTCATATAAATTAATTATTTGTAAGAGTGCTCTTGCCTCTTGTTTTTTACTCTCTGTTAAATGGTAGAACTCTTAAGGGTTGTGCTCATTCTTACTTAATGATACTTTTCCTTTCTGCATAGACTATGTAGGTGTATATTGAGCTGCTATAACCTTGCGATAGCCTTGTTAAAGGGGAATTTGAATGAAGGTCTTCTATATATTCCTGGAGTATATCCTGATTACTTGAGAAACTACTGTTTTTTTGTTTTGTACCACAAGACTCTACAATGTTTTCACTGAAGTAAGACAATAGTTAATGGGTAACTGGTATTAATGAACAGGGAAAAAAATGGCATTTTCTGTTATGTCAAAGGCAATGTTACTGTTCCCAGACACTTTCTAGTCATAAAAGTCAACCCTTTGTTATCTAGCATACTGTATAAAAGTAAAAAATGCAAACTTGCAGACAAATGCGATAAAGATTTTGAATGAGGACTACGCCTTTTAATAAAGTGCAACTTGCAAAGCTAAAATTGTTCTAGTCTATGGAAATACATGATTTATGAAGAAACAGAGGTGAAATTGATTTAAAAATTATTTTTATCTATCTTTTGGTAGAAGTTTATGAATGCACAAAGGCAACAGGATGAATCAGAATAGAATAGCCTTCTTAACAGTCACTTTTCTCCATTTTGGAGAAGACACTCGTATAATGTTTCATCCTTGTCAACTCTACTTCCAAATGTATTTTCCTAATATTAGCACTTTCAGATTGTTTTCACAGAGTTTCCTTAGGTTGCCTATAAAAGAATATCATAGTTTTTCTGTTATATAAGTTAAACTCATTCTCTGATCATGGTTGAATAATGGTCTGTGTTACAGGAACCCACCAATTTTACAGAAAAAAGATCTCCAGCCCAGGGATGGGACACAGTTGTCCCTACAGCATGCATCTGGTTACTCACTGGATGGATCCCACTCCATTACTGCCAACCATGCAAAGTAAACATATTTGTGTCTCATCTATATGGTAAGATGGGGTTTTGCTGGGGATGACTGTTGTAAGCTTCTCCCTCGATCCTACATACAGTCTAGATGAGGTTGTGATGAGGTCACTACTGTTGTGAGTCAAACAGAAGCTCAGATGGCAGAGAACACATTGCAGAAAGATAATTTTAAGCAGTTTCAATAACCTGGAATGTAAAGCTTTTCCAGTTCCAGTTGTCCGCATGTCAGAGTGCATTTCTTCTTTTCCACACCTGGGCCTGACCAAATTTCCCTGGTAAGTGTAGGCTACTAAAACCAATGGTGACTGTTACCCAACAGCATATTGAAATTACATCTATTTGAGTCAGAGTTTCAGAATACAGAAGTATTGAGCCTGACTGGGACTAGGAGGTGGGGTGGGAAGGGAGATAAGTAGGCAATTTTTGTGTCTTCTGTAGCAGTTGTGACAAATGAGTGAGGCTCCATCCTACAGGCCATTTTCACTCTATCTTTTCTCCTGTGCTACATATCTCCCTTCTAATATTATCATCATTTATCATACCTTTAAGATTCATCTCACTGGCACAAAGCTTTTGGATCATGGACCTTACATCCATAATTGATTCCTCAATGGGCCATCTGTGACTTCTTTCTGGATAAGATAGCTAAAAATTCAGAATTCTATTCCTTGACTTTCATTTTTATTCTTGCCACTTTCTAAAAGGGTTTCTGACAAATTCTGCTCATTGATCTCTGTGCTGCCTATATTCATTTTACAGCTATATGGTGTGATTTTATTAAATAATCAAGGTGAGCTAGATCTTTTCTTCTACCTTAGCTTGCACATCAGACTAAAAAATGCTACACTGTTTTTCTACACTGGGTTATGACCTGTTGCTTAAGCATGTCAGATAAAAGTTAACACTGCATCAAAAACCAGCATGCCTGCTTTTGTGGGCACTTGCAGATACTATTTTTTATTACATAAGTACCTAGAAGACATGGCAGAGACCAGACTATCATGTTGCAGGCACTGAATACACATTTATGAAAAGCTAATTGCTCCTGTAATTTCAGGCTTCAGACTTTCAGAGTTTATCACCAGCTAAAGACAGGCAACCCGTCATACATGTTCCCTGAACCATGACTTTTCTTCTGGAGAAGATGTGCTGCTGTACTGGAAAGTTTTTCAGCCCTTGCTTTTCCCCTCAGAGACTCCCCTGGTGCCCGAGGGGCAAACCTGAAGGGATCTGGCCATGGCACAGCACATCCAACTGCAGGCATTGCCACCTCGCAGCTGCTCCACCTGCTGTCCCAGCAGCCACTGTCGTCGTCCTCCTTAGTGTAAGAAGTGCCGTGCGTGACCTTCCTTAGATGATAATTTTAACAGTATGGATCATGAGGATGTCTTTAATTTCTCTTTGTATTAATTAAGAAGTTTAGCATTTCACTGGGTTGTCATTAATACCTAGAAATGTTGCTTGAGTTTACTGAGTAATGTGTCTAGTGCAATTTCATACACGAGGAAGGAAAGATTATGTCTTTCCTCCATGGAAAGTGGATCCTACTTGACTGTTTTCTGGTTTTGCAGCCATTTTGTGTTCCATGTGTTGTGCTCTTTGCAGAGATAATTAAATGATCTATTAGAAATACCATTTGTGGAACGCAGGAAGAAAAGCTTGATAGCAAGTGATACAGGCTTTCAAGAGAGAAAACTGTAAGTGCTAATCTTATTTCGTAATAGGATTGCTCCATCTACCCAAAATCTGAAAAGTATAGAAAATTGGGAGAAGTGTCCAACAGGATTGTGTAATTAGTAACATCTGCAGGTTCTCACTTTCTCTCTGACTTTATCCTATCTTCCTTCTCATATACTATTAGCAGCAAATCTGTGACAAGGGGAAAAAAAAGGTGTCTTGCAGGAGTTTCAGTGTACAGACATCTCAAGGACAGAGGTAGAATGGTTTAAACATTAACTTTTGCTCAAGGCTGTGCTTCAGGGTACAATCGAACCATTTTAATTGCATTAGAAATATTTTCAGATATTCTATCTCTTAAAAAGACAGTAATAAACCTGTCATAGTTCCACATTTCATGGTCTCTCTGCCATTTACCACTGTAAGCAATGCTGATAGATCTTGTAAGTATTGGATGCTTTCACAGAACAGGAAAAAACAATGAACACTGAGATGAATTTTCCATCCAGATGCTCAGCGTGTTCAAAAAGAAAGTGATAAGCCAATATTAACAGGCCTTGGAAGATAAATAAAGTTATCTCATAAAATGAAATTTGGGAATTAAGGCATTTGAATTAGCTCTATAGTGAGGGTAAGGGACCCTACTCAATTAACTTCCATTTTGAAATATGCAATTTTGAAACTGAGGTGATATGTATGAACGTGTCTCCTGAGATGCATGAGATTCAATTGTATTGTATTTATGTTTAACTATGTATATTCTTATTGTCCCATACCTTATTTCTACGTTTTATTCATAACCTGTTTTGCAGACAGCTTAGCACATTTGCAAGACTGACGATACTTTCTTTGGCCTTGAAGTGAACTGGGTGCTGTCAGCTTCAGATCGAATAATCACTGGAATGTGTGTGTATGGGTGTGTGTGTCCCTCCCACCCTTGCTTTTTCAGGCTGTTTCAGAATAGACCTATGTTACACTCAGAATATATACAGTTATACCCAGTCATTGTAAACTTAATACAGACTAGCTGACATAAGCATAGCCCACCTCAGAAGAAAACGTAAAGTTTTTAATAACCCAGTGTTTCACCAAATTCTGACAAAATGCAAATAATTTACCCAGTTGAAGATAGAGCATAGCAACTTTATGGTAATCATAATACTCCGCCTCCTTAAAGGATCATCAAATATACAGGACAAGTATGCAAAACTACTGGAAGAGCTGAATTTGAAAGAGATTATGGTTGTATCTTTACTGATACGTAAAGACTGATACTGCAAGACTGATGCTGATGCTCTTTAACAATGAGCCACCAGATCCTCATCCAGCAGCTGCCTGATCTTAAAACACCTATCACTACATAGAGGCTAAAGAATATTGATAATAGACAATGATAGTTTGAGAAAACATGCAAAATGAACAGGAGGTGTAACTGGGAATGATTTTCAATCTTGTTTGCACACCCAAAACTGAGGGGGGAAAAAAAAAAGGTTGTCTTTGTAATATACTCTTGAAAGGATAGAGAAAAGCACACTTTTATTGGTTTCTGTCCCTGCTGCTGAATACAATTTCCACTTTATGACTAGTAGAAAACTATGTTCATAAAACTGACTTTCCACAAAACCAAATCTACAATAGGCTTAGTTTATGGAGAAAGGAAAGGACACACAAAGCTCAAGCTGATTTTGCGAAATGTACTCCACTGAATGTACTCCATCTTCTTTTTAAAACAAAAAATCCACAGCAAAGTGTAGCTAATCTACACTGCATTAAACCATACACTTCCTCACTCTCACACGCAAGTGGCAGTTTCTGTCTTGCTTCTCTGGGAGTGTTTAGTAGTGCAGCACCACGGCAAAATCTCCTGCTATGAAGAATTCATTATTATTTTTTCCAGTGATGGTAACAGTGCATCACGAAATAGTATCATAATTAAAAACTAAGCTGGTGTCAGCAGCATAAAAATGAATCAAGAACACACTGATGCAGAATACCTTTATTTTATGTTTATTACCTTACTAATTTATAAAACCATTAAAATGGTTATAAGCTGTCTTTCTTAATATGTGAACTCAAAAGGTGATTCTGTACTAACAACAGTAAGTACAAATAAATATCAGGAAATTAATAACTAGAATGAGGAAAACAGCTTTTAAAATCTGGGATTATTTATCTTCCCAATCTTAAATAAATAATTAAAGAGAAAACCTGACTATTTTTACTTTTGCATTTTATTTCTGTTAATTGTTGCACAAATTAAATTGAACATAGTGTAAGGAGCAACGGATAATTACTCAAAGGCAATTAAAGATTCTGAAGGCTGTATAGTAATTATGATTATTTTCTTTGGAAAACAAGAGTGCCATTTATCTCTAATGTATGCTATGTAATTAAGTCCATATGCAATTATCTTCCTCTTACCATCCACTTCCAATGGGAATTGTTTTTTAAAATGTCTGGCAAGAGAGAATGTAATTGTATGCAGTGGGACACTTGTGTACATAAAGAATTGCTTAGGTTTTGTTCAGCATGCCTTCAGTATGTTTCCTAGTCTGTTTTTACTTGGCAACTTTTGACAAGGCCTACTTCATGCTGGACACATGGCACAATCACTTCTCTGGCTCTTGTGTCTGCCCCTCTGTTCCTCTCTGAATTCCCCATAACTTACAATATCCCTCAGCTTTTGTAGAGCTATGTTGCTGCTCTGGCTATGCATCTACTCATGGCTCTGTAGAGCTGGGCTCTATGTAGTCTTGCTTGAGAAGAGATAGAAAGATTTCTGTGCAACCCTCCAGACCTTCATTCCTGAGCTGTTTCTGGAACCAGATAAGCAAAGGGGCAAGAGAAGCTACAGGGAATGAAGAAAATTGCCTTTCAAAATAGGGCTTGATGTTTCAGCTGATAAAGAACTTGATGCTGCCTTCTATGCACATTGCTTTTTCCCTTTTCTCTAGGTCTTTCCAGCCTAGTCCTTTCCTAGCTTATAGAAGGAAGTCTGTGCAAAATTAAGTAGAGCTTGACTTCTGAAGGAGATCACTATGGGGTGTGCTCCACGGCCCATGGAAACCTGTCTTTGAAATGCGATCGTAATATCAGCACGCTTTGGCTTGCACCGTACCATTTTATCACTCATTGAACTCTTTTATATAGTCAATGCCCTGAATGACTCTTAACTCTGCACTGGCTTTTCTTGTGGCTCTTATGCAGCTGCATAAGGAAGGCCCAGGGATAACCAGGTTCTCTCCCAGAGGCACACAGCTCAGCCATTAGCAACAGGTTGATCCCATGCAAAGTCCCAGCAGGTACATGTACTACCCAGGAAGCTACACGGGTAGCACTTTCCAAAAGTGTCAGCAGAGCAACAACAGGTAACCTAGCATCCAACTGTGCTGCCCTGCAGGAAACCAGGACGGTAAAAGGAAAGTTTTTGTCTGAGCGTGCTATGAGGGCACGCACATACACGTACATATATAGATATATGTGCAGCGGGGAGCGGGGTTCACATTCAGAAGCAGGTGATGACCTGCAAACAGTGGGTAGAGGCAGATTATGGGCATTTCATGGCTTGTTGAGCTTTAATTCTCTAGACAACTAATATGAAGCCATAAACCAAAGGAATAAAGATAGCTGGACACAAATTAAGGCTGCATTCCATGATTAATTGTATTCTTAATATTGGTTGTATTTTACATATTTATTACTCTTTATGTCTAACTTCCTGAAGTGGGACTTTCTGCTTATATAGTTCTGAAATGCCAGACGTGGCCAGATAGCAAATGCTGCTAATAAAGTCCATAATATTTTTTTTCTCAGTGAAATACATGTTAACATGAACATTTGATGGCTAAAAATAAGAGATTTATTGTCCTGAGTGTCTAAGCCACTATTGAAATAAAATGCAAGGCTGTACAGTATTTGTGCACCCTATACTAATATCCTAAAGCAGTTACTAAATGGTTATATGCTACTTTATTTATATATCTGTTAAACACTGCTAAACCTCTGCAAAAAATTTGCTTGTTAGTACTACTGTTGCCTATTCAGTTTAAACAGATTTCTGGATTTCGTCACCATGACGTGCTATGCAAATAGAATTTGATACATATAAAATTGATTTGAAACAAAAACTAGCTTTCTAAGGCAGTTGAACATAAAGAGTGTTGGTTTTGTCCTTATTTGTTCAGGATCCTAACATATTGTCCTCAAAATATACCCACCTACGTGTATGATATTGCCTGGTGTTTCACATCAAAGATCAGCATTTTAAAATTATTTATTGGTATGTATGCCAGCCCTTTCCAATTTAGGCACCTATAGTTAAATAACTAAATCAATGTTTAAGCTCCTAAACAAAACCAAAGTCAGCCTCCTAGAGCTGCAGAGAGTTAGTGGCTCCCTTCAGAATTTGCTGGTCTCAGCAACTCTTGGTAATCATGCTCTCCATATTTTGGATGCCTGAAGTCAGTCACTTTATATACTGATTCAGAAATATGAAATGTTGATTTGCCACAATGAAATTCTCAGTGAAGTTGGATTAATCAAGTACTAAATAGATTACCACTGTAAAAGGAAATTGCTTTTTTTTTTTTCAAACATCTGAGGAGGAAATTTAGCTAGCTTGCTCAAAGACTCTTCTTTAATCAGCTTGAATATTCTTGTCAGCAAAATGTAAGAAAAAATAATGACTCTCTCTATTTTGATCTCTAGATTCAGGTCAGTCTTGTCTCAGCCAGTATTTTGTGGGAGAAAATATCCGAGTTTGAATGGTGGCATGCATTGTACAAATAACTGCATTTTAATAATGAGTTTAAATGGAATCTGAGAAATAATTTTATCATTCATAAATGAAGATTGAGGAAGAATCAGAATATATATCTTGTCTTGAAATTATAATGGTGCCAATTTTTGTCATTTCATCTCCAGTTAATCAATTCCATGATTAGCCCCATATTATGCATGAAAAGCAATGAAAGATGCATGTCCTTGTGAACTCGTTACTTATCACACTGGCACAAGAAAATTGATTTCACCATTGATTGTGTCAGCTAAGTATAGCCTATATTAATTGTGCTACTTACCAGGGGGAGCTAGTGGGGTTCCTCTGGGAAAGCTACAACCTCCTGAGGTCTTAATTACTTCTGATTGCATGCTTGCTCTTCAGGTTGTAAAACTGCAGCTTCACATTGCAATGCCAATAAGTAACAAGGCAAGGTGGGAAAATATGCCTGGTCTTACGAGCCACATAGTAGTCTTCTCGTGGCCATAAGTTGTATATGGCATACAGACAGCAGATCACACAGAGAAAAGGGTTCCCAGAAAACTTGCCTTGCTCCTCAGGGATCCCTCATCTCTAATGTGGAGCTGAGCTGGGCCAAAAAAGCAGCAAGTGTAGCTACAGGTGTTGTGGTGGCACCCACACTCCTCATGAGACACAGGTTGGCCTCCTCTGTGTAGGGAAATAGAAAGGCAGCTCTTTCCATTTATTCAAAGGTACCACTCTCTGAAGTTCACAAGGGCCATATAAATTGAATAAGAATGCTTCCTTATTACCACATCAGAAGAACATGAAATAAACTTTGTAATTAATCAAAGAACATGCTGCATATTTTACAACTTCTTTTCCAAGGCATAAAGTATATTTGAAGCTGTCCACGTGTAGTACTATTTTGGTCACATGCAGCTTAACATACATTTTCCAGGGAAAAGGTGATTGAGTAAAATGGTTACATCAGTGACCATGAAAACGATCATGCCAGTGTTTTATTATACAATAAATGAAACCTTCTTCTAACACTTAAAGGGAATAATACCCTCATGTTTATTGTAATAATTTCTAAGACAGTAAGCAAGGACCTGATACTGTAGTCTATGGAGATACAGACATATTGTTGGCGATGATTCTGTCAGGACACACAAATGAAGTGTTTGCTCTTAAAACTGAGCTGGATAGCCTTTGTCTGGCTTGAAAGCCACTGCTTCACACAATGAAATCCGTTTCTTTATTGAGAATCCTTAGATGAAGGTAGACAGCATGATACTACCTTCAGTCTATTCTATTCTATTCGATTCGATTCGATTCGATCCTGCCCTGCCCTGCCCTGCCCTATTCCATTCCATTCCATTCCGTGAAGGGACTGGTATATCTTACCTGATTCAATCTTAATATGATGAAAGGAAGATCAGTCTTGCAAAACTTTGCTTAAGCCATGCTGAAAAATAACATCTTCCTGTTCGCTGGTTACTTGCTGTCCCTGCTTCCATATCAAATTCATGTCAGAAACCTTTCTTTCCAACAATTAACACTTCAAGCTTAAAGGCACGTTTGAAAACAAACTGCTTCTTTCTGTTTCATAAATTACTGCAAACTGTCTGAATTGTGTATATTGTTAGCTGCCCATTTTAGGAGTGGTGATAGAGAGGAGTAAGTCACTGGCTTTGACTGTGTCCGTTTGCTTATATAGTCAGAAATAGATGTAAAGTATACAGAACTGACCAGTCTCTTCAAAAGTGGAGGCAGATTTGCTTCCCATTTGCTTCTCTCACTGCCTCAGAACAAAACAGAGAGAAAGAAATACTGGGAGTTACAGATCTGCATGAGAAAGGGGAAGTGATTTTCCTCCAGGATTGGTATAGCATAATGTTTGCTTTAGGCATAGGAATTACTTGAAACTATATTTAGCTGATCTAACTGTACTGGAACTGCCTCCAAGCTGGACTTTACAAATGTGCTCAGGCTCTTTTCTGGCTGATAGGCAATTATATTCTTAAACATTTGCTGAGTCTGGGGTTATGAGTATGATCTCTCACTTTGTTTTTAACATCATTGCTAACAGGTAAAAAGGTAGAAGCTTTGTTTTGGAAGGAAAGAGTGGCCAGGAGTCATTAAATATCTCTGAGTTTGTTCAATCTATTCAGCTCCTTTACCTGAACTGAGTATAAGTGCTCCAACAGTAGAACAGGGTGTCTGAACTGCACAGAGTCAGTGCGCTTCTGATGGCTCCTGCGGAGATGCAACCACCTCCTGAATTTAGATAAAGATGTGGGAATGGGAAAAGATGAAGGCAGCATTAGAAGGCTGAAAAGCTGTAAAATGTTCCATTGTTTAAACAAGGACTTTTCTTAGTATGTTTTCACATTAAAATTCAGTTCAGAAACATTACCTTTCATCTGATCATGTTTATGGGTGTTGGGAGTTTTTTTATCTTGCAGGTAGTGTTCCTAATCACAAAATGAGTTTTCAAAATCTACGTTAGCTCTAATTGGCTCCCCTCTCCTGTCTTTTACTCTTTGGATTTGTTCTCAAAAAGTAATTTTTTTCCTTCCTTTTTCTCTTTTAAGATTTTCCAGAAACGTTTGAGTAATTTATCCCTGCATACAATCTAACAAAACATTTACAAAATGTTATTACCTGCAATGATACTCTCCCTTACATTTTAAAATTATCTATACCTTCTTTAGGGGCAACTACACTTTCATTGTACCAGTCAGTATTGCAGGACAATAATATTACACCATCTGTTTTCATGGCTTGTGTTAAATACAGTACAAAGAAATCAAATTATGGCCAGCCACATGCCTTTGGTAAAATTAAGTCTGGTGAGATCACATTTCCTTCAAACTCAGAAAGCCACATGTTAAACCCATGTAATGTTTTAAAGGTCAACTCAATACAAACTTCTTTTTTTCCTCAAAGTAAAGTTAAACAGCTGTCACTCCACGCAAATGGCAATTTCTGTGCTGCTCCAGAAGTACAATGAGAATTTGGAACTTCAGAGAAGCTCTCCACATGCCTTGATCTCCATTAGATTTGTGTTTCAGACAAGGGGTAAAAAGTCTAGTAAACATTCACAAACCTCAAGTCAAAGCAGTCATGATTTTTCCCCTTTTCACAATTAACAGTGATAAATATTCATAGTTTTTAAAAATGTTACTTTACACTATTTCAAACATGCCATACAGTATGTGATTATATTTTTTTACAATATGTAGGTGTATATGTGTAATGTATCAGCACAAATTATACGGTATGGTTACTCTCCAAGCAGGCAACAGTCCACCAAGTGCAACATTACCCTACATTTAATGTTACCACTGGCAGAGAGAAAGCTGAGTCTGGCATTTTTAAGATATCATGGTTGTCATGTTCTCTTGCTGGCAGCACAGAAAAGCTGTAACTTATTTTTTTCTGCTCCTTTACTGGCTAAAGCTATGAGAAGGGTAATTAATTCCTAATCTGTTATGTCATGGGTGGTTTGCTAACTGCCCCCTTCTGAAACCTTCCTGAAGGGGAAGGTTTCGTTATTACCATGACGAAAAATGGGTTGTTTGTTTTTGGTTGTTTTTTTTTTCAATTATTCCACACCAAACTTGATTCAATATGGAAAACTGTTTGTTTTTTTACTTAAACCTCTTCACTCTGCATATGCTACAATGCTGGATATCTCTTGTCTTGAAACTTGCATCAGTCGGCTGAAAAGAAAGATGAAAATTCCTGTAAGCTCCATTTTCTGTCTCATTGCTCTTGCAGGTAAGCAGATTCTGCCTACTGCCTGCCTATGCAGTAGAGATTTACTGCATTCAGAGAAGAGAATGTCATACAGGAATCTTTTCTCTGTCTTGTACATGTTACTGCTCTGACCCTTCTGTCGGAGCTTGGTTAAGATTTAAAGAGTTTAGTACCCAAAACACTGATTCATGTTATCAGTGGGAAACCAGAAAAAATTATACTAAACTTTTCTAGTGCTTGGGATTTAATTTTCCCTACTTGGAATCATGAGTCAAATGACTAATGAACAATATTTTTATAAAGGGAGGAAAGAAAATTGTGCAAGGCAAGTAAACAGTAATAATTACTATTTCTAAAGATTAATTAAAATAATTTTGTGTTTTTTTTCCTTTGGTGAGACCAGCTATTTTTTGTCAGACTTCTGCAACCATTCTTTTAAGACTTGCTGGGTACCAAGATCTGACTTAAGCTAATCTGGTCTGTTAGCATGGCTTGTTTCTGTTAACCTTGCTTCACTGACTGCTTCCTTTACCTGCTTCTGTCTCTGCTGGCCACACCTTGCAGGGGTCCTCGCTCTAGTAGACATTTATTGTTGCATCCCATGCTTGATCTGTCAGCCTCTCCGTGTTCAAACCTTGCTCTGCCATCTTCGCTAGCCCTGCATCGTGCTGCTCCTCACGCCTTGGCCATATCAGTTAACTGAGAGGGGTTTGCTGACAGCTATCCCATCTCTGCTCTTGGAAGGGTGCATGCGAGGGAGAGGTGAGTGCAATCTCTTTGCTCATAGGAGAGTCGTAAGCAGCTCATTCTGTCTCGCACACACGTGACATGCATGTTGAAAGCTGTCTTCCTCCTCCCCTCTAGCCTTTATAATGGTGAAGTATAACCTGTTTAGGCTAAAGCATACATTCATCTCAGGCATGGTTAATTGGATTGGCTTTGTACACCACTTCAAGTACATACTTTTCTTCATTCTGCATGTAACTGTGCTTTCACAGACATGGCTCTCAGTGACATACAAAACAAATTTTAAGTCCTTTAGTCCTTTCCATTTCTCTCCCCTTTGCTCTGTGAGGAAAATGACAATATTGTGGCCTTTTTCTTTGAGTTTCTTACCCAAAGTGGATTAAAGAATGTGGAGGTTTTCCTTTCGTTTAGTCCCCAACCAACAGGTTTATATTAGGAATTGGCATTTTGTAGCCTCTCTTTTACTGCTTCCCTGTCTTCCTCCCCCCAAAAATATACTTAGAAAAAACATTTTCATTTGCTTATATTCACCTTTTCCATGCAAATGAAAACCCCACTGCTATTATCTCTAGATAGGAGAAGGTGTCTCCCAGTCCTGTGCTGTTTAACATCAGAAAGACCGAGTGCTGCATAAACAAGAGAGATGATGTTTGGGAGGTCATCTGTTTGTGAGGCAAAGAGTAATACAGTTGATGTTATTCCAGGATCTTTGCACTTGAAAGACTATTACAAATCCATCACATTTTGCTAGATTAAATACTACAGTATGGTTAATTGTGCTCAATCTTAAAAACTTATTCCTGAATTGTTGTGTTTGGTACACTGGAAATAAAATTACTTTTCATTGCAGAACACATACCATTCTCTGTCTTTAATGAGTTTACCTTATTGGGGTGTCCAGCTCCATGAAATGAAGAGTTTGTGGTCTGTGATAGCTCCTAAGGCAAAGACCCAGATTTAGCACATAGAATCCAACTATTCTTTTGGATAGGAGGAAGCCAGTTATAAAACAAAGTTAATTTTGCTACCTTCCGGTGTTGGAATTTTTATTAAGTGTCATTTGACCTTTACATTCTGTACGTCTGAGATTTGCTTTAGTTTGACCGCAACCATATATTAAAGACTTACCTCTTTAAGGTATTGATAGATACATAAAATCAAAGGCCAGATTTTTCTCCTGGGAATGTCGTCTGCAGTAGATCTCCTGTTAAAGTATTTATTTGGCATTTCATAGATTTTAAGGGCAGGTGGGAGCATGCTGATTATTAAGTCTGACTTCCTGCGTTAGCTACACTAAGTACCTCATCCAATTAATTTATGCTGCAAGACCACAGCTTGCACTTAAAGCTACAGATACAGGTTTTTAAATGACACTAATCTTGACTTAGACACTTCAGGTAACAGAAAATACACTGAGTAAGTAGGTTTGGTTAGTTGTTCCAATGTGCATTATTGCACTTGGCATTAAAATGTTCAGGGCATTATGAGTCTTGTTTGTTTGTTTTTCTTTTTCTTCCCTAGATTAAGAGTCTGAAATCATTGGCACATTAAAACATACTTAGTGGCTTCAAAATTCAGCACTAGTTTTCCTGCAGTTTAAAAAAAATCATGGTAGTTGTTTTGGGGCTAGCACCTTGCAGTCAGACACAAATTAAAGCAGCTTTCCCCAAACAAGCAAGCAAACTTCCACATTTCTTAGAGCTACAAAAAATACACACAGCGTGTAGATGCGTGTAGGAAATATTTCTTTTTCTTCCTTTCATTTTTTCCAGGAATGTTTCCACTTCCCCATTCATTCTGATCTGGTTCTTGTTTTTTCACATTTTCCCAGACTTGGAGGTGAGTATTCAAAAGATTACAAAAACTTTCTCTGTCAGTTTAGTGAAAACAGGAAGAGAAAGAGTAAGAGCAGCTAGAGAAATGCTTGTGCAAAATACTTGTCTTTGTCACATCTGTCAAATACATAGACCGGTTTTGCATTGGGAAAATACAAAAATATAACATGTAAATTTGTTTCATGGGTCTGATGCAGCTGCAAATTGAGTGGGTGTTACAAGGGGGAATTTCTTCTTACAATTTGATGTCTCTCCAGCCTCTAAGCAAGTATTGGTTCATCCCTTCTAGACATTTTGCATACCTGCCTACAGGAAGAAAAAAACAAGAAAATCCTGCTACAGAAGCAGAAGTACTGATATAGTGGAATTTTTTTTTTTTTTAAAAAACAACAATGTAATGCAAAGGAAAAACAGAACAGTGAGAAAATTGAAATTTGGAAATCATCATGCAGAACTATGGGTAATGACACAGCTCTCCTACATCCTGATTTAAGAGCCTTAAGTCACAAGATCAGTTCAGTCCTATTGAGAGAAAGTTTATCCTTAAGTATAATCTAGGCTTAACTCATGCAAAATTTCATCATTAGCTTTTTCTTTAAGGGTTTTGTTATTACTGACATTCCTTTTTGTAGTAGGATTTAAAATAGTATTTCAAATTCAAGTAAAATTATAGGAGACAATATTCTTACTGGAAGGCATTCATCCAGCAGTTTGTGTATTCTTCTAAAGAAATCACAGAGAAAAGCGATACAACCACACTTTCTTACTCATCACTGATGGTAGTATTCTCAGTTAATCTAATACTGGCATAATTAAGCAAATCAGTGCTCTTCCACCATGTTAATAATCTGGATAACTTGGTGATATAGACATTAAAGTGAGACAATGGGAATACTTTCCATAGTTATATGCTTTTACTCTGTTGAAATCTGTCAGTATGATAGCCATAACAATAGTATTTATACTGAATGAAGTTTACCCTTGTGGTATTACTACATGATGATTAATCAGAATTCAGTTTGGGCTCTTATAACTATAGAGGATCATGAATACGTCAGTAAAAGTACAGCAAACATTAAAGAACAAATTTGAGAGAAAAGTCCGTCTTCTGGTTATTTTGACAGTAAGGTGGTGCAAGCTGCGTCTTCAGAGATGGCACATTTCAGCATGAGATTTAAAAGACCAGAAGTGGATAGTACTTACAACACATTTCTTTCTGACAGTTACCAGCAGGTGTCTTTTGGCTTGTAAATCCCATTTAACAGCGATTCATTCCATTTGGTGTTGTCTCGCACGCTGAATTAGCTGCAGTCTGTTCTGTGTCAGTGCCGTAAGCGTCATGCCATAACATACGACCGATGCCATAAGCAAAGAAGTCTCAAACTCTCAGCAGGACTTCTTTTTGGAAACAAATGTGTCAGATGGGTTCTGGTACTCTGATGTTTCCTTGTATATTTCCATGTGTAATTTCTGAGTTTCTGTTTTTTTGTTTTTGTTTTTTGTTTTAATATTCAGTGACTGTTCTAACAGTGTGGTAGTTTTAATCTTGCATTTTACTCCCAGTCTTTCTTAGCATTTGTCTACAGGTTAGCAATTTATCTTTTCCTGTATCAATCATATACTTTTCTTTAGTTTTCTTATGTTCCATATGTATTTCTTCTTCCCATCTTTGATCTGTTACTATGAATCTCTCAGTAAGACCTCTTATTTGACATCTTTTCATGCCAAAAATCCCCACTCTGTTTCTTACAGTGGTTGAACCTTATTAAGTTTTCTTCTCTTTGTATTGAAGAGAATTTTCCTTTGTGTTTGCTGAGTGCCTAGTGCAATGAGGCTGCTGTTTGTTACAGGGAAATAAATAATTAGGAGCAAAAGCCACTAAGTATCTGAGATTTCTGTTTCTGTGGTGAATGAGCAAGATACATGTATGCATGACACAATATCCAAGATTGACATGAATTCAGGTCAATCTTGTATAATCGATGACTGAAGCAATAGGAATCTTTTAACTTGGTTGATCTAGCTTTTCCTCCATTGCATCCAAGAGCTATAAAACACTTCTCATAATTCTCATCTAATCCCAACCTGAAAACCTTATTAAGAAAACTTTTTTGTTGTCACTGTTGTTGGAAAATTTGCCCTCATTTACAGACTGAATTTACCCCTTAAGTTCTTTTGATGGACCTATTTTTTTAAAAAAAATATCTCCAAAGTCCAGAATTTAGCCTCTAGAACTAAGGCAAATGTAAGATGATAATAATTTCTGATTCTTCCATTTTCTGAACTAAGTGTGCAACTGTGTTGTTTCTGAATAAGTAAGTGTTGTGCTTCTCCCTGCCAAACCAGGTACAGAAAGAATGTAAACCCACATTTTGTCCTTCATAAAATGTCAATTGGGAGAACTCATGTTAGGGACTAATTGAATGTAAAAGCTCATCCGTGTTTACTTCTAATATGAATGTTCAGGGTTTAATTTGCAAGTTTCACCCCAAAGATGAGTTAATGGGTTAAAAGCTACAAAGCCATGTTGTTCTAGATATATACAATTATAAAATTTTGTCTCTGATCCAGTATGTGCTCAGCAATTCATGACCTGCAGTGCCTTGTCATTTCAAATGATAGCATTAATGGGTATTATTTTCCCTGCTGTACACACTACATTGACATTTGCATGACAGCAAAAAGGACCTGAATTGAAAGATTTCAGAAAAATGCTTTGGATCTCTCCTCCTCTCCTCTCCTCTCCTCTCCTCTCCTCTCCTCTCCTCTCCGAAAAAAAAAAAAGTACTAATTATCCCAAATACTTTTGTTTGGAAATGCTGCTGTGGAGTCCTTGGGAAGCTGTGTTTCACATCCCCCCTGCCTCGCTCTCCTACAAAGGCAGGCAAGCAGATGAGACTATACTCCTGCATGTGTCACCTTGCAAGTGGCAAAGGTGTTATACCATTGAAATCCCGGACACAGATGCTTTCTGGAAGTTGTTAACATCATGTGTCCAACCCACATGAGGCAGAACAGGAACCTGAGGAAATTAATGAAGTTCAGTGATAAATTATTTTAATTGAAACATTTATTTTACAGCTTTTAATAAAACACCTTTATATTTTGGGCTCTTTGCCCAAAAGAGCAGAAGGCTAATCTGTCCAGTAATGTCTCCTTTGATAGTGACTTTCTACCAAAGTTAGGAAGTACCTCACTGAATATGAAAAGTCTGTTGTATTGAATCTGGAACAAAAAAACACAACAAAGTGGAGGAGAGTGGATGTTCTTAAAAGAATCAATCAGAAGGAAAGATGAAAGGAGTAAATGTGTGTTCCCTTTGGAATATGACATTTTTAATTACCCAACCAGCTAACAGGTGTCTTGATGGGAAGTGTCATAGAGGTTTACAGACCAAGTGCAGCTAGCTGATAGTAAAACCACTGAAAAAAGAAGGTGGTCTCCAGAGGCCAAACCTGGACAGCTGTCTAAATTATTTTCTCAAGGTGCTTTTCTGTCTGTGCAAGTTGCCTCACTACTTTTTGGGGTGTGTACACCAGTATCTCCCAAAGCAAATGACAGGAACTGACTGCTGGATATAGTGTGCTAACATAAAGACCAGTATGTTTTTATGTAAGACAGCTTCTTGAACTGAGGTTTTTAAAGCAATTCCCCAACCCTTGGAATTCAAGTAATAGATCAAGGTAGAAGAGAAAAGACCTCACTTCCTCATTTTGCATTGAACTTGTAGGTTTGACTGCAGCTCTGGTATTTTGGGAAATGGCCAAGTGACACATTATCAATCTGATTCTTGCAGATGTGTTAGCTAAAATATTTTAAGTCTGGGAACAATACACATACCCAAATCCATGAGGATGTTTCTCATATCACAGAGAAAATCAGGTCTGCTTCATCTGAAACAATGCTTCTCTAAACTGCATTCTTACTGAGAAAACTGAAGACCCTATGATTCTCCCTCATCCTCCTCTGTCTAAAAATTTTATCTTTATAGAACAGAAACTCACACAAGAAAAACAGCAAGGTGGATTAGGTGACTAGTCAAATAATTCAGCGAGTAAATTTCAAATATTCAGCTTCAGTAAATAGTTTGCAGACAATCATAAAGTGAAGTGTTTTTCAAAATATAGTCAAAGGTCAAATTCAGAAACACATTTGTTTACAAGGTGAGATTGTTCTTTCTCTAATGATGCTAAATGCTAAATTAAATTGCAGTGTTAGCTGGTGAAGCACTAAAAGACCATGACTGTGTTTTAGTATCTGAAATATCTAATGAGCATGTGATAGTTTTTTAAATAATTACATTCTTTAAAAAAGCAATTAAATAAAAACTAGAGTTCAGGACATTATAGGTAATATCAATTGCAAATGTATTTCAAAATCATTAAATTCTCTTTTTTCCCCATTAGTCATTTTATGTGTGTGCCTACTTACAGTATTCTTGTGTAATTCATTGTATGTGGTCGGAGATTTAGTGCCATGCATTTGTAGAAGAATAACCATAGTTAGCAAGGCTCTGTAGAGTTTAAATACTAAAACCAAATTCCCTTCTACACTGAAAAACACTGGGTTTCTTCCAGCGTCCATCAGGCAGAAAAGAGTTTCAAAAACATGAACTAACTAGGCTACTGTCTTCAATGATTTCATTCTTTCTTCCAAAGATCTCCTTCTGCTGCAACTGGTCATATCTGCAACTGGTGATCTGTTTTCAAGAGTAAGATTTTTTCTTCCCTGATAATAACAAGTCAGAAGACATCGGGCATTTCCCAGTATTTCCCAGAAGGTGGAAAGCTGGCACAGTTAGACCACATGCAATTTCCCTGAGTTTCTGCAGCAGAGGTGGGAAGGGACAGACCCCAGGAAGGCTGCATCCAGCTCTGCTTAGCTGCAGGGTGGTTGCCCAGGGGGCACCGTCTTCGTCCTGTGCCAATTTAAAGGCTTGGGTAGCAGATGAGGTAGCCCTCACAAGTTCTCTGACTGCCTCTCCCTGTCTTGTTTGCCAAATATAAAGTTAACGAAGCAAGCGGCCTGGCTCACAGTCTGCTGCTTTACATGGACATAAGTAACCTGTAATTTGTGTAGAAGAGTTCAGAGAGCTGGATACCCATTTGCCCGGTGGAAAGATGATTATATTACATACCTAGTATCTATGAATAAATATACGTTTTTTCCCAGTCTACCAAAACTAGGTCATAACAAAACCGTTATGATATCTTAAATGTCTCTACGACAACATGTGCAATCTGACTGTTCTTCATTATTTTGTGCCATTTCTTCATTAGTTACTGTTGTGGTTTAACCCGTCTAGCAGCTAAAACAACCACACAGCCTTTCGCTCACTCCCCACCCCGTCACTGGGATGGGGGAGAGAATTGAAAAGGAAGAAAAAGTAAAACTTGTGGGTTGTGATAAAGACAGTTTTATAGGTCAGAAAAAGGAAAATAATAGTAATAATAATAATAATAATAATAGTAATAATAATAATAATAATAATAGTAATAATACAAAACAAGTGATGAACAGCACAATTCCTCACCACTCAAAGTTGATGCCCAACTAGTTCCCAAGCTGCTCTGTCTCCCACCCAACCCCCCAGTTATATACAGAGCATCACTCCATATGGTATGGAATATCCCTTTGGCCAGTTTGGGTCAGCTGTCCTGGCTGTGTCCCCTCCCAGCTTCTTGGGCGCCTCCACCTTCTTGTTGGCAGGGCAGTATGAGAAGGTGAAAACTCCTTGACTACTCGGCAACAACTAAAAATATCCGTGTGTTATCAACATTATTCTCATCCCAAATCCAAATCACAGCACTACACCTGATGCTAGGAGCAAAATTAACTCTATCTATATCAGCTGAAACCAGGACANGTCACTGGGATGGGGGAGAGAATTGAAAAGGAAGAAAAAGTAAAACTTGTGGGTTGTGATAAAGACAGTTTTATAGGTCAGAAAAAGGAAAATAATAGTANTAGTTCCCAAGCTGCTCTGTCTCCCACCCAACCCCCCAGTTATATACAGAGCATCACTCCATATGGTATGGAATATCCCTTTGGCCAGTTTGGGTCAGCTGTCCTGGCTGTGTCCCCTCCCAGCTTCTTGGGCGCCTCCACCTTCTTGTTGGCAGGGCAGTATGAGAAGGTGAAAACTCCTTGACTACTCGGCAACAACTAAAAATATCCGTGTGTTATCAACATTATTCTCATCCCAAATCCAAATCACAGCACTACACCTGATGCTAGGAGCAAAATTAACTCTATCTATATCAGCTGAAACCAGGACATTCGTACAACTTTGTCCTTCCACTGGAGGTGGCAAATGAATACCTAGCTTAGCTGCTGTGGCCCTTTTCTTGTGTAAAGATAGGGATTTAACACACTATAAAGCTTTTGATTCACCCAGCACATTCAATTCTTAGGTTTTACCAAATAGTTACACACCATTTTTATAGGGGTGATATGACTATTTTAGTCCAAAATTAACAAATTATAACAGTTTACAGCATCAGGTTCAGCCTCACAGAATTCTCAGACCGAAAGCATAAAATGCATTTTAAAGCATATGTTTTTACTGCTGCTGTCAGCCTCTGAGTCAATGACACATACATATTTCTTAGTGTGGAGTATTTTTTTCAACAGTAACTTTCATGGCTGAAATCATGAAACACTGAACAAATATTATTAATGATTCCTTTTAGCAAAAGAGCTTTTAATGACTTCTCTGGTTGTGCTCCTTTTCTTTCCTCCAAACATTATTCACTCTTCTGAACATACATTCCACTGAATAAACACATAGCACAGTCGTCATGGTGCAGTGATATGTCTTGAACAAAAATATTTTAGTTAAAGAAAAATCTCAGTGCTTTCATTCCCATTCGTGTTATGATGAAGTTAAAATTGATGGTACCTCTCACTGACAGATGAAATATAATACACAAAGGCTTTAATACCCCTTCCTCCTATTGAATCTCAGAAATTTAAAGGTTGCATAAACAGAAATCAAAATGCATTACCGTCTTGGAGTGAACAGTTAAGACCACTAGTAGTCTAATATAATTACAACTGTACTTAGTTCGTAATGTGATCATTTTGAAATTTGGTAGCACAATCACAAACGACAGGGATAAAAGGACATCAAGAGGACATCTGATCCCTCTCCTTGCCCACCACTTGTCTAATTCTTAATAGATATCTATCTAATATATTCTCAAAACTCTAATACTGGAGATTCCCTAGGCAATCTATTCCAGTGGGCTTCATTATCCCAGCATTAGAAAATTTATCGTCATGTCTCACCTGAACCTCTTTTAATGCAGGTTAAGCCCATTACTGTTTGTCCTATTGCCATGGACACGGAGAATTTTGCAGCAGCTTTTTACTACTTGAAAGCTGTTACATCTCAGCACTGTCCTCACTTTGCTAGACAAAACATCTCTGTCAAATCACATTTTCCCTTGTTATTGCACTCCCCTAGTGTCCAGTTGGCCCACATCTTTCATACAGTGCAGTCTTACCAATGCTGAGTGGAAAGGATTGTGGTGCACGTTTTACAGGCTGTATTTATACCTCTTGGTATACTTTTTCATAATGGCTAACAATGTTGACTCATGTTCAGTTTATGATCCTTTAAAACCTGCCGATCTTTCCTGCAAAACTGCTACCTAGTCAGTGATTACTCACTTTGAATACATACAGCTTATTTTTTCTGCTTAAGTGTAGAACATAATGTTTATTTATTTCAGTATTTCACAGAGCATTTTTCCAGTTTTTCAAGATCATTCTCTCATTTACTGGATGTAACACATTTGTGGTCTGTACTGGCTAGTTTCTGTGTGACTTTAATAAGCATACTCTCAGCTGGGCCATCAATAAAAATACTATCTAATACTAGGTGAAGATGACAACATAACACATTCTTTCATTTTGACACTGAAGGACAATTTCTAACCATATTTTCACTCTTGCTGTAGATTTTATCTGGTGTGCATTTAGATTGTGAGAATGTTGTGTGAATAAAACTTTACTAAAGAGAAGATACATGAGAGAGATCTAATAGTTCTCTATCAGCTCTTTCAGGGAAGGAAATTAAAGTGATTTGACACTGTTTATTCTTGACAAATCCATGTAAGCTGTTAGTAATCTTATTTTCTTCAAGGTGCTTATGAATCACTTGCGTGACATATTCCAGTATTTTTGCAGGAGCTAATGTTAAACTGACTGGTCTGTATTTTCACCGTTTACCCTTACTCCCTTTCCTAAAAAATAGGTAGTATTTTTGCCTTTTTTGATTTTCTAGAACTTTACTTGCCTCCCATAGGTTATCAAGATAACTGATATGTCTTTAATTTCCTTACACCATTCCCTAAACATGAAGGCAGTTAAGACTCAGTCAGTTTGAAAACATTTTAATGCAAATATGGCTTCATAACATAGAGTGAGCTGAGTCTATAGTTCACTACCACCAAAAAGTGGAGTTCTCACTACCTTTCCCCTTTCTCCCCAACTAAACTTGCACGAGGACAGTGCTTCTGAGATATGTTGTAAACTGCCTTCACTCACTACTTTGCCAGAAAGCAGACTCAGGGAGGGGGGAAAAAGAAGAAAGAAAAAAATAAAAGCGCCCTGCATTCCCTTTTACCATATCTGTGAGTTAAATCAAACCTCAAAAAGGTCCAACAAATACCAGCAACAGCTGTCTGTAACTTTCTCCGTAATCTTCCCCTGCTCCCCTGAGGCTTCAGCTGAACAGAGGAAAGATTGTTGAGGGATTCAGGAAGAAAAACACCAACCTGGAGAAGTGTAAAATCTTACAGGAAAAAAAACCCAAACTGAGGACATCAGTGTGGTTGGGGGTGTGGGTATGGTTGGGAGATGGCAACTCAGCAGTGTTACAGATTTTTCCCAGCAAGCGTTACAAATCGGCCTTTCCCCTCCTGACTGATGCCTGCCTCACTAGCCATGACTATTCCAGTGTTGTGTCAGGATGGGTATTTAATGCTTGTTATGTCCTAGATATCCTCTGTGGGTTTAGCAATAAAGCCTTGCTCTACGCTTCCAAGTTGTGTGCATCCTGCTTCTAGCAGCTCTTTGTGCCCAGCCCAGGGTGCCTGAAGAAGGTACCTTGGGAGGCAGGGGGAGAGAGTGTCCGCAGAACTTCATGGCTGGGAGTAGTGGAGGGAGAGAGCTTGCAGGGGGGCCGGGAGAGGTGGCAGCAAGCCGTGAGACTGCAAACCTAATCTATATCCTCCGTAATCCGTTCTTTCCTGCTGCCTTTGTCACCACCTTGTTGCCTTTGCACAGCCGCTATCAGCCCAATTGCTTCCAATGAACACTGTGAAGTCAGGCAAGAAGCTGTTTGCCCTTCTGGCATCGTAAGCCAATGACTTACTTTCTCCTTATAGGAACTGAACAATAATTACTTGGTCTTTCTCTCACTATCAGTGTAACTATAGTCATTTCTCATGTTTTGATATCCTTTAATTTAAACTTAGCCTTAATCAGTAAGTTTAAAGTAAAACATATTGTTATACATTTCTAGTGACCTAAGAATATATGGTAGTTTTCTCTCCCCTCTCCTTTTCAAGTCTTTACATATGGGTGTACTGAAATGCTCTGTTTCTAATGTAGTTCTGGAGGAGAACAAAGGGATGAGACAGTACTGATCAATTAAGCAGTGCTTATATCTGCTTTTCGTCACAGGCCTTTTTCTTTCTAGCCCACTGCTTTCACGCCTTGAGATTTTTCTTCCATCCTGCCTTCCAATTTAAGTGTAACTGGTAGCACCACATAATTAATATTTTTTTTTAATCTTGTAGTATTAGATGACTCATAAAAAAATCTAAAAGAAGTATCCTCTTTCAGAGTTGCCGCATCATTTCTTCCAAATGGAAGTAAAGCCCAGTTGTCCTTGCAATGCAATGCAAATTGTCTTTGTTGGTACAAGGTGGAAAAGTGTACTCACAAACGTGTGCAGGGGCAAGACAGCCTGACACAGATTGCTGGCCATCTTTAGAGTCCATTTTCCACTACTACAGGAGAAGCTGAGTTTTAATTCAGACTCTCTGATATGTAATGCCTCATAAAGTTAATTCAATACTCATATGAATAGAATCTGTTGTATTTCATAGAGCAAAAGTTAAAAACTTGTCTATTATAGCAATATAGAGGTGAACAGTTGCTGACACTGCAAATCTGCTAAATTGTTTTTTTCCTTCTCCCAAACCCCCTCCCTGGCCATTTCTCAGTTCATGCATTGTTTATCTCCTTCTTGGAAGAATCACTGAAATCAGTGCTGTACTTCATATCAACAGGGTTGGATGGGGCACACATTACACCATAAATCAGCACTGAAGTCAGCCCTAATTTTACGTACTTACATATACACACTTGTGTAGTGTAACAATTGAACCCCATGCTAGTGTAAGCTAGTAATACTAAGGAATATTATTTTCTGTTTGCACCTAATCTTTATTTGACAAGATTTAAAAAGCTGTTAAATTCTATAAATCGCATAAATAATTTTCCCCATTAAAGACTGAGATACAAGAATTTGAGCCACAAAGGAAATAAGGAGGAGAGACAAGCTTGTTTTCAGTACATTAGGATACAATTCTATTCTGATAATTTTGGTATAATATTGTTAGTGTAGCTGCTATATTTGAACTGGATTCATATTAACAATAAATTATTTCAGTCTGCATTTTTTATTATCTCATTACGTATATATATAATATAGGTATTTTGTGATTTAAATTCAGTGGAAGCCAACAAGTAAAGTCGCTCATGAAAATGATGTCCAGGATGCGATGAAAGAACGTTCTGTTAACCAACACAGCTATAATGAAGTGTGAAAAGCAGCTTACAGAGTATTAATAAACGTGACAATCATCCTCAAGATGTGACAACTATTAGTAGCTTTCAGAGTTGCTTAAAGTTATTCTTCAGTAAAGATAGCTTACAAATGGATCTTTCAGAAGGAAAACTTTTTAAAATATATTTTCATACTTTGCTTATTTAATGTCTACTAAAACAGTTAATGGTCGAAGACAGAATTTTAACTTTGAGAGGCTTATCTGTGAATAATTTTACTATGTAATCTTTACACCTTAAACTCAATGCAAAATCATAGCTCTTATTTGCTTTTACATTACTGGTGATGCCCAGTTGTTTAAAAAGATGCACAGAAAAAATGCTTCTAAATTGCAGTTGAGAGAGATACCTAAATAGTAAATAAATGTATGCGTATTTTTTTTTGCTTGAAATTTACCAGTCCATCAAAATCTAAACATTTCATGCGACATTGTAGAATTTGATGACAGTCACCAGATATTGTTCAAATGAAGCTGAGGCATTTGCCTTTGGAGCAGATTTCAGTCACCTCACCCTCCTAGGTCCTTGGCAGACTGCCTGGTGGGTTGCTGCCAAGTGTAGACTTCCAGGCTTATGACTTCTTGCCTTTCTAATTTCACAGTGTCTTCCAGCTCCTTCCTCAACATCCCCTCCAAGATTCTCCATAAAGGCTGGATAGAGAGGGAAGCTATTTTTCAAAAGTTGTGTAATTTGTTCTTTTTCTAAACGATAGGAAATTTTAAATAGATGCAATTCTTAACAAAACCGATTTGCTCTTCTCTGCTGTCTCTATCCACTACTTTTAATACTCAAACAGTTGTGAGGTCACCTCCTGGAGTTTAACTCTAAACATTTAGCAGAGACAACATAAGAATCCAGCATCCAAGTTAGGAATGGCTGTGGCAGGTGGTGGCATAAGGGGTTTTAATTTAGAGATTACACACAAAAGATGGTGCTTCACACCACCAAACAACATAGGCAGCACTAGACTTTCCTCTGCAGTATGTTGTCTGTTTAACTCCACCAAAGAAAATTACATAGAAATTCAGTGATTCAAACAAGAATAAGTGGCCCTGGATATAATTTCTTCAAAAACTTTAATTGATATTTTTTCAATGTACTATCTCCTTCAAAAATGTTTTAAAAGTGATTGTTAATATCATGTAATAGTCTGATAAATAGACTTCTTTGTCAAAAATCATATAAAAAATACAGCTCTCCACTGAGGATGGGATTTTGTTCAAATGAAAAAAGATTATGCTAATACTCTGTTCGGTCTGCTTCGCCAAACCATTGTGTCAAAGACCCTGTAAAACCTATTCTATAAAATATCTATGAGAATCCTCACACAAATTATTATTCTTTGAATATCTGCAACAAAGCTTCTAATATGTCAGGGGATACACATTGAGTCCTGGGTTTAATTAATCCCAACCATTATGCACTTCTAACTGTCAATTTTTAGTGTATTCATGTTCTGACTTCAGATGTGAATACCATGTGCAGTAGCAGTCACTTTTACACTGATCCATTTTAATGTGTGTTTGTGTATGTAGGCATCACTATTGAATGCACTGACATAGTTCCTTCTCTGGTCTTCCAACACGCTTCTCTAAACAACCTGGTCAGTAGCTCACTTTAAATCCATGCAGTCATGCTCATATGTGGGTGAGTATTCTGACCATACAGATAGTTGTCCTCCAGATACACACCTTAATTTGGCATCAGCTTGGTCAGGTAAGGGAGACCAAACTGTGGTGCTTCTCTACTTGCAGCCTCCATTTAATTGCCAGTGAATGACAATATTCTCTGTTTGCATATTTTCACAGAATGATAGTTCACATGGCTTTGTGAAAATGGGTCTTGCAAGATAAACATAATTTTATTTGTTGATTAGATTATATGTCTGGCTGAGAAAAATAACTTCCTACAATTATTTTACTTAGATTTCACATTGGGAATAAAAATAATTTCTAAAGAACTAGCTAATTGGCTGATCTTAAAGTGCTTGACAATATAGAAGCTTTATCAAAATGAGAGAGATGCAGCAGAAGTCTTACAGAGCTGTATAGATCACTCGGTAAGATGGTTGTAGTCATGTGAAATACTCTGTTAATATAGCCAATTGCAAAGTTGCACATATTCAGGAAAAAAGAGTATAGGCTGCAATGCAAAGGCAGTGTGCAGTATTGTAGAAAGCAGCAGCTCAGTAAGAATTACATTGATATAATGGGGAATAAAAACATTGATATGACAGAAAAGGACTAACATGTTGGAGATTTATGCAGCGGGATGGGTGGATAACTTTTCTCTCTTCATGTTTGTCATTGGTAAAATGAATGTTGGAACACCCTGTCCAGTTTCAGTCTGCGAGGCCTCCTGAGGGGGAGGATGCAGACCCAAGAGGGTGACACCTAGAAGTCTCTGACCAGAGGAGGTGTGGTGGCAGCCTGCTGCTCTTGTGGACACCTGGCTCCCCACAGCGCTAATGGAGCTGAAGATGCCTCCTGCTGGGTGCAGTGTCCGTAAGGCTCTGGACATGTGGATCATCTCTTTGATTTGCATCAGCTACAGCTAGTCTCAAAGCTGAGAGCAAAGTGGACACAAGGGAAAATTAGACTTTTGCCCCTGACTTTACTAACAGCATCTGGCCCTGGGTGGGATGGAGCACAGCTAGATGTCACCATGGCCAGGTGACAGTTCTGGCATCAGCCATGGCTTGAGCAGAGACAGCATTATGCAGGAGCCTTGGTGAGCACTGTAATGGGAGTGTGGTAGGATCTCCCTCCACCCAAGAGCGGGCCATAAGGGGACATCTGTACAGCCCTGTGGGACTAACAGTGTGCAAAACCCTCAGCTGGGTCATGGCAAAATGCTGTTTGGAAGTACAAATGAAATGTCTATTTTTAGAAGTCTGTTGGACAGTTAAAGACGGTGGAGAGAAAAGTTGGATAGGAATCTTCTGGAAGGAGTAAATGGCTTTATACTGAAAAGCAACGTCACTGGATTTCTTCAGGGGTGAGTGCCTTTCTGGAAAATGCATTAGTCAGAGACACATTACGCTTTAATCACATGCTCTTTGTAAATGGAAGATCAAATTGGATGTTCAAGTGAACTTTCCTGCCCCTAAGATGCCTGAAAATGAAATTTTGATGAGTAAATAATATAAAGACTAGGTTTATGTTTGATTACATTCTTTTTTCTTTTGTTTTTCTTTAAGCTGAAATAGAGAGCATAAAAGCTTCAAGGAAAAACAAAGTAAGCCACTCACATTTTGTGTGTAGATTTAGACACAAATATTTGCAGCATGGGTATCACATAAGACATTGCACCTGATAGAGAGAAGCAGCATGGTATATTTCCCTTTCTAATACATCACTACTTTCAGTGTATTTCTTTCCTCAGCTGTGCCAAGTATCACTTCATCTTCACGATGAGTCTTCCTGGTTAGATGTTCTCCATCTTGTTCTTAACTACAGTGTCAGTTCTTCTAATAACTTAATGTTATTGATTTTTTGATGTCTGAGATATCATTAGCAAGATAGCTGATAAAGGTAGCAATAGTTGAAAAAGTGCCTATTCCATTAGCCTCAGAAAGAGGAAACATAACTGCTTAAAGGGAACCTGTTTTGAGATTCATGAGAGCAGATCAATGTCTAGGCACATGAAATGTCAAAATTTAGAAATATAGAGGTGACAAGTAAAAAGTGTAACTATTACAGAGGCATAGCAGAAAGAAAAAGACATTATTTCAATGCCTTACTTGCATCTTTCCACTACTTTTCTGTGACTGGATTTCAAATTTGAAAAGGCAGGTCTACAATAGAATTTAATTATTTTTTATAACTTTAAGTATGATGTTGGCCTAGTAGAATTTTGTCAGTAAAATCCCTTTTAAAAGTTTTAAAAAATAAGTGTCTGTTTGGTTTTACTTTAAAAGAAGATATTGAGCTAAGAGAATTGTCACAGAGGGTTTGTACTTGTACCATGCTGCTATGGTAACTAGTAAAATCTTTCCCTGCTGACTAAATTTAATGCCCAACTGGACCTTTTGGCATTATTGTCCTTTTATGTGCTCCTTAATATTTTGATATTACAATAATCCCTACTGGCAGAAGATCAGTATCTCCAAAGGCTTATAATGTAATTAAAAAAAGCACAAGATGGCAGAAAAGCAGTTTTATTTGGTAAAAAGACAAAAAAAAAATATTGAATGACTCGCTTAGAGACATACATGAGTTCTGCCAGAATCTATGATCTGAGTATTTATCCTTAAATGTCCGTGCCTGCAACTGGGACAAATTTTCCTTCCTCAGTCTTCTTAAGTATTACTGACAATTCTAATGGTAGCCTAGAATTTGGCTGTTTTGGAAGAGCATTTGTGGTGCTATAACATTTTGCTGTCCCTGTTGAGGACAGCCTCGAGCTGTCAAAATAATGGCATTAACCAAGTTAAAGTCACATAAGTATTCGGTATTCCCAGTAAAGAAATTGTGTTGGTAGTGCCAAAATATTGTTTCAGTGTTTTGGAAATAAATGAGGACTAGTATAGGTTATAAAAAATAGATGCCTAGAAGATGTTCCGCCTAACTGAGAGTTCATTTAAATTAATAGAAATAAGGTAGGGAACAGACAGAAATCAGAATTAATTTTACTCATGCTCATTATTTGCACGTATGAATTTGCTCCAACCTCGAGTACGTTCTGGCAAGCTGTGTGTAAGAAATTGTTACTACTAAAGAGGAGTATGACAAGACATTTGAGGAAAGAGGAAGTTTGCATTAGAAGAATACCTGAATCTGGCTTGTTTAGCATGGCATAATGAAGAGACAAAAGCTTTCTCTCTACAAATACATCAAAAATGTAAATAGAAGGAATAAAAGCTATTTAATTTGAAAGAAAAATGTGAGCACAAATTAAAAAATTAGTATGAACCAGTCATGAATAAATTCAGGTAGGAAATTAGAAGAAAGTAAAAAAAAAACATCCAGAAAGTTTTGCTTCAGGCTTCTTGCCCATTTAGGCAAGGAAGGAAAATTAGTGTTATGGATTTGGGGGGTAAGTTAAGTGCAGTATTTAAACAGGATGGCAGCCTGGTCTAGTGGAGGGTGTCCCTGCCTAGTTCATCTAGTTGAACTAGATGATCTTTGNCCATGGCAGGGGGGTTGGAACTAGATGGGCTTTGAGGACCTTTCCAACCCAAACCATTCTGATTCTATGATTCTATGATTTATTTTCCTAATATCAAGTCATCAGCTTCAAAAGGATCATCTCTACTATCAGACATTGTTTAGTGTTTTGCATAAACCTCTAAATGGGCCAAGCTCCTTTCTTCCCCAGCACAGATGAAAGTAAAGAAGCAGAAATAAAATACAAAGATATTGCTTTAAAAACACAAAAACAACAAAAAAAAATCCCTCTTGATTTTCAGCCAATTAATGATTTGGGAGGGTTTGCTTTTTTGAAAACATTTGGAATTGGTAGTACTTAAAGCAGCATAGAATACTGTTTTGCATGACCTCCTGTCTTCACCTTTCTGAATACTGCATGTAGTTTAGGTTGTGTTTGCAAGGTAAAGTTAAGAAAGAGCTGAAATGTAACCAGATGATGGATGTACTAAATTATAAGAACGGTTTGCACATATCGTTTCCTTAGAGATCTTAATAAGTGAAATGCACTCCCTACTCTGGGACTAAAATGGTAACAGCATGGTAACAGGAGGAAGACAGTAGTAGGAGACTGGTCAGTGTTAAGAATTGTCAGGGCCCTGAGGGTGTCTATCTGTAGGCACTACTTGCCCAGACCAGCCCCACCTGGGGCCACAGCCCCACACCTTCCACACATGGGTCTGGGGCTCTGTCTGGGCTTGGATCCTTGCCTGGGCTGGCTGTGGGGGAGCAGCAAGCACAGGGGGCTCTGTAAAGGAAGAGGAACCAAAGGTAGAGGACAGGCCATGCCTGTGCCCATGTGGGACCCAGGGCAGAAGAGCGGAGCGGGTCTACTGACAGCAGCCAGGGTCGGGCAGCATCTCACCTGTGACAGCTGGGCAAGTCCTTCCTGCCAAGGCACAGCTGAGGTCGAGCCAGGTGGTTGTCAGTGGTTGCCAAAGGTGAAGGCTCAGGACAGGCTTACCTGCAGCCCAGCTCGGGCAAGGAGTGGGACAAGGAGCTGTGCTGAAGCATTGCTCCCGTGCTGAGGGTGTGTGAGTGGAGCCCTCGGAGGAAACTGGTCTGGGCAGGTAAGGGTTACTGGTGCACTCAGGGCTCCGAGAAAAATTACCCCAGAGCTCCCACAGTTGCAGCACAGAGGCCTTTCTGAATGGCAGCATTAAAAGCTAATTGATATTCCAGTAGTACGTACTCTGTCGACCAGAACCTACTGTGCTAATTAAAATAAAATCATGACTCCAAGGTGCTTGCAGTCTACATAAATGAGATAGGTGAACAATGGGTAAAAGGATGGTCACTGTCCCAGTTTGATTGAAAAGGGACGCAGAGAAGACCCTTTCTTATCCCAGCACAGGTTAATGCCAGATACAGAGCTGCACACTAGGTTTTTAACCTCTTATTTATGAGGCAGTCCTATCGCTGAAGTTTCCACTGAGTCTGACACTCCGGCTTGCCCTCTATGAGATATGGGAGCACAGAGACGTAGAATGGTAGTTCTTGGGCAGCATCTGTAGACTCTGCAGTCCAAGTAACAAGCATAAATCATTGCCATTCTGCTACAATAGTTAAAGAATCTTGTTCTGTAATTGGAAAGTCCTGTTCAGTTTTTTTATATACATTTTTTTTACTTCTCCAAACTAGAAACCTTATTTTTGTAAAAACAGAAGTATTTTTATTGTGTGTTTTGAAAGATAGCACTGTTGTACTTGTTTAGCCCACCTTAACCCAGCTGTGACTTGGCACTGTTAAGTTTTTCTATGATCTTCTGGGTAAGTGGTGCAGACCTCCTGATCTGTAGCTGAGTGGTGACAAGAGTGAGCCAGGTTGATACTGGAACCAGTACAGGCCATCAGAAACTACCTGCACTGCTTGCACGTTTTGAGTTTGTTGGTTCAGTGCCTGGGATTCTGGGCAGTCTCCCAGTCATAGCTTTTCAGGTAGCAGAAGGATGTGGCTTCGTTAGCGTTACCTTATTATCATGGTTAATTACTAGCATGAATCTATCGCTGGCACATCTGAACAGCGACTTCCTGCATACAAATTTAATTATGAAATAGGAGGAGGTTTTATTAAAAAGTAGCATTTCTGTTCAGCTGCAGTTCTATAAATATCTTTCGAATTCAACATGAATGGCTTTTTCCACTCAGCAGATTGAGTTTTAAAATTGTGTGTGCATCATTGGTTTCAAATATTCCTTTTCTCCCAGTGTTTGAAAGAAATACTTTATAGTTCAAGTAATGGGAAAGTTCGGGGCGGGTGTGTGTGTGTGTGTGTGGTTCAGAGAACAATGAGATATCTGAAGAAAGCTGGTGCAAACTGAGGCAGATGAAGGAAAACTATGTGCTTTTCTACCGTTCAGGCCTTTTGTGTATTAGAGAGGAGGCTGAAGCTTAGGTCATGTGAAATGGCAATTTCTTTGCAGGCAACTTACTCTAAAGCTCTGGACATGAAGGGGTCACATTTTGTGGTGCAGCTCTAGTGAAGTCAATAGGCATCTCTTTTGTACCAGCTGCACACCAGAGCTATATAAGCTGAGTTAATTTTCATTGATTCTTCACTTTTTCGTCCTCAGTTGTAAGAGGTATTTGTTACGATTTAAGTCATATACTACAGTGACGGGTACCTTAAAACATGATTTATGTATAATCTATCATTCAGAAAGGAGTAGAGGCTACACAGATGACTTGGATTTAGAAGTAACTTGCCCATTGTGTTTATAATGGCAAGAATAAATCTGTCGCCACTTAATTGCTTCATCCTATGTATGCCAGGATTTTTCTGACTTTGTGTCTCATAACACGTCCCTGTTTCCATAAATAGAAATAATTTGCTTAAGCGCTTTCCTTCTGAATACTTTATTATTCAGCTCACTGTCTGTGTTGGTTTTCATGAAGTCTTAATCAGATATATCAGTCTCTCTCTGGATTGCCTTTTTACTATTCCATATTTGTGCTTGTCTTACGTGTTGTGGTTTTTTTATCCCACAAGACTCCAGGGATCTTTTCTAGTTAAGGATTTTATTCTTTAACTTTCAGGTTTTGTCAAATGTTATTTCTCTGAAAAAGAAATACAAATTGCTATGTCTTATGTACCAGGATGCAGCAGCAATAAGCACAGCCATTGGCACACTGTATCCCTGCTCCAAAAAGTGGAGTAAAGGACTAGGGTTAGGTTCACCTTTGGAGGGTAGGGTTTATAACTCTAGTCTAACTTTTCAGTGCCAATGTTAAGAAAAGCTCAGAATGATGCTCTGAGTGGAGCGTAAGAGCTCCCAAAACCACATCTCATTAATACTCTTGCTAACCTTCTTCCTGTTGTAAGTATTGAAATTAATGTAAGGATAGGCAAAAATAAAATTTCTGGGCTATGGTGTTGTGAAAGACAATTCTTTCGAACAGTGTTAGAGGTTGGGACTGGAAAATTAGAAGACTGGTGAACTGGTTCGGTCAGAGGGAATGAACGCTTTTTTATCTGTGGTCCTGAAGTGGATCGTATGCAGGGCTGGCCCTGTAGAGTGCTCAACAGGGAAATGGCTTCAAAAATTCTTGTGTGCTACACAGACAAGCAGTAATAACAAAACAGAGAATTAAGAGGGGAAAAAAAGAAAAAAAAAAGGGGGGGGGGGGGGGGGGGGTGGGGGGAGAAGACCTTGAAAGAGACAGAGAGAGGAAAGGAAGGAAGGAAATGGAACGGTGGTTTCCAGTCAAGCTGCCAGCATGTGCTGACCATCATTGCTCTCAACCAGAATTTCGCAGGAGATCTTAATTTCACCTATATCTCGTGGAATTAATCTTCTTCACATGAAAAAGTAACATAGTGATGCTAAGTGTCTATGGCAAAGATCCTTTATTTCAATGATCTGCAGGTCTCCAGGTACTGACAGTGGAAGTTTAAGGTATTAATTCAGAAATATTCAGCCACTAAAGAGAACTGCCCTTTAATGTGGTTGTGTGCTACAATTGATTAACAACAGTTTATTAGTTGTCCAGGGGGAATTGAGCACACACTCAGGCTGTGGGTACATCAACCACCAGCTGCTTGGTCAGACTGATCAATACTCTCTTCGTGCTTCTTTGTACTTGTCTGTCTGTAGCTCTTAGTTTTTGCTCATCTCATTCATAGATTGTGAATGTTTTGGGATCAGTTCTGTGTGATGAAGATCTAGCTTATGGCTGGGACTGCTATCTGCCACAGTAATAGAATGAAAATGGCAATGGTAATGATAATGATATGCATAGATCTGGAGAGGGATCATATGTATTAAATCTGTCTGAGGCTGCCTCTTGGTTTCATGCTGTATGACTAGGTCCATCTGTTCAAAATACAGCTATTGTATGGTGCTGTATTTTTTTAAGCCAAGGACCAAGCTGACAACTTTCAAACTGCTACCTCATAATAAGGTGTCATATTATCCTCCTCCAGCTATTTCACACCTCTAGCTATTCCCTTCAGGCAGATTCTAAAATGAAATTAGTGTGGGGGTCAGTAAAGATTATGCACAGTAAAGAAGCAATGAGAAATGTTTGAAAGAATGTTAACCAGCACTTTACACCTTTATTCCCAGAGGCAGTGGGGTGATCACATACAGTATGCATTAATACCGAATCAACACAAATCATTCATAATGGCCTGGGCATCATGTTGAGAAGAAGAATGGAAAATACATAACATACATAAAATTACAATAAACTATCATAATGTGGGCAAAACTGAATCTATTAACCAAGACAGTCGTTTTCACATACTCTAGTGAGCTGTTCCTTCACTCCTCACTCAGAGATAAATCTCAGAACACTAGAGAGCTGTCGTGTGTAATTTGCCTTAGGTAGCCCATTGTATCTACCATTGTCTCTCCCAATACAAGCATGTACTTCTGATGATGTACAACTCTAGATCTGCAGACTATGCCAGCTGTCTCTCTGTTATTCAAAATGACTGACATAATAGAATAACCAAATCCACCTCTTAGATCCACCTTCATTAAAAAGTCCTGATTTCCATAGCAAACACATTTAGGGCTTGCTATAAGATGTTGCAAGATTTTCTGTAATCCTACAAATCCCAGATAATGTCCTAGTGGACTTTTGCCATTCCTCTGCAATGATGCTACTATTGGATTTATGACATGCCACTGAGAGGCATGCTTTTGAGAATCTAGGATAGTTAATATTTTACTTAACTCTTTCTGCCACAGAATAAAAAAACCTTTTTCTGTTGAGGATCCTGAATGCTGTGTCACAGTGGGAGAGAACTGAGTTACTGGACGATTAGATTTTCTAGGATATGTAACGCACTGCTCCCCTGTGTCCTTTTCTCCTCCCCTTGGTGAATACTATTCAGTAACTAAACTGGAGTAGTACCTGCAGCAATCTGATTTATTTGCACAACCAGGAAGGAAAGCTTCCTGTGACTTCCTGTAACTTCCAGTGACATATTATCCAGAAGGCTCAACAGTCGCTGAATTTTGGCCAAGGATGAAGTCAAGTTGATACACATGATAAGCAGTGATTTCTTTGTCTGTAAATTTGAGAATTAACAAAGGTTTTCAACCAAAAGAATTCCAGAAGACCACCATTGCCACCATGTCTTTTTTTCTTGACATTTATTATTTCTATTAGGGTGCTTGACTTTTTTTTTTTTTT
>VXBL01008642.1:330034-379244 GCA_013400195.1 Aramus guarauna
TACATAGCAGATCAGAAATTTTGTCCCTTACCTAATCACCAGTCATTTTCTGCTATGTATTCTGGAGGGAATGGAGGTTTTCAGATTTCATCCTATTCCTGTAGAAATTGCATTCTGAATATTTAATGATATTTTTTGTCAGAATTAAAATGTGCTTAGAAAAGAAAGATGCAAGTTTAAAAAAGGTGGCTATGTCTTAGAAAAAACAAAACAAAACATTCCTGACAAGCTCTAATTTTCACATATTCAAACCAACTGCAATGAGCTTGTAGGTCAGGGGAATTATTCCTTGAGAGCCATTGCAGTCCTATAGTCATAAAATGAGGGCTGGGGTTTTTTAACTGATCTTGTTTCAGCAGTCTTGTAAATCTGATCAGGTGTTGTTGGAAGCCTAATTCATTAGTCAAAATAGCAAAGTGGATTTTGTTTATTTGACTATTTATTAGGTTTGGGTTCATTTATTTAGAAGACCTAAACACACAGGTAGAAAACTGTCAAAATAACATGTAAGGATTTGGCCTACTGACTCCCATTAACTTCAATAGAAGTCATGCAGCTAAAGCCACAAATCCCACTTTAAATATATAATGGAGAGAGATTAGGCTTAATCTGGGCAATGAACCTGAAACCATAAAAATGTCAAGTCTTTGAAAAGTTTTGAGGCAATATACGTACTTATAAGAAATTAGTAAAGGTATGATGTTGGTGCAGACTATTTCCTTGTGACAAAAATATCTTTTTAGTGTTATCTTTCGTGTTTCATTTAAAGCTTCCATTTCATAAGGCTGGTGGCTAAGTGGGGTTTTATAATCTCCTTTTCACATCTGTCATGTGCAAATATATGCACAACTCTGTCTTGTGTTCATCCTGTTGACAAACTGCAGCTAGACTGCAGATCACAGCAGGTATTACAAGTAAGCAGCATATTCATAGCTATATTTTACATCTTTAGAAAAAGGATTATACAAGCCCTTAACTTCAATTATACTGCTTTTTTATACATCATAGTTTTATCACAGAATGAATCATAGAAAGGTTTGTATTGGAAGGGACCTTAAAGATCATTTAGTTCCAACCCTCCCTGCCATGAGAGTCAGCAAGCAAACTATGAGACTGGGAGTACTTAATATGAGAAAAAAAGAAAGTGAGATTGTGTCCTCTTGACCCACTAGCCCACTTGACCCATCCTTTCCACTTCTGTATATAAAAACCAAAATAAAATATACTGTTTAATGAGGGGGGAAAATCCAGGTAATTAAAATTTAAATGGGAAACTTTCAGGCAAGATACAAGACATTTAGGATACTTTTAAGGTTGTTTGAATGTTTTCTTCTACTGCTTTTATGCTGGTATCTACATTCCTCCAAGCCTCCTTCTTTCACTGACCAAAGATGTGCAGTAGCTACTTTTAGTGTTATCTCCATTGTAGAACCCTCAAAACAAATCTTGTTTATTTTTCTGCAGGTCTAACTCTTCTAACAGAAGTGTTACAGCCTTCCTGAGAGAATAGTTACAGCTCTCTGGTAGATTGTGCTTTGATCAGATTCTGCAGTGTTCCCCTCCAGGAATAGCAACTCACTGTGAGTCTCTGCATGGACACGCCTGAAACCTGACTGTATTCAGGCAAAAAAGCAAAGAATTGAAACGTCTAGATCATTTTTATGTAAACTGCTGGTTGCTGGACACATCCTAAATAGAGAAAGGAGCAAGTTAACTTAAAAGCTGTTTTCAAATAGTGTGAGAAACTGAGTCAAGGTGGCCAGTTGCCACCCTCTAGCAGTAGAGCTGTTCTGTCTTCACCTTGAATGGAACCTCAACAAGGATCCTCTTGGCATGCTTCATCATGAGGAAAATTGGGAATGTAAGGTAAAAAATGCTAGCAATAAAAACCTGAAAGCGCCAAAAGGCAGAAAACTGTACTTTCTTGTTCACAAGCTAGCCTCTGTATTTCTAGTTGAAGAGAACTCTTAAAGTTATGAACGAAACTTATCTGTCACTAAGGGTGCCTTCAATGCCCTGTGTATTGGGAAGAAGTACAGAGCAATGGGTCACCCAGCACCAGCAGCAGTTGCAGAATTGGGCACTTTACTGAACAAATGAAGATAAAATCCTAGACCTGTCCAGTATGGCACATCACCCTGCCTGTGCATGTTCGCTGTGGCAAACAAGCCCATCATGCTAACTATACAAATACTGTCTGTCATCACAAATGTTCTCAATATACATCCAGACTTTGTAACACTCAGTTCTATCATCTTGCATTTACTAACACGTCAAATGCTTATGGTTGCTTCCTTATATATTTGCCTTGGATGCCACTGTATGAATAAATGGTCTCTGGTAATAACAGTCATGTATAGAAATCTGGCAGGAGAATCTTACTGACAGTTAAATCTGAAAGTTTATAGTATAATGCATTATACTTGGTAAAGAATTAAATACAAAGAAAAGACAGTGAAGCAATAGAATATTTGATTGCTAATGAAAAATGTGCTTAGGCTATGTTTGACTTTCAAATCTATACCCAAGACACCATTTTAAGATTACATTCAAAAGTGCATTTGCATTCAAAGTGAAACCCATTCAGGTTATACCAACTAAGTTCTGAATTTTAATATACATCTGTGTGTATATTTCAGTCTCTGAAATTCAGCTCTTGTCTGCTGCAGTGACTGGACCATGCCTTCCATCCATGTCAAGTGAGCACTTCAGATATTGTGAAGACTGTCCTTAAGTTGCTGGAAAGTGGGTGTATAGTCTTTCCAGAAACTGGAAGCATGGGCTTTATTTCAGAAACTGCAGAAGTAACTCATTCCAGCCAATCTTCAGGAAACGATTTCACCATAGAAACTTTTTCAAATTTTTATTGGAAACAATGACACTTTGAGACTTTTGGTCTCCTCAGAAATGTTTGTTTCTCTCTCAAGCTTAACACCAACCATTACTGGACCCTAACAGACAGTTTGTCTTATGCTATCAATAATAAAAACAGCAGATAAATAGGCTGTGTAATATGACAGAGCAGCTGCCATGAAACATTTATTACAATTGTTTGTGGCTCTCTGAATAATAAAATCCAGTCTCTGGATTTTTGGGGTGTCTTAATTTATCAGAAGAGATTAGGATGCAGGACCAAGCACCTAATAATAGTAGTGGTGCTATCCTTCCAGCAGAGCTGCTGAGAATGGTATGAAGGCAAGGGGCTGAGCTCTTCATGGTAACCTATGGGGTTCCCCTTATCTTACATGGTTTCAAGCCATCAGACTATCAGGATCATAAGTTTGTAGTTTTTGTTTTGTTTTAAGACCATTGGGAGGTTTCCTCAGGAAAAAAAAAAAAAAAAAAAGAATCCTGACTTTTCTGAGTAATAGCATAGATTTAGGGTAAATTAGGTTAACAGGGTTTTAAAAAACAAAGTTTTCTACCCTTGGTATTCCTGTTACTGACATGATACATAACAGCACCCCAGAACAGCATTAAAGAAGAGAGTTAAGAATGTATAGGCTCCAAAACTATATACTTTGGGCTTTCTTTTCTTTTCTCTTTACTTTAGCTACTAGTATGTACTTCCAACCTTAGTTTTTCATATGAATGTTTTGTAGTTTGACAGTGAATGGTCTGTTAGTTGCAATTGGCTTTTGAATCAGGACTAGTAGAGGATTTCTTAAAGATGATGTCCCAGTCTGCTTCTGTTTTCTACTTCAAAGACTGTCTTCCACATCACCCAAAGCTTTCTTTGTATTAACCATAAATTGAAAGCAGTAACACTCTCATTTCACTCCTGTAAACCTTTGTTTGGATGAAACTGAAACACAGCGTTTCCCTACACAGTTGACAGCTGGTTTTAGTGACTTAGAAGTAACATACAGTTCATAAGACTTCGGAGGGTTTTGATGCTTTCCTGAATGCCAGACCTACAAGATCACTGTTTAGAATATGTTTCTGATGCAATTACAATTCTGATGAATTACAATTTAGTTGCTTTCTAAACCTTTGCCCCATGAAAGCCATGAATTCCCTGATAGCTTCCAAGCATGATTTTTCCAGATCACACACTACTCTTCCCCAATGTGTGTGCCCATGCCTGTGATCAAAATGTGAATCTATGGCTTCAATGGCAGCCCTCTTTGCAAGCTCTGGGACTCTTATTTAGCAGAGGAGTAAAAGGTTTAGTGCAGCTTTAACACTCTCTCATCAATCCTCATTTGGTAAATATTCAGGAGACATTCCTTTTTTGCTGGTTGAACACCTCTACAACATCTGGTTCAAACAAATCTTCGAGTTTTCGCTTTGTCACCAGTTTACAATCAATCAGAGACAGGCTTTTACCCTTTTAAAACCCCAGTGTCCTTATTTGTTTTTTATTTCATTATCAAAGAAGGACTTTTTCTGTGAACTTTTGGAGTTACTCTATGAAGAGATTGAAATGAGCATTGAGGTGATTAACACTGCCAAAAAGCTTTAACTGAATTTCTTCAGAAACAAGAGGTGCATAGCTGCTGTATATAGTAAACTCCAAAGAAGCATCATATCTTATTTATACTTAGTCCTGCATAGAGTGTTTGTATGTTAAGCTTAAGGGATTTTTCTTTCCTATAAAGACAAGAATCTCAGATCTGCTCTCAAATATGATTTTCCTTTTCACTTGGTCTTTTTTCCATAACATCCTACTGTTTAGATTTCCTTCCTGCATATGAAGTATTTAGTTTAGCTATCATTGCATTTTGCCTGGGTGCAGCCTTTCTAAGCTTGACACCTACTGTCTTCAGTATCAAAGATCTTTGCTCAGCATTTTTGCTAGTGCTAAACTCTCCCCTGCACTTCACTGATACATGAATCCAACTTGTGGAGTCTCCCAAGTTCTGCAGCTCCAACTTCCTTCAGGATCATTTGTTACGAAATTTGGTCAAGTGCCACAGGAAGTAAGAAAGCTAATCCTAGGAGTTTCTGTTGTTATCGCGAGCATATGGCCATATAAAATAATACAGGCAGCATGTATGTTAGCAATAGCAAAAGCCAGGTGCCTTCAGCAAAAAGGGTAGTCAATTTATCATGCAAGGGAAAGGATTAGGGATACGGTCTGGGATTAATTAGTGGACATTGAATGGACTAGAATCTGCCAAAAGCAGAGGTCTGTACCTTGGCTTCAGTGAACAAGCATTCACATGGAGAACAGAGGGATTCAGGTTTTCTGTCTAGATGTGTACTTGCTTTGCAGCTAAGTTTTGCATCTAAAAATAGCAATTAAAAATTGGAGTAAGAGAGTAAGGAAATCCTGACTTGTGCCCACATTTTTGTTTTCCAAAAATTGATAACATACCCAGCTGTAGATGTGTAAGTGAAAATGAGGAAAGAAGTCATCACAGTGATTTTGGTTTTATTAATCATTTGTCACTCATTTAAAACAGTGCAAGACCAGCATGAATTCAGTTACTCACGAAGACACATTTCTCATTACTCACCTTAGGTCTGGTTTCAAAACTCATGTTTCCTGAGGACAGAAAGTCTCTGATTTCTTATCAGTATTTAAAACTACTGAGCTGTAATGAATTCTCCTTTAATCATAAGACTCAGATAGGATCAACAAACAGCCACAGTGGTTAAGAATATTGAGTATATGTTTCTGTAAAAAGGTAGGGTAGCCTGCATATGCCATTAATTTTCTTTAGTATTTTTTAATTTAAGAACTAATTGTACCTGGAGAAGGCCTTAGTGTATTTTAGAGCATGCACATATAGTCAACAGAATACAGCCAAGTCAAGGTTAAATAAGACAAAGAAATTTTTACTCATCTGTTTTATGTGAAGCAGTTTTAGCAGTCTTGTGAGATTTTATTTTATACTTTAGGCAGAATACAATGAATTAAAATCCACTTCTATCTAGGCAGGTAGACAACATCAAAAGCATAAATAAGATCATATAGCAGTATGAATTAGCTTATTTACCTTCAGATAAATCGGCAGTGGTCAGATTCAACACATACATGCGTGCACGCACACACACAAAGAAAAATAATATTGATGTGTGTTGATTTTGCTGCTGTCCCTGTAAGGCAGACAGCATTTAATGAATGCAATAAATCAAGAGCAATACTGCATTTTAAAGCAAATATTTATTTGATCATTTCAATAAATAGCTGTGGTCCATTCAAATGTGGATGTATGAATATATTGAGAAACTTCTGAATAATGCAAATGAGGCTTAAAACTTTGAAAGTTTTACCATTTCCATAGCAGCTGGACATGAGAGCCAGCCCTTATTATTTGCATTTGCACCAACAAGGAGGTGGGCAATTATTCTCAGGCAGTTACTTCTGTATTGAAGATGTGGTTAAAAAATAAGTTTCTTTAGGATCCCAAATGTGGTGCAAGTTCAGGGCTAGCATGTTCTGCCTCAGTTTAAATTTTGAGAAGAAAAAGCTTTTCCTAGAGTCTGACCCAAAACATACTGAGTTTGAGGGTAGATTTTTTCATTTGTGTCAGTCAGGTCTGTATTTACTCCTTTATGAGATATTAGAACACCTTAATACCCTGAAGTGCATGGCACAGATTCTTGGTACTGCCAGGCTTTCATTGACATTCCTGTAAGTTGTTGCTGATAACTATGAGAAGGCAAGGTGGATACCTGGGGAGTCATTGCTTGGAGCTTTTTGTACCTTGGGGAAGGGGGGGCAGACATAAGCCCAAAGGGGGGCAGACATAAGCCCAAAGAGTGCATTCTTGAGCCAGCAAAGGAGCTGCTGTTTTAGGGAGTGACTAGACTGACTAGACATCATTGTCTGACTTTGGTATAGTAATCATTTGCTAAAGGTTTGGTGTTTCAGGCAATTCTGAATGTGTGTCTTTAAAAACAAGGCAAGACCTTTGTTCATCTTAAACTCCGTAGCTACAATGAAATGTACTTCAGGGCACAATAATGTTAAAGCTTCATCAATGTTATCTGACAAGCACTATCATTATGGGAACAAAGTGCCCTATGTTTCAGAGTAATGTTTTATATGGACAGTGGTTGAGTCCTATCTCATTTCTCCAGTCCTCTGACAGTGGCTATGATAAATGGATTGTAGCCATCTTAAATTCATCATTATTATAGTGTCCTAATGCAAATAAAACCTTGTAAGGACCTTGAGTCTCTGTATAGGTGCCCTTCTATGTTTTTTTTCCTGGCAGTGCCAATGTATTGAAAACATTGAGAAAACCATCTTCGGAACTTGGTTTCTGAATGCCATCCTTTCTTGATGCAAAATAAAACCGATCAAATCTGAATGATGCGGTGTTGTAACTACACATCACTGGTACTATCATTTTACAGATGGACTTGAACTACATCTCAAGCAAAGTTGAATAAGGCTAGAATCACACAACACGGAACGTGGTACTCATAAATGTGTTGGATTACATTTTTCTGTTTCACAAAAAAGGGCTCTAACTTGTTGTGAGGAGTTCAAGAGAATGTTGGCCTCAGATTTTGGAGGGAATAACAAAAATCATATCCTCTACTAGGTTGACTTTTTGCCATAAAATGTCACTTGTTTGAAGCTGCTCACAATCTGTAGCCTGAAAATAAGTTCTGAGGGTATGAATTAATAAGCAGATGGTATAAGTAGTTCTCAGAAAACTGATGGATACATTCCAATGTCTGCATTTAATCCACTTGTTTTTCTCATTAACTTCATCAAGAGCAGGACTTAGTTCTACCTGTCGTTATTCCAGGAACAGTTTACCTAAACCATTAAGATTCTATTTGGGGTAATGTCTTTTGCTACTTTTACAATTTATTTTTCTTTTTTAACAGCAGACTCCATCAACATTTAACAAGACAGGACTTGGCTTTGTTTAATGTAAAGTTAATATTGACTGTTGACAATTTGCTATGGCTATGTCAAGACCATAACTTTGCAAAGATAAATATGTAGCAGTAATCCTGCTGCGAGCTCACAGGCAGAGCACATCAGTACATAATGCTCCATCATCTGCACACATCTTCCTTTACTGATTCCTCAATTTTTATGAAGCATTCACAGTTGTATCTGCAGATAATCATGCAGTTTCTGAAAGACCATACAGAAAAAAATCGCTTTTAAAGGCAACACCTCTCTGCCACCCACACAACCTTATACAATAGTGTCTTGATTTCTGCTGAGATAGAGTTAATTTGCTTTCTAGTAGCAGATATAGTGCTGTGTTTTGGATCTAGTATGAGAATAATGTTGATAACACACTGATGTTTTCAGTTGTTCCTAGACAGTTGTAGTGTCTACACTAAGTCAAGGACTTTTCACCTTCTCACACTCTGGCGGAACCAGAGATAACCACCCGATCCCTATCCCTAAGTGAGCTGCGAGATATGCAAAAATATTTCAGTCATCAATTAGGCGAGCAACATGTCACCTGGCTGCTCTAGTGCTGGCATAGTGGGGCCAGTAGCCTGGAAGTAGAGGGTAGGGAAGCCAAGCAGCTGGGATCCCTCTCCAGGGAAGGGGGCATTGGCAAGGCAATTGGGAAAGGGACACAAGCCCTCAGCCTCTGGAGGCAACTCTTGTCAGGCATGAGCAAAAGGCATTCCTTCAAAGAAGATGTCATAGGTCATCACCCAGGCAAGTGGACCACCATGGAGAGAGGTATCCAGTATCTGAGGGAATTAGCCATGCAGGAGATGGGTTATTATGACCCAGACAACGCTCAGTTACCCACAGATCCTGGTAAGTCCAACGTACCCAACCCACATGGCAGAGGTTTGTACAGAGCACACCACCGGCATATGCCAACTCACTGGCAGTAATAGACTGGAAAGGTGAAGAGGCACCAACAGTGAATGAAGTGGCTGGGTGACTCCAGCAATACAAAGAAAATCTCTCTTCCTCCCTACAGGCCTGTGTCTCAGCCATGGTAAGACTGTCTGAAAAATCCAAAAACCTGTTCGAGAAACTGTCCCTGGAGGTCCAGGAGCTTGAAGAGGATATGTCCTGTTTCCCGCTTGTATGGATCAGTCTCTCAGCTGTGAGGAGCAGCTATATCTCTCTGCTCAGGAGAGAGGGTATAGAGGGTACACACCATGAGGTACCCTGTGGTTTTACCTGTGTGACGATGGAGATGACATGAGGAAGTGCGATGGAAAACCTACCTCAACCCTAGGGGCATGGGTATGTGAATTGCAAGGAAAAACAATCTCAGATATGGGGTCTTCCAGGAAAATTGCTGCTCCAATTGCGGTCTCCAATGGGCAGTTCCCCAGACAGAGTAGGAGGACTGATGTTACTTCTGATCTTATGGAAGAAGCTTCTGATTTGTATTTACAAGAAGTGAGTAACAAGGATGAGATTCAAACTGACATGCACCACATGAACCCATTCATCAGTAATGAATACAATGACCAGGACTAAAGGGGCCCTGCCTCCAGCCAGGTGGAGGAGAGGGACAACCAGGTTTACTGGACTTTGTGGATCCAATGGCCTGGCACATCAGACCCCAGGAGTATAAGGCTCTAGTGGACACCTGTGCACAGTGTACCCTCATGCCATGAAGCTATGAAGGGGCAGAACCCATCTCTATTTCTGGAGTGACAGGGGGATCCCAAGAGCTGACTGTACTGGAGACTGAAGTGAGTCTAACTGGGAATGAGTGGGAAAAGTCCCCCATTGTTGCTGGCCCAGAGGCTCTGTGCATGGTCAGCATAGACTACCTCTGGAGAGGGTATTTCAAGGACCCAAAAGGGTACCAGTGGGCTTTTGGAATATCTGACTTGGAGTTGGAGGAAATTGAACAGCTGTCTACCTTGCCCAGTCTCTCGAAGTACCCATCTGTTGTGGGGTTGCTGAGGGTCAAAGAACAACAGGTGCCAGTTGCTACCACAGCAATTCACTGGCAGCAATATCGCACCAACCGAGACTCCCTGATTCCCATCCATAAGAATTCCAGGAATTCTGGAAGTGATCCTGGACTGGCCAGAAGGCAAAGATTTTGGAATATTGCCAGGGGAGGAGGTGACGTCTGCTGAAGAGGCTCCAGCGTATAATAAACTGCCAGAGAATGAGAAGCAGTGTGCCCTGTTCACTGATGAAACCTGTCACATTGTGGGAAAGCATCAGAGGTGGAAGGCTGCTGTGTGGAGTCCTACACGGTGAGTCACAGAAGCTGCTGAAGGAGAAGATGCACCAGGCCAGTCTGCAGAAATGAAAGCCATCTGGCTGGCTTTAGACATTGCTGAACGAGAAAAGTGGCCGGTGCTCTGTCTCTATTCTGACTCATGGATGGTGGCAAATGCCCTGTGGGGGGGGTTGCAGGAATGGGAGCAGAGCAACTGGCAACACAGAGGCAAACTCATCTGGGCTTCCCCATTGTGGCAAGAGATTGCTGCCCAGCCAGAGAAGCTGGTTGTAAAAGTANATGCCCTGTGGGGGTGGTTGCAGGAATGGGAGCAGAGCAACTGGCAACACAGAGGCAAACTCATCTGGGCTTCCCCATTGTGGCAAGAGATTGCTGCCCAGCCAGAGAAGCTGGTTGTAAAAGTATATGACATAGATGCCTACATGCCCAAGAGCTAGGTCACTGAAGAACATCAAAACAGGTGGATCAGGCTGCTAAGATTGAAGTGGCTCAGGTGGATTTGGACTGGCAACATAAAGGTGAATTATTTGTAGCTCAGTGGGCTCATGACACCTCCAGTCATCAAGGAAGGGATGCAACATATAGATGGACTCGTGATCGAAGGGTGGACTTAACCATGGATGCTATTTCATAGATCATCCATGAATATGAAACGTGCTGCAATCAAGCAAGCCAAGTGGTTAAAGCCTCTCTGGTGTGCAGGATGATGGACTGAAATATAAATATGGAGAAGCCTGGCAGATCGATTACATCACACTCCCACAAATCCACCAAGGCAAGCACCATGTGCTTACAATGGTGGAAGCAACCACTGGATGGCTGGAAACATACCTTGTGTCCAATGCCACCACCTGGAACACTATCCTGGGCCTTATATGGCAAGTCCTGTGGTGACATGGCACCCCAGAAAGAATTGAGTCCGACAACGGGACCCATTTCCCAAACAACCTCATAGACACCTGGGACAAAGAGCATGGTATTGAGGGGTTGTATCACATCCCCTATCATGCACCAGCCTTTGGGAAAATTGAATGCTACAGTGGACTTCTGAAGATTACATTGAGAGCAATGGGTGGTGGGACCTTCAAACATTGGGATCCACACTTAGCAAAGGCCATCTGGTTAGTTAACACTAGGGCATCTACCAACTGAGCTGGCCCTGCCCAGTCAAAACTTTCGTGTACTATAGAAGGAGATGAAGTCCCCATAATGCACATAGAGAATATGTTAGGGAAGACAGTTTGGGTTATCCCTACCTCAGGCAAAGGAAAACCCATCTGCAGAATTGTTTTTGCTCAAGGATCTGGCTGCACTTCAGTGGGTAATGCAGAAGGATGGGACAGCCCAACATGTAACTCAAGGAGATTTGATTCTGGGTGAGAAGAGCCACTTTTCACCTTTTCATGTCTTACCAGGTGCACAAGAACCTGGGAGACCACAGCCAGGACAGCTGAGCCAGACTGGCCAAAGGGATATTCCCTACCATATAGTGTCATGTTCCATATATAACTGGGGAAGTGAGCCAGGAGGTGGGATCACTGCTCGGATCAGACTGGGCATTGGGTTGGGTTTTTTTTTTCCTTTTGCATGTGGTGAGCAATTACATTTATGCATCACTTGTATTATTGTTGTTATTATTATTGTTGTTATTATTCTCTTCCTTTGTTATCCTACTAAACTGTCTTTATCTCAACTTACAAGTTTTTTTCCATTCTCTTCTCCATCTCCTTGGGGAGGCAGGGAGGGGTGAGCAAGCATCTGCATGGTGCTTAGCTGCTGGCTTTGGTTAAAACACAACAAAGTGTCAGAAAAATACCTGAAATGATTAATTTATTTAGTTAAAGGGAATACACTGAAGGAGTTGCACTATTACTGCAGCCGTGATTAATATCTGACTATACCTATTTACTATTATTTGTAGTGCCATACTCCTCTCCGCACTGTCTGCTATTATTTTGAAATGATCTGTGAAACAAAATGTATGTCTTGTCTCCAAAAGTACAGAAATGATATTTCTGTATGTCAGAGTCCTGATTCTGTAACTCCCCACCATGTGCAAAGTCACAGTTCCATCTGCGAGGGCCTTTTCCCCACCTTCAGCAAATAGATACTAAGAATGATTTCTGTTTGCAGCATTTTCATCCTTACAGCAATCACAGTCAGAACCTGCTTCCTGTTGGCAGGTTATTTTAGCTAAATAGCAAGTATTTTAGATCATGTGAGGCTAATTTACTTAACTGATAACAGTGTTTATGCTATCGGTGTTACACATAATATACTTTCAACAGATACATGCACACACACACACACACATATATATGTATTAGCTGTACATTCTGCATAGTTATAATATTCTCTGTCTCTGGGAAACCTGTTCTATTAAGCTGTGCTGTGTATGAAAAACAATTCTTTCTAACATCACAGCCCAAAGTGTAAGACAGTCTTCCTTCCATTGTTCAGGCAGATATTGCTTCCAGTAAAGCAATAGCATCCAGCCTCTCTGGATCATAATGCTTTTCTACATCTCTGCTGCAGGAAAGGGGAGGGTAATCACATCAAAGTTTAGACAATGGGTATCTAGACCTCCTTTGAAATGCAGAGAAATGTAGAAACACATTGGAATATTTATCAGTGTATTTTCCCAGCTTCTTGATTTTAGAACTGGCTAGCTTCTAATGTATGCAAATTAATTCTTTGTTAAAAGAAAATTTCAAATCCAATAACAGTAACTTTAGTGGAAATGAAAGAGTGATTTGCCCCCTTGAACCTCTGGGGGAATTTGACCAAATTAATTTTCTTAAGCAACATCATAAATCCAGAGAAAGAAAAACACATTTAGATAAATGAAAGTCTGACAGAGGCCACAGTGCTAGTGGTGTTGAATTGGACAATTAATTATGTATTTTGTGCACATCATAAATAGTGAGCAGCTTAAAGGATGATGACTCAATAATATAGCAAGAAAGAAATGAGACATAGTGAATCCTTCATCAATAGTTTTCCCCTTTGACCCATGTTTTACCCAATGCCATTGTAATGATGTGATGAAAGGATCAGAGTGCTGAAATATCCAAACCTACTGCCCGTTCTGACAGCTGTAGCTTTCTGCCATCAGGAAAATTAAATAAGCAGATGTGGTCAAGTAGAGAAATGCAGGAGTAGCTCTTTAAGCTTATTAAGTCTCATTATGCACAAAACTTCACGCACAAACTAGCTGTCCCATAATATCAATATGACAAAGCAATGTGTCTGTGGGAACGCTTTGATCTCCTGATATCAAAGAAAGAAGATTCATACTGCTCTTGTCCACAGTATTTATCTATGCAAGGCTGAGAACTCACTCGGTAAACAGAGCCTTACTCATGTACGTGTCTGCCAGAAAGGGTCTGACACAGCTACAGGGCTGACTACACTTTCCACATTTTTCTCTGTATCTCTGTGTGGATGATGTTTTTCTTTTTGCTTTACCCAGACTAAGACTTCATTTAGGTGTTATTCTCCAAGAGGACGTCTGTTCTGTCCTTTGAATACAGCCTGCATAGATCTAACTGAGCTAGCCTTAAACAAGACAGCTGAAGTACTGATTATGCTGTAATTACAAGTGTGCAGTGCTCAGTGCAGGCTGCTCAATCTGCCTCTGAGGAGCTGTGGGAATGCACGAGTGTCCCAGCTGCACTGAGCTCTGCACTGCATTGGATAATTTAAAATTAGCCTGGCTACATGATCTTCAGTTGCACTTTTGCTTGTGGAATAGACATATCTGCAGAGGTGCAGTGTGTTAGGTAGTAACACCACTTAAATGACTGAGCCAGTGCATCTTCAGGTCCTCTCTTTGAGAACTGTAGCCGTGGGCTTAGACGGCCTCCCTCCTTAAACTGAAGTTTTGTTCATTTTAACAGTAGGGACAAAATATATGGTTGAAAAGTCTTAAGACTAGTGTAAACAAAGTTTGCTGTTCCTGGATAGTAAGTCAAGCAAGCCTGAGTTCATTAACATCCTCTATAGATGCCTATTTTGTAGTCTGACTCTCACTAAAAAAAATCACTCTTGAAAGTCTGATCATATTTTAATTACCCTTTTTCTGTTGCATTCCTGGATGTTACTTTTTTCTGGATGAAATTTGGTCTGTTGTTTCTTGAGGACACAAGACATTCAGAGCTAAAGTTTGAGCATTGTTCCTTAATTGGAACAAGGTTTGTTAAGTTTCAGCTATCTTTTGCTTTGTGCTTGGTTTTATCTTATAATGCTGCAAACCGAAAACGTACAGGGCAGACTTCCCAATAATCACATCCTTTACTACTTTCATAAATGATTATAAGGAAGTTTCCACCCTCCAGCATGAGTTCAGCTGAAAAAGAGAACAGCAAAACTGAAAATGAATGTTGTTACCGAGTTTGAATGAAAGAAGAAGGTAATACTGCTAAATTGCCCTTGCCCTGTGAAGCGTTGCAATATCCTAAGGACTATCTACCAAAGGGCAGCAAGGGGGACAAATTTCAGCTCCTTTGTTAAAACTTGTATTTAGCAGCAAATTTTTTTTATTATTTTATTATTTTTTTTTTACTCTATATTGCATTCTGGGCTTGAAAATGTTTCTGGTTTTGCTGTGTTTTTGCTCTTTCTTTGTTTTGTTGCCTAAAAGCTGTGGAGCCATACTACCTTTTGCACTTGCATAGTCTTAGGTGTGATAACAAAATGGAGTGAAACTGCTGCCATTAGACGTTTGGTGGAACATCTGAGGTGATATGATCTGGAGACAACTGTGGAGTCATTGGTGGGAGGGAGATTTCTCACCATCGGGAAGAACCGTCTGAGATCATTCACTTCAGCCCTAGGGAAAGTCACTCAACTGCAATCAGAACTCTGTCTCCTTTGTGCCCATCTCCCTCTCTTTAGGCTGCCTCCCCTATAATAAAAATGCCAATGCACTTCTTTTGGTTTTCTCATATCGAATAGTTACAGGGTAGCAGGTTATTATGGGAGTCCCCACCTCAGCAGCTGATTAGCAATAGAGTGCAGCTCAACACAGATCAAAAAAGTAAGTATTATTAGGATTGTATACAGCTTCATTCAATGTTCTGCAGTGGAAACCAGAGGCAGGTTTGTTTTCACAAGCTGGGCTAGTAGTCTACCTCTTAGTTTGTGTGGTTGTTGCAGCAGCTGGTTGACAGGAGCAGGAACACACTATAGCTGTCCTTGAGATGTTCACCAGGGGCCTGACTGTATCACATCGCTGTGTCTTTCATGGCACCACATGCCCAGGTTTCTTTCCTGAGTCATCATCACTCGTGATCCAGGATGGAGCCAGGAAGCAGCCAGAGCCAGACCTGTGAGGGGGAAGCGCTCTCATTCCCCTAGCTGGAATGCGGCTAATATAATCCATGAAACTTGCAACCTGGCAGAAGGGGGTGAGTCACAGATGGCTTTCCTTCTGGCAGAAACCATGTTGCTACGTTAGCCAGGCATTGGTGGCATGTCAGATGTCAGTACTGCTTTGTGTAATGCGTGTGTTGGGTTTCTCCAAGTGTTGTGATGTTACTTAAGGGAGCTGTCATAGGGCAGCTCAAGACAGGGTTGAGCAAAGGCTGTTAAGCAGCATAGGTGAAAGTCTGATTTGATGGTGTTATAGTGGGTGTGGGAAAATGAGAGATGACATAGAGAAATGACAGCTGCATCAGACTTTCACCATGTGAAAGATTAAACTGAATTTTTGGACATTACAGCATATTTTGGGGAGTTATGGATGAAGACAACTTATCTTCTTGGAACTCCTTCCTAACCCCCCAGCGGCCCAGCTCTCACCTCAGGGAATGGCTTTTGTCCAGTCGTTCCCCACAAGAAGTACCCCTTCTTTCAGTCCTCCTTTTCTGTCTTTCTGGAGGGTGTTATTTACCTGTTCAGTCAAGCCAGCACAAAAGGGGGGTTGTTGCTATGGATAGCAGACAAAAATTTTTTTTTAGAAAAGGTAGGTTCATCAGCCAGAGAGATTCCATTCACTGTTGAGATGTGGCTGGAGCAGGCTGTTTGCCAGCAGGTTGTAAAGGAAGAAGTTGCCAAACTATACTGCGAACTCTGTGCTTATAATTTGAATCTGTTGTTTGCAGAAGATCACCGCGGTTAGTGCATAACACAACTTGAAAATGAACGAGGCTAGATTTTTCTGGGAGATAGGGATAAGGTAAATATTTGAGTACCTTGCAAGTTATTACAAGACTGATAAGATTTCATGTGGGACCTGTTCTTGATTCTGAAAGCTTATGCCTGGTGCCGCTTTGGGCATATTAACTACATCTCTACTAGTAAATGGAGAGGGTCAGGGCATTTGCCTGAGCAGTGCCCTGTGGTTGCTCATTTTGCTTAATTGTTGACCCTTACCTGGCATAATTCTTCAGTTTCTCAGACAATCTCCAAAACTAGGTCTAAGGATAGTACAGACCAATGATTTTCTAGTGGATAATGCAGACACCATATCTTGGGTGGGGAAGCGAGATTAGCCGCACGGACACCAGCTGTACAATTGCAGTTGCACAGAGGCGGAGGGTGGACTAGTGACAGCGGCAGTCATTGTGATGAGCAGTAAAGAAAGGACTAGACAAGTTCTCTTCCAGCAGAAAAGATATTATTATTATTATTATTATTATTATTAACATATTATAATTTATGGATCATCTTTGCCCTTGTCTGCCTTCAATTCAAAACTAATAACACAGTAAACTTTGCTAAATACCTCTCTCATTGCCCAATGCACATCATTAGTTTTGTTCTAAATTCTGCTGCCAGCCACATCCTCAATGCAAATTCCATTTTATAAGACTTAAATGCCTGTTTACCAGACACCTGGTAAGACCCTTTATTTTTAAAAACCCTAAGTTGTCTGGCTCTGAAACAATAACCGTAAACAGTCATCAGTGCAGGGTTTTTTTCTACAATCATTCTGTGTTTGCAGGGCACATAAACAGAAATAGGAATTCAAAGAAATAGATGTGCTTCAAACCTAGACTTAAGCCATTGGTGCTGTGGGAAGGTTCACTGTAGTGAGCTTTCCAAGGAGTTTTCTCGTGATGCCAAAGGATAATTTTTCTTGTTGTAAACATGAGATGGGGGTAACCACTTGTTTGTGCCCACTTGTGCTAAAGAAATTGCTTTCCTTTGCCTGATTATTTGCCCTCAAATTCCTAATTATGTGAAAATGACTGCTTGGAGCTTGGCCATGAATTGACTCATCAGCATTCACTGCCACTGCTGAGAAAGACTGTTGATAAAATTGTGTAATCAAAAAAGAAAAGTAATGTGTTTCCTAATTCCACTGCAAATTTTTTCCTAAATAGGCACTGACCAAAAATTGACATTAAAAAAAATCCCTATTATCTACTGCCAACAAGTCATTTATGCTTCCCAGAAAGTCATTCTTTTTTTGTATTACCCAGTTGAAGATCAGCAAAGTAGTATTTATCATGCGCTATCGGGCCACTGGTCTGCTTTGATGATTATCTTGATTTGCATACTTAAATCCAAGGTATAGCTATAGAACAGGTGTCATATTGGCATTTTCTGGCTATGTCTTTCAAAGGGGTTTCTTTCCTGAAGCCTAAGGGTTTTCACAATTCATTGCAGATTCAGTGCGGAAAGAAACCTTGAGCAAACTGAATAGAAATCTGAAACCAGCTTTTTTCAGTGTGATATAAGGCAGCTAACATATTTACCAGATATAGTATTGATGATCATATTTTTTCCCTTTTAAATTCAAAATTGGTTGAAAAAAGAGAGATTTCTAAGGGTTATTTTTTTTTCTATATTGCAGATTTTGAAAAGGGCAACAATTTTTTTTCACAGAGGTTCAATTTGCTTTAAAAGATCACCTTTTTTTATCTTCTCATCAACATCAGCATCACTATCATCCTCAATACTATCTGGAGGGGAGGGGAAGGAAGGGGAGTGGAGGGGAAGGGAAGGGAAGGGCTTTCTCTTTTTTTCATTTTATCTAATGAACACAAAAAAGTCATGAGGGAGAGAAAAATAAGATACCCTATATGCTTAATATTCTTCTTATTTTTAGAAAGCAAAATGAAATAAATGTCTTCAGTTTCAGAACTCTATATTAGTGGAATAATCAATGGCATTCATGAAAATAATCTGCTTTTGCTGAAATTAATTTCTAACTGGAAAAATAAAAACATACATTGTGGTGGCTAACACCCCTCCTCACCTCCCCTCTCCCCCTAGTCTTTGGTAAATCATGCTTCTAATACAAGAGCAATAGTTTTATCTCTGTTTGCTATACTGTTACTGTTACTATAAAGCAACAGTGCTACTCTGGAAAACTAAATACATAAACAAAAGGAAAGAATTTGGAGAAAGTCAGAATCATCTATCTTCATAGTGCCATAAAATGCTCGGATCTGATACTGAAGTACCATTCTGAAGAGCATAATTATATTCAGAGGTCTTAAATGAGCATATTAATGACCTTACGCTGGATAAGAGTCTACCGTGAATTGCACCATCTCTTTTCTAGGGAAACTTTTTCTCCACAGGGACTTCTGAAGCAGAAAAAAATTATATTCTGCCAAAGCTATTCTCCTTTTTAACAAATCTACTAATATCCCCTTTGTCTTGCCTCTTATCTCACAGGAGGTCATAAAATATTTTGTCAGTGATTCATGAGAAATACATATTCTAAGTCGTCTCATTTCCGATTGTTAATTTTCTTGTCTGTGTGTGGAAGTGGGAACACATTATTCCGTGCACTGAAATCGGAAGCAGCTTCCTGCCATTTAGTATGCCCATTACAAAGTGTCGTAGTGAAAGCAATAATGGATGAGTATTGAAAATTGCAGAAGTTTGATATGGTTAATTACAGAAGATGAGGTCATAATTCACAATTCATTGATGCCACCCAGAGAAAGTAGACTGGCTGGAGAAAGCTTCTTGAAAATGTTGTATGAAGCCAGTTCTATCTAACAGAGCAGCCCACGTTTGGCACCTGGACCCAGGTTTTGTAACCTTCCCGTGAGTTCATCTTTCTTCTTCTTCACTGTCCAAACAGACATCCTTGTCTACACAAATATCCCGTTCATGGTGACAGGACCAGTCACTTGAAAAATTAGCCTCAGTATGTCCCTGTTGTTACATTAAACAGGAGGAGCAGGTCAAGCTGGGGCTTGGGAGTGTCTGGGGAAAGGGTGGTGTCACTTGAAGGCTGGTTTTTCCTCGTGTATGGAGTTGAAGGCTTTTCCTGGAAAAGAAATCCCATCCCTGTTCTCAGTAATGGCATCAACATCTTCCTTCTCTCAGCAGTACCAGCAGCCTGAGCTTCCAGGTTGAGCTGCACATGCAGATGATGCTTTCGAGCTGAATTTGCGGCTGGAAAACCTGTTCTAAACTCTTCCTGAGCAAGATGGTGTTGATTCAGCCAATAGGCCATCTGTTTGAGCTGAATGCTCTAAGCTGGCATCAGAAAGGATCACAGAAATAGGGAAGTACTGTATTATAAAACCTGGCAGAAAGGTTTGCTGGATTTCACATAGGAAGCATAGTAGAGAGGAGAACTGAAACTAGTCTTCTTACATCTAAACTGTTGCCCCTCCAGTCCACTTTAGTGCATTGTCTCACTCATCTTCTGGGCTGTACTGTGTCAGCTCCTATTTTGTGTGTAGGCCTGCCATTAGATGGAAGTAGGAAAAAATGACAAGCTCATCAAGGTTTCTGATAACTTACTGTCAGGTATCTCATACTGTTTTCCCTATTAATGTTGTTCAAGTCTATCCAACTTTTGGAAACACACCAATGCATAAACTATTGGTTTCTCCTTCCTTTTGAATCTAGCATTAGTTGCAATGCATCTATGTTCAGGTTTTGCCTTAATCCAGTAGTTTCCTCCTATAAAAATATGCAAACGTTCCCTTGATATATCCATCACCATGTCACTAGAGGCTTCATTTTCCACAAGTCTCTTGGTCCTCCTCGGTCCTGTTCAGCTAAAACACTTTTGCCTCTAATTGTTCTCTCTACTCTTTCAGTTAGACCCTTCAATAAACCGGAGCTCCTCCTTAAACTCATGTTAACTTTCTGAAATGCCATGAGGCAGGAGAAATCCATAGACATGAAATGTGCCAACCACTGAGATGACCCATCTTCAGAAATGACTTTGCTGGCTCTCTGGCATGGAAGGGCTCTGTTCACCCTGGCAGGTTTCGCATTGTCCCTGGTGATCCTGAGGCCCGTGTGAGAAGGGCTGCAATTGATGCGCACAGCCTTGGGCTCCCTCATCAACCAGTATGTTCAGGTACATCATGAGAGAGGAATGCAAACGAATAGAACTTAGCGGATGAGATGTGCCAGAAATGAAGGAAGGTCAGAGTGAGGTTTGACCTATTTAATTTATGTATTGTAATAGACTTTTACAGGGGCTTCTGTAGCTCTACTCCTATCTTCGTAATACCCTTGGCATAAGTGTTAAGAAGGCTTACTCTCACTTAATCGAATTTCAACCTGATATGTAGGCGTTTGGCTCACATACTAGTAAGTGATTGACTCTAGATAAAGTCTAGAGGGAGACTATTTTGGTCCCTAATTCAGTTGAAAGTGCACAATTCATAAGTTACATCATCTTTGGTTCCCAGAAGAATTTCTTGCTTATCTATATTGACTTCTAAGTTTATTCACCTCTTATGGGAGACGATTACTTGCTCAACCTTCACAACAGGTATGTTCTTTCAGCTTTTGCTGTCTTTTGACCTGTTTTCAGTTTCTGTTTGCTTCCAGAATTTCAGACACCAAGCTCAAAACATTTTTTTTTTTTAAATGCATATTTTTTCTGTGAAGCTCAGGTCCTTTTTCCATACCAGAATATGTTTCCTTAGCACTCTATTAACCTCTTCTGGAAACTGCAGTCCATTAAACTTTCTTGTAAGCATCAGTTGAATATTCATTGTACCCTTGAATAAGAAAGCGTATGAAGGATTGATCTTCCCCTTGGAAACATTATTTAGGCTTTTTGGTTCTTTAAGTGCATTGTTTTACTCCAGAAAGTTGTCCCTGATTTAGATGTGAATATTATAGAGCAACATCCTGTTATCCTGGGAGGTGTGAAAAGCAGTTATCAACAAAATGAGCTTAGCTACCTCCACAAGTTTGCTCACTGGAACAAATGAGTAAGTTTATATACATAATAAATGCATATATTTATAAATAATAAAACACACACACATATCTATAAAAACTTAATATGATAAATACAAATAATAATATAAAATACATAATTTATATAAAAAACAGTTGTCTCATGCCTACCAACTCTTCTCCTCTCTCCAGGTTAGGTAATACAGTGGCTTGTGTTCATGTTGCTCACAGCTAGAGCTTCCCAGTGAACTGCAGCTGTGTTCCTCCTGCAGGATGCCTGACCCAAGCTTTTCTGGTGCTTCCACAAGGCCCTTATATCCTAAAATACTTTGTTTTGTGACTTTTCAATACAAAATGACTGAAATAACGTGAAGGCTGTATCAGACTCTTGCAAAGCAATTCTTTTTCTTAATAGCCTGGTAAGGAGAGGGATTGCATGCCCAGCTACATGGCATAAAGCCAGGTGTGGGGTTGTTGCTGGCGTCAGAAGACTACCTAGAATTTTGTTTTCTTTTGCTTTCCCATTAAAAATCGTGCTGCTCATTCAGCCTCTTAGCTATTCCCAGGAAACCTTCCCAAATTTCATTTTAGAGGAATCGGTCTGTTTAGCACCAAAAGAAAAGCTAAGAGTGAACCTATATACTGCGTGGAAGGTCAGGGGGGCAGGATGCAGCAGTGAACCCAGGAGTTGAGTTGTTTGACAGTGCAGATGCACAGTGAAGCTGAGCGGAGCTTTATTCTGAGCTTTATTCGAGTTTGGGAGACGGTTGAAGTGAACCTGCCCAGTTCAAGTCTCTGACCCAAACCCAAATGCAGTTGCTAATTGTTAATATTATTTGGGGATGGATTAATAATATTATAAAAGAAATTTTTGACAGAATTGTAATTTAGTCATCATAAGGAATGAGTACAAAAAATGAGATTAAGGAAATCTACATGACACTGTTTTTCTTAATTTTATTAGAGAGAAGTGAATAAAAAGACGCAAATCCCCAACTGCTATAAACTGATTTAGGTCCTGCCATTTTATGATGCAATGAAAGGATACAGTGAAAGAAGGTTTAACACTTTCACTGACCAATTAATAAAGCAATGTGGATTTCTTATTTAGTTTACTTTCCTCCTAAGGTACTATCAAAAAAGATAAGATTCCTATTTTAACTCAGCGATATATAAAAGGCTGTGGAAATATTAATGAGTTCTGAGTCACAAAGAGCTGACATTCGCTTTTGTGCAATGTTCTCTCACAGTCCATGGCGATGAAGAATACAGTCTTCATTGAGGCATGTTAATTACAGAGGGTGAGTTTCTGTATACCCATTAATGAATAACAGCTTCCTGGAGTTTATGCAACCTCAGTAGTGAAGTATTTAAATCTTGGCTGCCTTGGACTAAAATGTATTGTCAGGTTTGCATCTCAATTAAAAGGGCCTGTGTGATTTTTAGCTGTTAGAACTGAACTGGAGTTAGGCAAGCGCATCCAAAGATGAGTCCTGAATAATGCTTAGTTTATTTAGCATAGAGCTTCACAGTAATGTAGGAGTCCATTATTACAGACCTTTGCAAACTCTGGACGAATGGCATCCCTGTAGTCTTGACTCAGGTAAAAGACAGGAAAATCTGTGGATTTCTTCTGCCAGGGGCCTCCTATTCACGCGTACTGAGGGGCATAGTTATCACGTAGGCAGGCGGGAAGTAGGCTTGGCTGGGCTGCATTTGGACTCTCAAGCCCTGGGATATCTGCAGAGTGCCTGCACGCCGCCCTCTCGCACTGCATCTATGGAGGGTCCCAGGGCACAAAGCGTGTGCTGTGTGTGACGTTTCCATGGGCTGCAGAGCGCTGAAGTGATATCACGTGTGACACACAGGCCACCTGGGCATACAGTGGGGCCTGACTGGGGTTATGTGGATGGGATGAAAAGGAGAAAGTCTCCCTTCTCCCTTTTGCACGTCATTGAGCACATATGTACTGCAGTTTTGTCCCTTAGCGTCGCTCCTGTGTGCTGGTACTGCAGACCTGCTTTAGCAATGGGATATAATTCTGAAAGACGGCTCCACTGCAGTCATGAACTGATCAAAGACTCGTGACACCGTATAACATGTTTCCTGCAGAAACTGTTACCCGCTTATCCAGATGATGATGGAGGAGGGATTCAGGCAGGGGGAATCACTCAATTTTAGTCTCTGGATCGTCCTCCTTTATCCAGCAATAACTGCAAATTTAATGTCTTTCAGAACACTGGATTTCAATCTTTTCTGAAAGACATCTTCCTTAACCATGCTGTGTCTTATATCATCCTGCTTATACTGTGGGTGACCTTCAGAGGGGAAGTAATATCACTTAGCAATCATCAACACCATTTTCTAGTGCCCTGGAGGATTTTTGTCATTTTCAGTGCAATAACTGAGGGGGGAGAGGGGGAAAAACAACAAACAAACCCCCAAAACCATGGTACTAAAGTAATATTTTCTGGTTCCTGGAGATCAGACACTAGTACCAAGTGCTCTCCCATTGCATGCAAAGGTGTGGTCCAACAAGAGAATATGCTTTATATAGAAAGGATGATCAGAAGGTGGGAAACAAAGCAAAGAGACCAGTACTGAAAAGACTTTTCCAAGAGCACACAGCACCTCAGCATTGGATTGTAGGAGAAAAAAATCTCACAACTCTCACCATGCCCACTGAGTGTATCATTCCTTATGTTATTCAATCTGTATTACCTATCACAAGCAGCTGTTACTTGGCCAGTTACTATGTTCTTTTATTTAGCACAAAAGTTTTTAGAATATACAAATGCATTTTCTGTAAAATATTCACCTGCATATATTTTAGCTGTTATTATAAGAAGTATTAAAGGTTTATCTGCCATGCTGCAGTTTGAAATTACCAAGATACTGGGCAAAATTAGCATTATAGACGTGCAGCAAAAATCGAGGGGAGGGAAAGAAAAAGAAAAAAAGCAAGCATATGCACACTGATGTATTTCATTTTTTTTCTTTTGCAGGAACTGATTTCTGAATAATCCTTTGTTGTAACCACAAGATTGCAGCAATATGAAATAAGCCTGCTTTTATCTAGTTTATGTTTTTTATAGCCCTTATGAATTCTGTTACAAAAAAAGATAGAAGGGGAAAGATTAAGATCTATATTAAAAAGCAAGATGTCACCATTTAACACTCTCTTCCAAGGTGTAACTTTCACCTCATTCTTTAGCCTTGACTCTGCTTTTAATATGAAAATCAGGAACATCACACAGGTCAGTGAAAATCTATCATGGTAATGGCAAGGCAAGCCCTCAGCTCCCTAGTGAAAAGTCAGCAATCCCTAGCTTACATTTTATAATTTGAGGATTAAATAGAACATGCTTGTGTTTCAAATCAGTATGGAGAGAGCTGTGCATATCTCTATTAATTATTTACTGCTTCTCTAAACTTACATAGCTAAAACTAACTTTAATGAGTTAAAGCTTAGTTAGCTTAGACTTCAAAAGCCTAAATTTTATATGTGATGTTCCCTTGGTGTTCTCAGATTTATGTGTGTATTTATATTCACTTTAACTAAATCCAAACTGGGCAAGAGTCTGAGCATGTTCATTTGTAATATAATTATCAGAAAAGACAAAACCTCAAGCCTCTAGGAAATATCTTTGATACAGTCTATATATTTTAATGGCAGTTAGGATGTCTATCTTAAGAGAAACTGGGGCATGGGAAGCAGAGGTACTTTAAAATACAAGTGGAGTATATAAAGAGGAGCCCACTGTACTTTCCTCCTGGGATAAGAAGAGATCAAAGGTAAGCTTTTAACCCAACTTTTACATACAGATTGCCTAGCACAGTTGTTTTTGACCCATGGCTAGTTGCAGTATAAGTAAATACTGAAAATAATCTTATGAAGTAGGAAAACTGGAGTGTTGTCTATCCACTTACTCAGGCTGTTTTATTTATTATTTCTGACAACAATAACAACATGATATTAATTTTTCAATTAATATTAGCATGAATATTGACTTATGCTATTATTCATATCAAGACACATAGAAGAAGAGCTTTCCTGCTACTTTACATAATTGAATAATGCTACTTTCTACATTTACAGAACCTGTAGGGAAGTATAATGAATTCTGCAAATACTCAAATTTACATACTGGAAACAGAAACAACTGGAAAGTTTTAAAATGCATCTGCTGTATTTCATGCAAAGTAGTGCTGGCTTTCTAGAAAAAAAAAAATCCTACAAAACTGTAAAGTAATCTTTGCCACAGAGCTAACAGTGCCATGCTTGCATTTAAGCATTAGGAAAGATCAAGATTTGTACACAGAATGAAAGTCTGTCATTTCTGAGTCTGACAAAGTATGCAATCAGCACAAAACACAATTTTGGGAGCACCCAGGAATGGCTTAGCAAAGAAGAAATCGTTGACAGCCAGAAGTCACAAAAAACTCCAGGGCGTTGAAAACAAGTGAAAACTAGGATAAATAACTTTGTTTTGAGTCACTAGATGGTTGTGGCCTAAGCAAAGCTTGCCTTCACTGACTGGCCAGTCATAGCCACGGTCTTTGCTGCAGAAGGGAGCGGTGCTGCCCCAGCCTCCAGGTGTGAAGGGTGAGCGTCCATTACCCAGTGTCACCCTGCAGTTACCCTCCCGCAACAGAATCCGTATCTGCATTCCTTTTCGTAAGAAAAAAAGAGGAGTCCGAATTCTCCTGTGCCTAAACTATTTTACAAACCACTACTTTTCTTTGAAAGCTGCAAATCTTGTTTTCCAGCTGTGAGCGTTGTTGTAGGCAAGAAGTAAGAGGACTTAAGGTCTGCCAATATCTAGCTAACACCTGGCAAAATGAACTCTGGTAATGTCTTCTTGCTGTAGTGTGCTAGACCCACATGAATAAATGAAGGTTAACATGCATCTCTTCTATTGACAGGTATCGATGCCAGCATGCTGGATTGCATTCAAAAACAGAGCTAGGAAGACACTGTCTGAGATAAAGATGCAGCTGCAGCTCCATTTTCAAGTAGGGAAGTTAAGACATTTTTTGAAATCTAGGTTTTGTTTCCTCTTCTTGCCCTTACAAGCCTCTCCCTCACCACTTGCAGTCTGTCAGTAATTCTTGGGAATGGGTAGCTGCAAATAGTTTTATGTTAGTGGAAAAATGTCTTGTTTTTATTTGAATGAAGATAACTTTAATTCAAAGAATTTGACAGAGATATGGCTGGTGCTACATTGCTTCAATTACAAGTTGTTCAGCTTTCTGTAATACAGCACCTCATTCCTGAGATTCTCACCATTACTTTCTTAAATCCCCTTTCATAAATTCAAGCAGTCAAGCTCATCTCAGGGCTGGGTTTGCTTTTTCTCGCTGCTCAGGTTCAGACAAATCTCTGCTTCCAGATTCTAGTCAAAGCTGCTGCTGCTGATCTTGTCCTGCAACATCTGCTTTGTGGAGTGTTTGACATCTCTGAGCAAAACAGGACCCCTGCAAGGAGCCCATCGGATGATCTGCTTATTGGCTTTGATTTCCCTACCTAAGAGATTGCTCAGGGCAACCACTTTCCCTTGGTTATGTCTTCCCTAATTATTTTCCCCTTCTGCACGCTCACAAGCATCACACAGTACTCCTAGGCTTAGAATATAGACTCTTACTACAGCAAAATGCTGAGTGAAAAAATACACTGGTGCTGAATAAGAATTTATGTAAATGAAGCCTTCCCACACTACCTTTTTCATTCTCCTAGAGGGGGAGCACACGGCTTTTCTTCTTAAGCCTTTTGGTTTATTGCATTAATAATTCATCACCAGTGTGCTTTATATAGGCCGTGGCTCACTCAAAGCAAACTTAGAGAAAGCCATTTTTCCACCAGTGTTCATAAGAATGGTCTTAAGAGCATACAGCTTTCCAAACCACAAATTCTTCATTTCTGTGGTGAAAAGCTTGTAGTGCCATGAATCGTTTTAAACCGATTATTGACATGTTCCTTCTCTACAGAGCTCAAGATGCGCACATGGCAGGGAAGGAGGGGTTTGTTGCAACAGATTCTGCAGAGTTGATAAAGGTAACAGATCTGCAGCAGTAGGAAGCCATAGCACTGTGAAACAGGGCTTGATTAAACATTTCACTATAACTTCATCATAAGGAGTTACCAATCCACCATTAGTATAGTACTAATAGTAACAAATTGTCTTGGAAGACTGGGACCAATTTAACAAGTAATTAAGTTGTTTTAAGTCTATAACAAAAAAAAGTAACTTTATACATTTTCAGACAGCAAAGCGTTAACAAACGCTTAAGTTCCCATTACTGAGTAACAGCTTTCTGATAATAAATAATGAGTTATATTGTAGAAAAAAATGGAAGGACAGATTGAAATTAAAGTTGAAGTTAATATTTTCAAAGCAACCTTGTGAAATGTGTTAAGTAGATGAATGATCTGATAGAAGCATATGGAGTGGGGCAAAACTGATTAAATAACTTTATAAGGTGTAAAGTAACATGAACAAATATTTCATAACATGGGAAATGCTTGGTACAAAAAGATAGTGTAGCCTCATTGGATAATGTTGAAAAGAGGTGTTTCCAAAAGAAAATGTAAATTGTTGTGAAAACAAGACAGAACCCAGTAGGAGAAAGCAAGTTTTCCTAGATTAGGACAGTAGTCACAATAAATAAATCTGGATTATAGAGTTAGCTGTGCTTAAATTTTTGGTCATTTACACATTGTATTACTGCTATTAAGGAAAACCTAGGGAGGCATCTTTAAGGGCCAAACTGTATGATAGAGAAGAGGAATCCTAGGAACACCTTCTGCCTCGATTCCAGTATTTTTTGTTACAGAATGGCAAAAGCACAGAAGAGAGAGTGGCCGAACCTCCGCTTGCTGACAACCTCCACAGAGGCCCAGCAATGGGAGCTCACACAGAGGCAAGGCCAGAGCAAAGAAGTGTTGAAGACAACAAGCAGCCTCCAAAGACCAGGAACATGACTAAAAATGACTGGAAGATGAGAAGAGAGAAAAAAAAAATATCTTTGAGCCTTTGACGGAATATAACACTTTTGTCAAGTTAGTATTTGTATCAGGTAGACTCAGAATTGAGAGACCTAGTCCTCAAGAAACTGAATACCGTCAGTTATCTGAACAATTTCTCTTGTAATAGTAACCATGTGGTAGCCAGTGTCAGTTTGCTAACAAGGACATAGTCCTACTTTTAGCTGAAAAACATAAATTAGCCAATTAATCTACTTAGCCTCTACACCCTAGCCATCACAGAGTTCTCAACTCTGAAAGCAAAATAAGCAGAACAGCTAAAGCACTGATACTAATGGTCTCACAAGCATTTAAAACAGTTATAATGTGCCTCCTACTTAAGCTTTGCATCCCCTGGGTTCTGTTTGTTGTCGGAAAGTGATGAGGCAGCAGAGGCTGTCTCTTATCCACTTATAGCAGGAGTGCGGTTGTTTTTCTCATTAGGAAATACAAAACTAAATAGCAAACTACACTCCATCAGGTTTGTTTCAAAATGCTTTCTTTCAGTCATAACTTTCCTAGAGAAGTTTTATAATGCTTTGGCATCACCCAAATCCCACTTGAAAGCTTTAATAAAAGGAAAAAAATATTAAAACAATAATAAAAGAGTTAAGTTTTAAGTCCCAGCCAACTCTGGCATGCTGCTGAAGAGAAGATAGATTAGAAAATATTTTTCTACCACATTCTGACAACAAGAAGTTGTCTTTCAGAAAAATTAAAATACTGTACCTTCTAATAAAGTTGCAGGAGATTATTTACAATGTACAGTAAGATAAGTACTAGGGATTGTTCCTGCATGTTACTGTTATATTAAATTGAAGGCTGCAAGCGAAATAGTGAGCAGTAATTCACACCCACATGAAACATGTCAAGAATGAAGACAAGTCTAGGTTACATATTGGGTCAGGTTCAGAAGCAATTTATTTTACAATGCTGTGTAGTCTGTAATATTTGTAATTACAGGTAAATGTTCAGATTCTAGGTGTGTTATAATGATCTGGGGGCTAGGGCGTAAAAATCACATTTTATTAATTTAGTTATATAAAATAGTGCTTTTCAAATGTAAAATGAATCCTGGACATTTTATGCAGAAACATATGAGAAATAGTAAGAAAGGAAACAAACACTATTGGAAGGTTTGTCTAAAGCTATATTGATAACCCAGTTCTTTCAATTTCTTACAACTTTTCAGGCTAAAAATCTGGACAGTGCACAAAGTGACAGTGGAGTGACATTGCAATGCAGGTTCAGACTGAGAGAGAAAATGGAGACCAGCTCTATTTTACAAAGAACTATTGAAGACATGCAGAAGTGCGGATGTGTTGTCTTTTAATCCAGCCAGCAGCTAATACAACCACACAGCTATTCGCTCCCTTCCCCTGCCTTCTCTCAGTGGGATAGGAGAGACAACTGAAAAGGAAAAAAAAAAAGGTAAAACACATAGGTTGAAATAAAAACAGTTTAATAGGACAAAAAAGGAAGATGATGATGATGATGATAAAAACGTACAAAACAGGAGAGGCACAGCACAAATGCTCAGAACCCAAAGCCGATGCCCAGCTAGTTCCTGTGCCATGCCGCCTCCTGGCCAACCCCCCAGTTATATATGGAGCATGACGTCATATGGTATGTAATATCCCTTTGGACAGTTTGGGTCAGCCATCCTGGCTGTGTCCCCTCCCACCTTCTTGGGTGCCCCCCACCTTCTCATTGTCAGGGCAGTATGAGAAAGTAAAAAGTCCTTGACTGCTTGGCAGCAACTAAAAATATCCCTGTGTTATCAACATTATTCTCACCCCACATCAAAACCACACTATACCAGCTGCTAGGAAGAAAATTAACTCTAGCCCAGCTGAAACCAGGCAGGATGGAAATGGGGTATGGATACATCGTCACTGTATCATCTGCTGTCTTTGCAATAATATAGGTAGTTGCAAAAGCAGGCCAGAAAATGGGATTTGACATAGAACTGTTCTCTACACCAGTTCATGGTCTCCCAGAAGAAACAATAAGAATGGGACGGATGGAAGTGTTCAGGCCAGGCAGCCTGTTATATCTCCCCATCCCCGTTTCTATGCCTAGTTAACTAATGTAGCTGAGAAGAACAGGACAAGTGTAAGTTTTCTTCTTGCCTAGTTCAAGCTCTTTCCCGCCTCTTTTCCCTGCTTTCTTGCTTGCAGCAAGGAATCACTTGGCAAGTAGCCCTGATCTGTAACTGTAGCTAGAGTAAACATGTACTCAAGGAATTTATTGCATGGGATGGAAGAAAGGGTGGCCACAGGTGCTACCACAGCTGTGCATCTTCCTGCATATAGCACGGGCCAGGTTGCAGCAGGTGTTCTGGGATGGTGCCTGTCATAGAGTGGCAACAAAGGCTTGCTTAACTCTGCTAGGAATCCCACCTCCTTGATGGTCAATAGTATCAGATAGTTATAAGTATTGATCAACAGATCAACAGATATCAGGCAACTATTTTCTATTATTTAATTTACAGCTGTGATAACAGATACTTTGAAGTAGTGACAGAAAGGTGAAATATATACATAGGCAAAATCTATGCATTATGATCACTGAACAAGAAAACTCTAAACAGAAACATGAACAAAAACTTAGTAGAGGTGGTTGTCCGTCTTAAACTTAGCAATGTTTTAGGCGTGAAGAATTTCTTGTTATCAAATACTTTCCCTTCTAATTAGAGAGTTGAAAGATGAATTAACACTTGAAAATAAAGAGCAATCTTTTATTTGAAAATTTATTATCGATATTATATCTGTGGGATAGTTTTTCATAAAACTGAATGAAAATATAATAGGCTGGGTTTTGTGAACCTTGTGAACATGGATGTGCACAGACAACCTCTTCAAGACTCGTCTAGCTGCTCCTTGGTTTTTAGCTTATGTTGTTTCTTTTAAAGTTCTTAAGATCATTGGATGAACGTAGGTGTGTTTTAAATAAATACTGATAGGGAAATCTGGTAGGGGAATAACAGAGATTTGTTTTAGAAGCTCAGTGTGAATTTCAGAAATACTTTAACAAAAATAACAACAGTCCTCTGAAACTTGTCTGCTTTTCAGTTATTAGGAGGAAGTACTGTTCTTACCGGCACAAACCCATTTGTCTTCAGCTTAGCCCTGGGGAAGTTAGCAACATTACCATCCCATATGTATTGTATTAAACACTTCAAGTCACTTTAATAATGCTTGCAAGTTTGAAATTAGATTCAAGACTGGAATGATTTAAAGGTCTTTAAAATGAATGAACCATGAGATTATTTTAATTGTTTTAAGTATAATCATCTATATTTAAAAATATTATTCCTAAACCATTCAATTTTGGCATCCAAAAGGAGATTAATTTGGCAGGCTCTTTTTATACTAGGTTTAATGCAATCACTTAAATTTAGATGTTCAAAGTGACCAATGATTTGTAGCTGCCTAATTTGAGACATAGTGGAATGCCATGGTTATAAATCTTCCTAAATATCAAATATCATATCATTTGGGCCCTACAAAATTGTTGGTTTCCTGAGATACAGTACCATGCTTGTGATGTAAATCAGTTTCTTAATTACTTGGAAAGATGTTATGAAAGTGAATCATTTAATGCTTACCTAACTTTTGTAAAGCCTTTTGAGGACTTTAATGAAGCACTTAGGCAACAACTGTGTCTCAGACTTCAAGCCTATTAGATGACCAGGCTGTAAAACTTAATTAGCATAATACTATGAAGGAAGCTCTATGCTGCTGCTAGTTCAAGCCTTCTTGTTGGAACAGAGAAAATCATCTGGTAAATAGTCGGCATTAAAGTATTGCACAGAAACTCCTGAAGTAAAACCTCAGAAGTTTTGAAATAGCGGATTAAGACAGAAGGAAATGAGAGTAGTTGTCCACGTGCATGTCAGCAACTGCTTTGGATTGCTATGTGCAGGGTAAAGCTTTTTAGCATAACAGTATTTTCAGGGCTAATCGCCCTTTGAATGCTAACCATGCATTTCTTACCCTGGTGAGGAGGATGGAAGGCAGGAAAAAAGCCAACCACTTTCTCAAAAATTTAGTCTTAAATGTAGCTTCTGTTCTGCACTGAGGGATGGGGGATGAGAGGAAGAGAGACAGTGCAGGGCTCTTGCCACATCTCAGCAAGAAAGGCCTGACAGCAAATGGCATAATAATAGATGTTTTAATAAGACAGAATAAAAAGAGGAATGCAGATAGCAAGTAAATCTTACATGCCTTCACATGCTGGGAACCCCACATTCATGCAACATCAGACAGACCTCAATAAATACAATGACAAAAAATGCAGAATTGAAAGAAGGGTCCTCATAACATCATTGTGATGGCACAAGGATACAGAAAGGACCATAACACCTCTATGCGTGCATGTGCATGGGTGGATGTATGGTCTAAAGCAGATGTGCTGAAATGCACTTTTACTCCAAGAGGGCAAAGCTCTGACACAGTCTATACATTTCAGTCCTCATATTTCTCCTTGGACATCACCCAAGCCCACAACAAATTATATGTCAACAAACTGCAGAACTCAAAGATGTGTGGTTGAAACAAGTCAGAGTCTCTTAAATATAAACAGATCTCATTAAGGCTGACTGTAAAATTTATGTCTGGCCAAAAAAGAGTAAGTATTGTGTGGCCTCAAGATAAGCATAGCAATGTGAATGGAAAGGTATCTTTTTTTTCTGACAATAGCAAGAAATGGAACACTAGGTAGTTTTAGAGCAGAAAAATTTAGTGCTGGAAAGTCCTTTTGAAATGGGCAGTAGAGCTTCCACAGTTCCACAAGACCAGAGGAGATCTATACTACTTCATTTTTCTTATCAGAAAAAAAGCAACAGAAAACCCTATCAGATTAATCTAGATTTTCCCCAGCCACGACAAAACTCTGCAATGAAGACTACAGCCATTTCTAACCAGAAAATCAGTTGACTTTCATAATGAGGCTAGCAGCAAATTTTGCCAGTATTTTTGAGAAAAATGAAGTCTAGCCCATGCTGCAACAAAATTCATACAGCTACAAAAACAAAATCCAAATATTTCTCTTTCTAAACTGTAATTTTACCTTTTTAATATTTTAGAGTATTCACAAAAGTGTTTCAAATGTAATATATTCAAATATAGCAATATTATTCACATAGCATGTTTAAGTAATGTTTAACTATCCTTAAGCTTCTCAAAAGCTGGGAATTGGGAGGAGCTTTCTTAAGAGTTTGTTGGTTAACAGGGAGCTTTTACAAATTATTAAGAATTGAATATGTCTTTAAGGCAGTGAGATTTCAGGTGAGAGGAGACTGTGACTTACCAAAAAAAACCCAAAAACCCGAAAGCCAATACATCTTGTTTTGTATACAGAGTGAGTTTGTGTCTGGGGGGACATCTGATCAAATGCATGAATTAGATTTACTGTACTGAGCTATTAACTGGAGCACTGCCTGTAAAGGCATAACATGTTAAGAAACTGCAACCTCTTCTTACTTTTTCTGCTGTTTGAAGCTAACAGTAACTAAGAATTCAGTGGAAGATGCATCATCTGGCAAATACTATAGCTTGGAAAGCTACAGTTCTTGTACAGTGCTTGCTTTTCTTTTTTTTTTTTTTTTTTTTATAAAGAAACTAAGGTAGTNTTTTTTTTTTTTTCCTAGACAAGTACATAAGGTAGTCCCACTGTCTAAACCAAATGAATTGCCCACTTCTACTTCCCAATTTTTACCTGATAACTTATTAAGTCACAAATAAACAGTGGGGATAAATTGAAAAGGCAGAATTCTACTTCCAAAACCACAATGAAACAGAAGCCATGAAACAATGAAACAAATACATGCAAAACTTTGAAGGCAAGAAAATATTATAGGGAGAAATTAATACATTCAGCTGTTTATAAAGTAATTTTATTCCTTTGTCTAAAATGAGTAATTTTCAGATCTTTGTCATATCACACTGAGATATTTTTAAAAAGTCAATTTCTGGTCAAAAGAGCCAAAATGAGTAACTTAGAATCATAGAATCTTTAAGGTTGGAAAAGACCTCTAAGATCATCAAGTCCAACCATCAACTTGGATGGTCCAGCCAACCTGGTTAACTTCTTCTTTCAAAATATCTATAGAAGCTCTCATTTAAGGTTGAGCATCTGTGATTTGAGTGGCATTATAATGTACAAAGATGACATTTTTCTGTTATGCATTTATATTTACTGAGCATAAATAAAAGAGAAAGCACATCTGTGGGAAGTAGTTTGCAATGTGGTACATATCAGAATAGCCAAGCAACATCATCTTTACTGGTTCAAAAAGGGAATTCCAGCAACCTAATTCCTGTCCCCAGTCTTCCATTAAAAATATTGCATGAGTATAGCAGGCCTGACTAGATTTAATTTACTAGTTAATTACAATACATTTTAGCATAATAAAGTAGCTACAGTTTTCTAAAAAACAATGTGTGAAAGGAAAGTTATAACAGCAACAAATTTTGTTTAGTGTCATCGTGAGAGGTGAATAACTTACAAATAGTTATACACACACATCGGTATATCACATACAAAAAGCCGTCTCAGGAAAATGTCTAGCTAGCATGCCTGCAACAAAGATCTGTTGTACTGAGAGTACAAAAAGGTTTGACTTTTCCTATGTCTGAATTGTCATCAGAATTTACAAAGAAGATCTAACATCTAAAAATTCACACAGAGCAAGGGAGGAAATGCACCACAGAAGAGTAAAAAGCTATCTATTCATGTTATATGGGATTTGAGAAAGAAAAGCTCTAACAGATTCAATCTCAAAGCAAAGAACATTTTCATTACCCAGTTGTTAGTTGAAGACAGTGTAGTCAAACAGCTACAGACTTATTCCAGTGACTCAGAGGCTTTTATTCCACTCATGTATGTGGTTTTGTGTTAGATGATTCCATTGACTTCTGAAGAGTTACCTTGGATTACACTGATACCACTAAAATGAGCTAAGCAACCTCAACAAAAAAACCAACAGTGCCACCACCAAGGTTACAAAAAAGCTCATGACTTGAAGAAATTGGTGTTGTGTTCATAGATATATTTTAGAAACCTGGTCACAGAGCCTTGTACAAAGGCTTATAGTCTATGCGTAAAGCATAGAGTACTAGAAATCTCTCCTTCTTGGACTTTCTCAACAAGAAAAAATCTGAATATGGAGCTCAAAAAATGTGCCACTGATTGCGGAACAGATTCCAGCCAGGAAGCAGGGAAAACATCTCCCACTAAATGGGAGTGATGATGGGAAGACAGGGTTGTGTAGCACAGACTCATTTACTTGTCAGTAATAGCTAAAATAGCAAGACAGGAGCCACCCTGTAAGGACCCTGGGAATGCAGCATTAGATTGAAAAGAAAGCTAAAAAAAAAAAAGATGCCAAAAGCACTCTGAGTATAAAGTCATACAAGGCATTTGTAGATCACGTTAGCTTTTTCTGGCAGAAATCAATTTTGTAATGTTTTAAAGAACTGCCTATTTTCCCATTGTTTCCTGTTTTATAGACCAGATGCTTTTTTTTTTTTTTTTTCTTTTGTGCTGGACCTTCTGGCTCAAAAAAAGAATAAGCTGGTTTTGTTTTCTGTTGTAGCTAAGGCATGCTGTAAAGGAGCCTCTGTTGAAACCTATTTGTGATAATAAGTAGGAATTGCATTCTAGTAGATCTTAACTTCAGTGAATCTAGGATAAAATGGGATTTCCTGGGTGATGCAATATTGACAAAAGTGTCACCAGCCAGAAGTACACCCGTGCTTACACAGAAGCAACAGCAAGTTTTTAGTATCTCAGAAACATACACAGCAGCTTACATCTCCAGGAAGTTGTCAATTTGTGAACATGGTACAGCAAAAGAGCTACTACTATGGAGCCAAACCAACCTGTGGGGGGGAAATTGCTCAGGTACTAATCTCTATGGTCTATATACAGTTTCTAGCTTATTCAAAGTCACTGTTCTTTCTCTACAGCCAAAATACATATCTTTTCTATATAACTTTTACAAATATAAAGTTGCAAGCTTTCTTTTTGATGCCCATTTGTCACATCTGAGGTCCTGACTTTCATGGGTGAGAAGCAGACGTCTGTGCTGCCCTAGAATCAACATAATGTGTCACAAATCATTTGGTGTAAGAGGTGTGAGCCCCATAATATATCCAGTGATGGACACAGTGCATGTTTCTCACTGTCAGCCTCTCCTGGCTGCTTCCTCAGCATTCTCCGCTGCTCTACCTGTCAGTTTGCTAGCGCGTATCACAGGTCTTGGGCTTTTGAGTTGTCAGAGGCAATGGCTTAAGTTGCTAAGGGTGCCAGGTAGGAGAGCAGTGCCATTCAGCCAGACCAGAATGAGAGAAATAATTATGCACAGTGACAGCTTTTTGTAGCCCTTGTTTGCTAAGAAGGCAGGAGCCCAGTCCCTCACTCCATTATCCTGTAGGCTACAGTTCACCTCATGGGTTACTTGCTACTAGATTGGAAAGCTGCATGGTATTTAGAAATGAAAGTTCAAAGCTACATGAGTCAGAGCGAGTTCCTCTTTTATTCTTTCACCATGTCAGATACCATAGATTAGCAATTTCCCTAAGTGATATTTAATGCTAATTACTTCAGGTTCAATGAGCTGTAACCAAAAAATCTTTAATAAGGCTTTTCTCATATAAGGTTTATAATGAGTATTTCTTCAGACTCATTTCAACTCTTTGTGTGTGTCTGTCCATACCTAGCCCACACTAGCCTGTACACTGATGTTCAGCTTCAGACTTTTGTTTTTCCAGTTATGCTCATCAAATACGTCTCCTACTCATGCAGAGAGGGTTCACAGGAGGCACGTGTAAGCCGTCTCCAACACACAACAGCCCTCCTTCTGCGCAGTGTGCTCCTCTCGGTGCGCTCCCTTTGTGCTGTCAGGTTAGAGATTCCAAAAAGATGTCACGGACTTGTAATTTGAACTCGGTAGGCCAAATCTGTGGAAAGCGAGAACACATTTTTCTAATTGCATTCACTTGCATTTCAAACTGCATGTATTGCAGATGAGCTTGTGTCATCCCCTGCCTCCCCTGCCTGCCTTACCACAGGGGGGTGGGGGTTGTTTGTTTTTTTTCCCTATAAACATCAAAAAAATGCAGCGTTTTTCTTTCTACATAGATGACAGGAATTGAGGCTTTTGGAACTGGAATGAAACACAGGAGTTACTGAGTGGAATTGTACAGCTCTTTTCTTGCAAAAGCTAGACCAGATACTGTCTTTGTTTCTTTTGTCCTTCAAGTCATCTCAGTAGTACCAGTCTTCAAATATGAGTCAGACACAAGGGAGAAGATAAAAGTAATTATTCTGAGTGGGTTTTTATTTATCTTTTAAGATCTTGAGGTTTAAGTTCTTAGTCTTGTCTCTGGTATCCTGAGGCTAGAAATTTGCTTTTTAAAGCAAGCTGAAATTCTGATGTAGTCACATGGCAAAAGGGCTCTCAGACCTTTGAAAAAGTTTGACCCAGTGGAAAAAAATCACCATTTTGCAAACATGAGTTTGGGATGGCTGTATTGTTTAAATGCCAGGAGAAGGAGTAGTCTGTTATTCTTTCCCTGGAATATTAACAAAATTGTTTACAAGATCAAGTGTTGTTATCAAGTGTGATTGCAAAGACACTTCTAGTGGTAAAATATTAACATTTACACGTACTGTAATACTTGCCCAGAAGAAAAGTGATGATTTAAAAATAATTGTGTAATAGTCTATTTAATAAAATATAGAGTGCTTTTTTTCCAGTGGACCAAAAATCTACCAGATTATTTTCATCAAAAAAAAGAAGACAATTGGACTAGACTTCTAAAATTCTGCTGCTATTTTTACCTCAGTCAATAACTTTGGCAAATGTACTGCTGTAAGTTTATGGAAAACCAAACTTAGTTTCCTGCACAGCTGCTAAACTGGTTTAGGGCTTCCATTTGCTAGGGAAAACACTCCCTGTTGTGGAGTTCCTCCTGTTGATGTTTTCCCATTCTGAGCAGAACGTTTTAGAGTGTCATTAAACAACAGAGATTGAAAGTGAGAATGGTTTTGTAACCTGATACTTAGGGCACTTCTTGTCCTGATGAAACACCTGAGCTTCAGCCTCTGCTCCCGTGCGTATTTAAGTGGACAAGTACCGACAGAAGGGATTGAGGAAGTGCCATTACGGGCGGCCCTGGTCAATACCCCGGCAGAGGCGTGATGTGGGCGCAAATCTCATAAACAGGGAGGGAAATTGAGCAGGGACTACTAAGAAAAAGTTGAAGCTACCTCATTTGTAGTTTTTGTTTGATTCGCCCTGCTTCATTCTATTCACTTTTTAGTTTGCTTTTACAATAGACAAAATTGCAAACCCTCCCGCATTGTGACTGGCCCAGAGGCTCTGTGCATCCTTGGCATAGACCACTTCAGGAGAGGGTATTTCAAGGACCCAAAAGGATACTGGTGGGCTTTTGGAATAGCTGCCTTGGAGATGGAGGAAATTGAACAACTGTCTACCTTGCTTAGTCTCTCAAAGGATCCTTCTGCTGTGGGGTTGCTGAAGATTGAAGAACAAGTGCCAGTAGCTACCACAACCATGCACGATGGCAATATTGCACCAGCCGAGACTCCCTGGTTCCCATCCACAAGCTAATTCATCAGCTGAAGAGCCAGGGAGTGATCAGCAGAACCCGCTCACCCTTTAACAGTCCCATATGGCCAGTGCAGAAGTCTAATGGAGAGTGGAGGCTGACGGTAGACTGTTGTGGCCTGAATGAAGTCAGGCTGCTGCTGAGTGCTGCTGTGCCACATGTGCTGGAACTTGACATACAAAATGGAGTCAAAGGCAGCCAAGTGGTACTCCACAATTGATACCACTTATGCATTTTTCTCAATCTCTTTGGTGTCAGAGTGAAGGCCACAGTTTACTTTCACTTGGAGGGGCGTCCAGTGCACCTGGAAATGACTGCTCCAGGGGTACAGCAGCTGTTGGGTTGTATAAGCATTCAGGCATCGATAATCAATTTTTAAACGCCACCTCCCATCTGTTTTCCGAACTGGCCAGGCAGGTGAGTTATATGGGGAGTGGCTTCTGGACAAAATTTGTCGATTTTCCAAACCTACTCTTGCTTCAGTAATTCCAATTTGTGCCCCAGCAGAAAATGGATATTGTGGGACGTTAGTAATCTTTGAATCCAGAAATGCAGGGGCTGCACAGAGTACACACACTGCAGCCTCCCAATTTCTGTCAGGGTTAGGGTCAACATTGGAACCAAAGGACCACGTGCTGCTGTCCAACAGGTGCCAGGTTTGGCCGTTCAAAACATTGAAACCCAAAGTGTGATCTTTAACTACAGAGTGAGTAGAGGACATGCCCTTCTCTCCTGGGAGCCATAAATTAACTTTTACATTTGGGCAAATAACACTTGCTCTGTTTACTCCAGTGACTTTAACTCTTTGCTGTCTGGGTCGTACACCCAGCTTCTCAACATCCTGTTGTGTTAGTACTGAAATTTGTGTTCCTGTATCTGTTAGAAATTTCACCAGGTGTTGTTGAGGACCAACAGGAATTAGAATGTATTCTGCTTTAATGATGAGTCTAGCCTCATATTCAGAAGAATCTGCAGGGAGCAAGGGGTCATAATTTCCCTCGTCATAGTCATCAGGATCCCCCCAAATATCACCATCCCAATCCCCTGAGGACACTTTAGTTTCCTAATTTGGATGGGGTTAGGGGGATGCAAGCCCTGCATGAGCATCATCTTGATCTTTTCTTTCAGCTTTTGTTTTTTCTTCTTTTTTTTTTCCTGTACCTGTTTCTGCAGCTGCTCAATTTTCAGGGACAGTAATAACTCAGCTGCCTTCCTGTCTTCTATTTCCTCTCTTAGATCTTGTCTCTCTCTATTATGGTTTCTCCTGTCCTGACAGGCAGCTTCTAGGCAGGTGTCTAATATCTTACAAATAATTCCTTCTCCTTTACCATTTTTAATATTTCCTTTTCCTAATTTTAATTGTTCTTCAATAGCACCCCAGACATGCCAGTGGTCACAAGTGAATTCTTCTGAGTATTTGAGACTTGGACTTATTCTATGCTTCCATAAGTAATTAGTAATACTCCTTGCCATCCTTCCAACTAGACCCATTTGTCACAAATAGTGATTTTAGGATCCTGCCAATTATGCCATTGTGTTGCAAATCCTGATTTTACACAATTTTGATGTAGCAGCAATTCAATATTTATTAACACTGTTATGGTAAATCACAAGATTAGATTGTATTATATTTAATGACACTCGGTTATCATCCAATAAAAAAATAAGTGATTCCACAAAATTTGTTTTAATCCAAATTTTGCTTCTTAGTTAAAGATTTGAAAATGACAAGGTTCATGCAAGACTTATGACAGAATTTCCTAAATCAAATCACATACATGTAAATACATACAGACACACACAGAGATACAGACACAGACATAGATACAGATACAGAGGTTAACCTATGATCAAGATTTTCTCTCTTCGCAAATTGTAGTGAATTACTCACTTTTTCCTTTGTCGGCATTTGAGAGCGGACAATCTTTGAACCCTTTTCCTTCATCAGCATCTATCAGCAGATGGGAAAGTCTGATGTGTACCTCAAGTGGATTTGATTTTGGGTGAGAATAGCCAATGATTTGAACTGTATGATGTTAATTGCCGTATAGTACTGTATGTCATCACTACTATGATTGCTATATTCCATATCAATGGTATTACAGTAACAATCACCCAGATTAATGAAGAATGAATTTTGATGAAACGGAGCAAAGTGCAGTGTTGGTAGAACTGGACATCTTCAGCATGAAACAGTCCAACAGCACCCACCATCTCTCCTTCCCTGAAAGACTGTTATGAGAGATGGAGCCCAAAGTCATGGACATTTTAGAAGGATGGCCCATCAACTAAGGCAATAATATCTGTGTGCATATATCAAAATACAGGAAAGGTGGCAGTGATTACCTGGGATGTATTGGAAAATGTGAGGCCTGGACATGACATAGATGGTATAGAATAAGAGGTGGCTATTGTCCTGGTTTCAATTAGGATAGAGTTAATTTTCTTCCTAGTAGCTGATATAGTGCTGTGGTTTTGATTTAGGATGAGAATAATGTTGATAACACACAAATGTTTTAGTTGTTGCTGAGCTTACACCAAGTCAAGGGCTTTTCATACTGCCTTGCCAGTGGGGAGTGCACAAGCAGCTGGGAGGAGACACAGCCAGGACAGATAATCCAAACTGGCCAAAGGGATATTCCATACCATACAACATACTGAACAATAAAACTGGGGTGTTTGGCTGAGGGGCAGTGCCTGCTGCGGGGGGACTGGCTGGGCAGGTGGTGAGCAGTTGCATTGCTCATCACTTGTTTTGTNAGTTAACAGGTGGTGAGCGGTTGCATTGCTCATCACTTGTTTTGTATATTCTTTTATTATTATCATTATTATTTTCCCTTCCTTTTCTACCCTATTTAACTGTCTTTATCTAAACTCACGAGTTTTACCTTCCTCCCCCCACCCCAGTTTCACTCCCCTGTCCCACTGGGCGGGGGGAGTGAGTCAACAGCTGTGTGATCTGCTGGGTTAAACCACAACAATGCCACTGTTACCCATTGTCTGTTCAAGGTCAACGGTATTGATTGTAAAAGAGTATTCACATTGCTTTCTGTGCTGTTTCTTATTTTTTGTAAGGAATAAAAATATGACCAGTGACTAACTGTTCACTAATGGAAAAACACTATGAAAAACTCTTGCATTAATAAGGTAACAAATATACCCTTTGTAGTTTTTCATTATTCCTGTGTATCTACTTAATATTTTTAAAATGCATTTTAGGCTTCTCGGAAATGTTTCAAAGTAAGTATACTGTTAATCCTCACCATTTTGCATACAATACCTAAACAAAGGACAAAACAGAAGAGTACAAGAGGTTTGACTTCACATTATTACATTGTTAACTACTTCTATAAGTGAAAAGTAACATATCAATGTCCAGTATCTAAGATGACAAGTACACCTGAGTATATGTTTTCCTCAAAGTTCATCTAGCAAAATTCAGTGCTATAGGAAGACAGTTTACAGTGTATAAAAATAGACCTATAGTGGAAGAAAGAATTTAGAAGGTAAAAATTGCATGTATAATTAGCTGCTTGAAAATAAATGTCTGAATCACATCTTACACTTTTTAAAAGTAGAAGTAATGAAAACCCAATGATAATCTTGCTATAAAAAAATGAAAATATACTTCCATCGATAAAGGAAAAATAACTTGGGATTCTTCCTGAGTTTAAAAAGCAATGATAACACAAGAATAACTTTATATGCAGTGCTTTCAGCTGCTAGAGACCAAGATGGGAGTACTAAAATTGACAGAGCTCGCAGATACTATTTTGTGAAAGAAAAAAGGTTATTTTTCTTTTCAAGTTCTGAGTCATTCAGTGCAAGCTAGAAGAATGAAATTCAGTGTTCTTAAAGCCACATTCCAGAAAATGTTGACATTGCATTGTTATTTCCTATCAAGCTTCAGATTAATTATGTCAAAATTGTATTTATATTCTATTACTTGAAATAAACCATGTGTTTATAAAATAAGATTCAAGTTGCAAACGCTGTCACTAAAACAGTTAGTGAAGACAAATCTGATGGGTGAATTTGTGTGACCTTCTTGCTAGTGTTTTGTTTTCACTTATAGTTATTTACTCCAGGCATGTTGAAAAGAGTACAACATATCATGCTGACAAAGGCTGAAGCCTCATTTCTTCTCCTGCATTTCTATGGAAATCAAGAACTTGGTAAGAAAAGATTCATTTGACCAAACGCACAGCAGCTGCTCCCCTGATTTGAGTATAAATGCTGTTCATAAGGCACAATATTGTGTTCAAAAGGAGTCTACCCAGGCATGAGATGCCTGGGGCTCTGCTACAAACCTCTCTATGGCCTGAAGTTAGTCAAAATCTGTTTAAACTTTACTTTTTTTTTTTAAACTACATAATGAAAATGTTTGAGTTTTTTCACACTACATAGTGAATTTTTTTTTTTTAATGATCTTCAAAAGCCTTGACCAAGTGGTTTCTAACTTTTTCAAGCCAAGAATTTTCATTGAATTCACATATGCTTTAGGCCATGCTGGGGACTTTACAGTGCTCTGGCATTGGGGTAGACTGACACTATCCTAAGGATGAGTGTAAGAGAAAGGAAGAAGAAGTTCCCTGAAATGGGATCCAGATGGGGTGACCTGTCAACTCCAAAATGAAATATTTTTTTTAGGTTTTTGAATTTAAGGGACATCTACACTCTTCAAATAACTCTCCAGTTTGTTTTGGAGTGCTTGTTCTGTGACTGTCTACACTGAATATATATGTTAGTCCACTCCTTTCCCACTCAACCACCTCCAAAGTTTGAAGTGAAAGCAGAACCAGCACAACTTTTCCTCCACCAGCTGAGAAGATGAATTTAGAGCACTATTAATTAGTTAGCAGATTTCACTCTGCCATTCATATAACACAGATGTGGTCCAGCTCCTTCCTGATCCAACAGACATTGATTCTACCTAATGAACCAAAATAGAGCCATTGCTTCTAAAATTGAATCTCTTTTTCTAAGCCAATATCATTATAACGTGTGTCTGTGCCAGATAATTTCTCTTAACAAGAACTACTGGAAAGTTTAATCTTTCACTAACTGTGACAGTATGTTGCAAATGCCATATGTTTTCTGGAAGAAGGTTGGCAAAGTGCGTACTGTGTTTCCTGTCAGCTTGCACCTTCCCTAATTTTACTAAGAAGTTGTGCGGGAGCCCTGAAGGTAGAAAGCTTCTATTTGGTTGTACTTTTTGTTCGTTATTTTTTATTAACAATGCGTAGCATATACAGAGTATCCCATGAGCTAAATTAAAAGTGTGGTGAAGGACAAGACACTTTATTATTATTGAAAAGAGAAACTAGGCTGGATCATCTACTTGCAGCAGATGTCATACCTACCTGACTCATTTATCTTGTGGGAAACACTCGCCAAGGGTCTTGTATAATTTTTATCCTAGTATAGGGTGAGCTTAAGGTACTATTCTAAAAGGACACTGAAACTACAGCATAGAGAATGACAGGCTCAAATAGGAAAAGCTTTCAGCACCTTAAAGCTTCTGTTTCTAGTCAAATTTTGAGAAGTAAAATAAGGTTCAATTTTAAATAATCAGCCCAACATTTAATGTGTTCAAAACATTTTAGTAATTTTCTCAGTGTCTTTAAAATGGCTGCCTTAAAAGTCAAACATGAAACCTTCAACAAGAAGACTGCATGTTAGAAAATGGATCTCAGCTTATTTTTGAAGTCTATGATATCCTGAAAAATCACAACTTTTACTGAAAAAGAAAATTATATCAGTTTTGAATGAGGTTGATGATTTATTGAGGCATCATGCTGTTTGTATTTTATACTGAAATGTCATTTAAACTGTATTCAATATTAGCAAATTTATTTTTCAGCACATTCTGAACCTTAGGAAGTCAATCCTAACTGTTCATCAAAGACTAAGGACATCCTATAATTTTTTTTTCAGTAGGAATCTGCATGTCAGACTGACCTACCTGATTCTGATTCATATTTATTTTCTATGATATGGCAATAGCCTGGCAAAATTAGTTTGATAGGTATTTTAGCAAAATTGCTAAATTTACCTCATATTCTTTTATGTGTGTTTTGATAAAATAGACAACCTAATAATTTGGAGAGGCATTTCCAATCTTGAATTACAACTAGCTGAACAGCATCTTCAGCACTTAATGTCCCTTCTCACAATTACAGCTATATTAGAAGAAGAATTAAGAAAATATTAGTGAAAATCACCCATTTTATCAAGCACTGTAAACTCAGAATAGAGCTGTTGTTTATTTTGTTTCACCCATAAATTTGGACAATTTTATGGAAAAGAAATCCTAAGTATGGGAAAAACAAAACCCTACAGATACACTCAATATACATACGTTTTCTCCTGTCCATTTACAAGTTCATTTGACAGCTTTCCCCTTAGCACAAGGGGACAGCTACAAACAATAGAAATGGGAGGTTGATTATCATGGTTATAGTCTTCTAAGGGAAGACACCGTTCAAATAAATTCAGGGAAGTTCTTTTGCCAGATTAAGACCACTTCTTCAGAATAAGTAGTGATAGTAATAGTACCAGTAACAACAACAAAAACAATAATAATAATAATAATAATAGTAATTTAAAAAAGCAAAATACCCTTCCACAACCCTGTACTCCAGTTTTGTATTAGAAGAGGATGTAGGAATTCCGATCTGGTAGTTCTGGGGGTGGACTTTCAAATTTTAACCTTAAGGAGCAAGCATTCTTTTTGACAATGTTGCTTTTAATATTGACAATAGAAAAGGAATGGCTTTTCACATAGACATAGATATTTTTATATGCATTATTTTATGCAAGAATTAGTGTGCTTTTATTTGTTCTCTGATTAAACGTAATCAACACAGTGTCAGCATTTGGATTAAAAATATCCCGTGAACTCTACCCTTACATGTAGAAATAGCCTTGAGGACCTCAGCCTTCATTCCCTAAGCTAATTAGAGTTGAATGAATATGTTTCCTGAGGGCCTTTAGTTTATGGGAGAGCACATCCACAGAAGGAATTGGGTGCTGAAATTTGAACTCATTATGTTCAAAATTCCTGCTTTGCTACAGTGTGCCCCTGGATCCTGCACTACACTCTTCAGGGTTTGGTGTTACGGTTTCTAAGACACTAGAAAATCCACTTCTGGCCAGACAAGGTAGGAGTAGTGACTGAAAAGAAAGTCCGTGCTCCCACTAATCCTTATGATGCTGGGAAACTCAATACCAAGTTAATCTCTGAATCCATTGAGAGCCATAAATTTCATGTCCCTTTTTTTGTCTTATCAGAGGAGCTGATCAGATATGGATCCTCAGAACTGCCCACTGGACTAGTCTTTGCAGAAAAATCTGGTTTCCTGTTTCAAGTCCTCTGCTGCTATCTGCAACACGTTGAGATCCCTTTAGGCAAACCCACCAGCTGAGCTCAACTCATCTGCACCCAGGATGAGAGCTCTAGTCACCATCTGATTGCTGCATTCAGTTTGCTATCGTATCTTTTGGGGTGTGGGCTGATAGGATTTCAAGAGCAGTTCCTCGGATGAGTGTCAATCTCGGTATTTTAACTTTTGAAGTATAAATGCTATCTTTAAATTGCGACACATCTCCCTGCATAAATTTCCCTTTTATAATTGAATGACAGGTGCCAAATGATCTGCTAACATCACATAGGCAGCAGAATTATGCTAAAAATATGTACTAAAGGAGAAAATGGTATAAGGATGGGAAGAAAGATGAGAATTAGCCTCTCAAATGGAAATTGTGCTTTTAAATTAGATGCATGATAGAGGATGGCAGAATAGTGACAGAAGCAGCAATCCTTGCTCACATTCCTATGGACTTCAAAGGGAATTTTCCCCATGTGAGAGCTGCAGGATCAGACGTCCTATCTGTACTTGTTTCTTTCAGCATCTGGCTCTTGCATGTGTTGTCAAGAGAGCTTTTCTCACCATATGGGACCTGTGAAACGTATTTAAAGCCCTTGGTAATGTTCAGTCCATTGCCTCCTTGGTTGGGCATTCCTTACACCTTTCTAAAAAGTGCCACCACAGAGCAAAATTTAATTTGCACTTTAATGTGGGAAAAGAAGTCTTCCTTTTATAGAACATTTTTTTACAGCATTTCCCTCTTACTGCAGCTTTTAAAAAAGTAAAAACCCCATGCCCCATGCTGCCTCAAGAGAAATAGAGCATGTCCTTTTCACTTATTACTGTCAGACTGAGGCTCTTCCTTTTCCAAACCTCACTCAACAGCCTCAAGCTAAAATGGTCTTCTTTCGAAAGCCTGCAAAACTTTCTCCTTTTCAGGTCATGGGATGTGGAATGACTTTTGGGCTGCTTTTTCAGACTGGAGAACTGGAGAAAATTAACCATTCTCCCTTTAGGTCTAGGTGTCTGGGGAAAGATGAATCAGCTGCCATTATTAAATATTTATAAAGGAGATAAGTGTTGCTGTATAAAAATGTATCTTATGCCACTCTATAATGAGGACCTGATTTCATGTATGTCTTCTTGTTATCCTGAATTCTTGTTTGGATTTTGTGCTGATGCACAGCCTGACTCAGAGGCCTTTGCTGTATATTTTCCACTGCTGCATTTACTGTGGAGAAGAGGACTGTTGAGTCCTGGGGAAGGTTAATGTAAATGTTATCTGTAAGGCTCACTTGCCCATCACTGATTTCTCTCTACAGTGCTTAATTTCTGTGTGATATGAAGAACGCTCCATGGCGGGCTGGGGCATGTGGTAAGATCAGTATCCACAAACTGATCTGTGTCCTACATACAACGTGGTACATGTTCTCACTGCTGTTGACAAGGTCCAGTGCATAATTTATATGTCTGGACTGGTAATCAGTCAAAATAGATTCAATACCTCATTTTAGACTTGAAGTCTTGGCTAACATTCTTGTTCCACTGAAGTTTTTTCATGGATTATGAATTCTGTACAAACTGTGCAGAATAACATTGACTATCACAAACTCCAGAGCAGGAAGAACAGTGACTCCCTGAACCTGTTTGAAGACAAAATATTCTGACTACAGACATTATTTTTAGATGTATATAGTAATATATACATATGGTGAGAAAGTGAATATACAGTTTTCTTTGCTAAACAAAACATGCGGAAACATCCATTAAGCCACTCTTCTCCCTTCTGCATCTTGTTATTCTGGAACGTGGATAGAAGATACCAAATTTGTTCTTCCATTCTTCTTGAACGGTCACTGTGTGCATGTAACCGGGTTATCAACAGGTGTTGCTTTAATAGGTCAGGTTTAGCTTAATGGAATATTTTTGAGGGAAAAGTCTTGAAAATTGTGAGGAATAGCTCTGGTAAAACATGTTCTGATAACTTTAGGCTATTCTAAATGAGCAGGAAGTATCCTTACGCAATAATAAATATTTTAATTCTGTTGTTGTTGGTAGTTTAGGGGGTAGGGTTAGTTACAGCAGATATGGCAAATACTTAAACACTCTGTGCATTTATTCCCTTGCTATAATGCATGGTTTCCTTTAACAGATAACATCAGTCATTATCTCATGCACCTATTTTGTGAATATCTGTAAGTAGACTTATATTTATATAATTACCTTTTTTTATCACCGGACTCTTCTTGCAGACTACAGCACCTAAGTTCCTCCAATAACCTTTTCTTTCCATTTATCCTCTGGCATTCTACTGATCTAGTTTACATATTTCCTCTGCCCCAAGTAATTTGGGATACTGAGGGTGAAAATCATGACAGAAGACTCAAAAGAAATCATTTGGTTAAACCTCTAGGTGGCCATCAAAAAATCTTGTTTCAAATGCCTTTCTGCTGTGCAAAAATGAACAGATCTTCATTGTGACATTCAGCTTTGATCAAATGTCATATCTGGGATTCCTTCTGCACAGCAGTGCTTTTATAATAAGAGCTATCATAATACTGCAGCTAACGCTTTAAACTAACCTTAAATGGAAGTCTGTGAGCTGGATGCATTTCACAATGGATAGGGTATCTTGCTACTCTCTGGAAGGGAGAAGTTTCAAGCTAACAGTACCTTCTTAAATAGTGTTTTGCCACCATCTTGACATTAGTTCATTCTTACACAGAGTTCCTCTGGGGCCTTGCATGAGTCACTTAAGCTCCCTTGTTTTTTCTCTAGATTTGTTTATCTTTAAAATAAAGTTAATTATATTTTTCCCTCAAAGAGAATAGAATTTGGATAAATCAGGATTATTTTTGTAAAACTTCAGAATCTGTGACTTTGACATGATACAAACTTATCTGTGATTTTGGACTTCTGTTAAAAGAAGAGAAGGGGGAGGGGGAGGGG
>VXBL01008644.1:13149-27841 GCA_013400195.1 Aramus guarauna
CTGGAAGCGCCCCGGGAGGTGGCGGCGGGAAACACCCCCCCGCCCCGGCCATCCGAACGCCGCACCCGCCCCGCCCCGCAGCCAATGGGCGCCCGCTCCCGGCCGCGCCCGCCCCTCCCATTGGCCAGAGCCGTCTCCGAGCGCGCGCGCCGCGTTTAAAGGTCCGTAGCCCCGAGCGGCGCGGGCCCGGGGCATCGGGCGGGGCGGCCGGGGACAAGCGGCTTTCGGGGGGGCTGCTGGGCGGGGGAGGGGGGCTGCCCGGGTGCGGGTTGTAACTCCGCAGCCCTTCCCCTGTGCCAGCCCTTCAATGGGAACCGTAGTCGGAGCAGGAAAAACCCACCCCTCGAGTATTCCGAGACCACACCTTTCTTTTGGCAGTGGCTTAGTTCGACTTAACTCTCTAATATTTAATAATTCGACAGTAAATACTGATAATATTTAATGGCCAGAAGTGCCAGGCCTTGTTTTTGTCAGCTTGCGGGCACCCGGTAATCAGCTTTCGTACCCGGCAGACAAAGCACGCGGGTATGGCGGCCGTGAGCTGCCAGAGGAAGGAGGCAGGGAGAGCGGGGCGAGGATCTGCGCTCAAATCCTAAAACAAAGATAGTACCGGAGCCCTGGAGAGAAAGGACGCGTCCTCCAAGAACAGCCTGGAAACCACATAAATCAGCACGTCGTCCCCGCTGCTGGCGCGGCCAGCGTTTGTGAAAAAGAACCGGTGACTTTGTCCCATGCAGTGAATGAAACTCCAAGGCTAGTCCAGATGGTTATTGTGCGACTTGGGTGGTGGCAGGATCCGAGATGCAGGTTGGGCAGCTCGAACAACTTGAGGGGGAAAAGCTTGCCAAGCATTCACCGCCCGCCTGGGCACGCTCGCCGGCTCCATTGGTATGGGCAGGACATCGCCGGGCGCTCGGAAAGCTCCATGCGCTTTCAGAGTTGTGCACACATTACAGTACTTCTAGGAATAAAAAGTCTTTGGAGTTGATCCGGAGGCTTTTGCTGCAATGGGAGTAAAAGACTTCGGGAACGCAGCCGCTGAACGTAAAATGAAAGGCAGCTCTTCAAAGCCCAACTTACTAGAAGCCTCTTGCTCGCCATCGTGCTCCTGCTCAGGCCATCTCGCCGCCGTTCCCGCATCAACGGGCGCGATTTGTTACGGTTCTCACTTCTCTGCTTTCGCAATGCAATTATCAATCCTGGTTTTTTTTATGAAAATGCTGCAAACAGTTGCTCCTAACAATAGCAGCCAGGTGAAATTGTTGCATACTTCATATGCAGGAATTTCAAAGTTCTTTTAAAGTTGGTGAAATTTTTTTCCTGTATTCCTATGAATCAGGCAGTGGGTAAGAAGAAGCGCTTAAAGGAGACCTCTGAAATCTGTTTGGGGTTGCCATCAGTCCCCCGTTTCATGCTAAGAACAAATCCAAAGCAGCTGCTGGGCAGCCTGGGAGAAGTTCAAAACCTAAATTAGTCTTAAAACACAGAGGGGATAAATATGATTAAATTTTAATTATTTGGGGCTCTATTGCTACCAGTTTTGCTGCTGGGAACACGTTGCATTGTAAGCTCTCTTAGTTTGGTCAGAACCAAAAGCGTGTGGAACAACTTTTTATGGTTGTTTTCGAAAGAAACCTCTACATCAATTTTCTGTGGGTGTCTCCCAAATCACCAGCATCCACACTGCTTCTTGTTGACATTTAACCTGAGTCATTTCTAATGGAAAAAGAAAAAAAAAAAAAGAAGAAAAAAACAAAAACAAAACCACCCAAAACTTGAAACTAAAGCCAGCCTTCCCAAGGCTAGCTCTGATCCTCTATCCGATCCAAAGTAATGTCAATAAGCCTAACACTGCGGCACAATTGAAAGAAAATACCAATAAAGTTATATAATTACCTGGATGGATAACTTAATAAGAAAATATTGATTTATTAAACAGCATTCAACATTTGGGGGCTGTGGGAGTTCTGAAAGCTCCATTGCAATACAAATCACTTCTTAGATGCAACTAGCAGGTTTCTTTCCTGTTCCTTTAATTAGAGCATTAATCTCATTCCCTACCAGTTTTCCTGAGAGTGGCCCTTGGAAACGACCAGGACAAACTCCTTTACTCTCGTGGAGTCAGATGCCTGCTTTAGGAGCGGAGTCTCCAGCCCCCACGTAGCCATTTCCTTGCCTATGGCAAGATTACAGCGTGCAGCAGGACACGATCTTTTTATAAAGTAAATAAAGTGACTTTTGTCGAAGCCAGTGTGAGGCAACCTAGCGATGTAAATTAATTAATTAAAATGCCTCACGTAACCACTCGCAAAAGAGGCGGCTGAAACAGGATAAAAATAAAAGCATCTGTGCAACGTTTTAGAGCCACTGATTTGGAGGGGACTATTGAAAATCACTGGGAAGGTTCACTGAATAAATCATTCAACTCCAGAGCATATGTGTGCTCCTGGTTATGGAAATACAGTACGTAGCTAGATGTGAACTGCAGGAATCGTAGGAAATTCTGGGAGACAACGACAGAAATACAAGCCACAACTTTTGGAGCTGTATCTACATTTGAAAAAAAAAAAAAAAGACCCTCTTCTGTTTGTGCTTGATGTAGAAAAAAATTTATGGCCCTCTGGGTCACGCTGGCTTTGTCTGTTCTAGAAGTGCCTAATAAATCACAATGATTTTGCTCTGATAATTGACACCGGTCTCACTGTAGTCACCCTGAACAAACAACAAAACGGGAGAAAAAATGTACGTGAAGCAAATAAAGCACTTTATTCTGAACTGAAGGCCTGTAAGTAAAGAGAAAAGGAGGGAAGAAATTAAAAGACGAGGCTCAGATTATCTTCTGCTCCTCAAGATTTTTAGACTTGTGGAAGGAGATTACAAAACTTGTATATTGAGCTACATGATTTTTTTAATGCTAGCATTTGTTGGGATGTTTTTACAGCACTTCCGTTAGGAACTGCTTATAGAGAGATCACAAATTAGCACGAGCAGGTTTTTAACCTTAGATAATGCTCAAAGCCTGACGGATTTGTGCAATAGCCTCTGACTTCTGGCTATCTGCGGCTCAGAGCGGTGTTTTTCAAGTGACTCGAATGTTAATATGATAAAAATATCCTGCTCTTTTCTTTCAGTGGTTTCACAATAAATTCCAAAATATTGCCCCAAGGTCAGCTCCTTGGTGCAATTTTTGCAGGACAGTCCACCGAGCATCCTGTTAGAATACCTCCTGCACGTACCTCTTCCTTTGTGTTGGTCCTGGCAAAGGCACCCATAAAAGCTTTCGCTTGCCGCAGAGCAAGAGAAGGTCTGAGGCAAACCTGCGCGCAGCAGGGAACTGATTGCGCAGTTTCGGCTGGAAGTCTGAGATCTCCGCTGTCTGCGCGGAAAAGGTACCCGCCTAGAGGAATCGTCCCTAAGTCGTGACAAGCGGGGCCGTCGCTTGCGGACTTTGTGTTGAAGAAGGAAATAATCTTTCTGACATCCTAAGCTCGGGCTGTTGTGAAAATACAGGGCAAGACCTTCTGCTCAGCAGAGCAGATGAGAGAGGCCAGCTCAGAGAGCAGAGCACAGATTAGATGGGTTTGCAGGAGATGCGCCGCAGCCTTTGGTATGGGCCACCACCAGCTGACGGCTCCTCGGTCCGAGGTATCACACAGCCCCAGCATCAAAGGCTGGATCTGGCATCTGCCAGGTCAGGAAAGTATCTTGTAGCTAGCCCACCGCAAAAAGCCTGCCTTGGATGTAGGTTAGGAAAGGTACGTGTGAGGAGACCAGGCAGGGTCCCCGACTCCGGCTGTGAATGCACGTAAGGAAATTTCACTGGAGCGGCGAATTTTTCTGTTTGGTTTTGTCTGCCCCTCACTACACCCTTCACTTCGCTCACACTCAGTGACAGCATTTTCCCTTCATCCATGAAGGAGCTCATGAGGTTTGAGGATGCCTCGACTGTGACAAGGTGACCGCGTAGGGTGCAGAAGAGGGAGGGCTGCGTGCCACCTCAGTATGGTCGCTGCTTGACTCTGTTGTGACCGACAAAGCCACGTCCAGTGCTTGTGGGTGCTTTTATAGGGCCAGAGAGAAAATGAATCCTTATGGGACAGGGAACTGGATTTGTTTAGCCTGGAGAAGGAAAGTCTGAGGAGAGACTAACAGCAGTCTTCTGCTGCTTACCTGGAGGCCACAGAAAAGATGGAGCCAGACTTGTCTCAGAGGCACGCAGCAAAAGAACAAGAGACAGTGGATCAAAATCAGCAAAACTCTGAGCACCCCAATATAACTTCACAGTTAGCCCTGCTTAGAGCAAGATGTCAGAGCACAGACCTCCTGAGGTCCCTTCCCACCTCAATTTTTTATGATTCTGTGACAATCTGCAGCCATGTCCTCTAAACACGTGTTGGTTACCAGTTAACTTCTTCCGTGAGGCATGATGGATTTTAGCCTCCCCATACCTGTGAGCTTTAAAAAAAAAAAAAAAAAGTAATTGCTATTACATTTCAGATTTTCTTACTGTCCTCATGGCCCTAATGAGTACTTCAAAAACTTTCTATGACAACTTAAGATGATCTATTTTAATACAGTCAACGCAATGAAAACTAATCGGAATGAAGAAATGCCATATACCACTGCAACACTTTGAAGTATGAATAACTTGCGACTGTCACTCACCTAATAGCATGTAGTTGCAGTCCCTGCTCAGCAGCTATGCTAGGTATTATAACAGTGCTAGCGGTGGAAACAAGACCCTGTTTATATGTGGGTTTCACCATATCAATCTAATTCTTCTGTGATAGAAAAGCCTAGGGATCTGCTTAAATGCTGGCTTTTGGTAAAGGAAAGGAAACCCAAACTGCTGGTATTTGTTCCTGGGGACTTTGAGGGTCTCTTTCGATAGGGCTTCCTGCAGGAATCTGCACCGAGGTTGGCTGGTGGGTTTTTTTACATTTCTGGTAAAATAATGACAGTCTAAGGCTCCTTGAGCATCATTCAGTAATTATGAATTCAGGCCATTTTCTGGGAAGGCAAAAAAAAAAAAAAAAAGCAAGCAGAAACCCAAAAAACCCCAGCTCCCTGAATTGAATATACTTGGGAAGAAATTCTGCATGGGCTTCCAGATTCAAGCAAACTAAAGACATCTTCCAGATGTCTTCTCTTTTTTCCAAAGAAATTTCCCAACTGACATATGTAAGATCAATGAAGCAATACTATGGTAATAATACAATTGATCCTGCTGCAGTAATGAAATTGTAAGTAGAAAGACAGCAGGCAGAAGACCTCAGACTTTCACTTGAAACAAAATGTTCAGCCTTATTTAGCCTGGGTTGGTGTTGGGTTTTTTTTTTTTTTTTATGTCAGGTTTTTGAGTGGAAAAGTAGCCCCACTTGTCAATCAGCTAACTTGCAGTGCTAATAGATTCTGGTGTTTAGGGGGTCAGCGCAGAATTTAATTTAACAACTTACAATACGCCCACATGCCCAGAAAATGTGGACAGCTTGATAGGGTTCACTGAGCCAAAGAAGTAAGACCAAAACAGTGCATTAATGTATAGGGGAAGAATAGTTGCAATCAGTTCCCTTGTGAATTGGACAGAGAACTTGGAGATGAAGCAATTATCAGCCATCGGGGATTAATAGTAAAGTGTGAATGCCAAGCTGTATATGTTAGGGGCAGAATATGTTGCCTATAGAAAACAACAAAGAGCGTTTCTTACTATTAAGTGAGATTAAACGTAATGGCCTGATTTAATCACAAAGGCAGAATTAAATTCAGATGGCAACTTCAAAGTGGACACATGCACAGAGCCTACTGCATACATTTACATATAGCTGGCATAGCTTGGCTTGCATCACAATGGGAGAAAGTTTCTTTGGCCACTTAAACAATTTTCTATTCTTGGCTTTTTGTTAACATTCACTGTATTTAGCCCCAAATTGCTTTTAGTTAATAAGATGGAGCTAAGAGTTATATTTATTCATGGAAGCTGTACTTTTTAATTCTTTCAAGTAAAAAAAAAAAAAATCCACAAAAAAACAACAAAACAAAAAAAATCCCCACCCCACAGCAAAGGGTCAGCAAGAACAGAAAGGCTGTAATCGGATCGCAACAAAAAGCTGCTGTCCCAACCTACCCGTTTCCACCGGCCCAGGGAGGTGTCGCACGCTGCAGGTCCGAGCGTGACACCTGACGTTGTGTGCGCTTCCCTTCTTCCCTCCTCCCAGGGCTCCCACGCCAGGGTCGCACTGTCTGGGCACGTCCAGCTTCTTTTACAAAGCCAGAGGCGCCAACATGGACGTGTGGGGCCACCGTTCCCCAGCCTCAGGTTTCCTTCTTCACCCAGAAACGGACCACTGCCAGCGCTCAACCTGCTTTGATCGTAGAGTTGCAAAGATTTTGCTGGACCTGGCTCGCTGTCCGAAGCCGCCTGCGGGCACTTCTGCCACCGAGCCGGCCAAGAGCAGCAAGTCCTGCTGGACCTGATGCTCCTGGAGTAACAGCCCTGCTTGCCCATGGTTGGTCCCGGTTTGGCTGGGCTGGAGATCAAGAGAGAGCATATGCAATGCTCGAGGCTTGGATTAGACCCCCCACGTTGAAACCCCACTCATTTTTGACACTTTTACATGGCTTGCTTTCCCTGGTGTTCATTCCTGGTGTACATCAGGCATCCTCAGCCTGGATGTAAGTCTACTCTTCCACTGAAAAATAAGTTGCCTAAATTTACCGTGGAGGGTTACTGCAGTGGAGCCAAAGCACTATAAATTCCCATTCCAGCTTATTTCACAGTCGCTATGTGGAAAGCACGCTCAGCCTTTGGTCTGGACCTGAAATGTGGGTATAAGCCAACAGCACCCTCAGTAGAAAGAAGTTGGAGAAAAAGGATTAGGAGCCATTGAGTCATGCTCAGTGAAATTGAGATCAACAAGATAACTCCCAAATCTAAAACATCAGTGCTCCGCATTGACCCAATGCAGCTCACAGGGAGAGAAGCAGTGGCTTGGCAGAAGCACTCATGCAGGCTCCAACCAGCCTCGTACGGGATGAGTCTTCAGGAAGGCACTTTGAAACTTCAAAGGTCTCCTCAGGCAGGTTGTTCCCTCAGCACAAGGCATCCAAGGCCATCCTCACAACACAGAGCCTAGAGTCCAGCTCCATCCCAAAAGTGCTAAGAGAGACCACCATGCTGTGCCCGCTTGCCACCCAGGCCCACAGGCTCCCTTCCCTGGGCACGTGAATTGGGAGTAATGGAGAAAATCTCTTCCATCAGTACACAGCAATATCAGTGACATTGGTGGCCAAGGACTCAATAACCATGGCCATGATCAGCCCCCCACCCAGGGACGCTCCTCTGGAGTCTTGTCCTCCAAAGCTCAATGTAGTTCTGTACCCCTGGGGACCCTGCCCGAGCCCTGCTCCACATCCTTGGTCGCATCCCTGGGCTCGGGCCACCCAGATCCCTGCTCCTCGGTGCTCCCACCCGCAGAGCCCCCGGATGAAGTCCAGGGGAGCTGCTGAGCCAGAGCTGGCAATGTAGCTGACACAAACCTTCACAGCCTGACACTCCACGAGGCTGTAAAAGGAAAGGGGACAAAATGGACCAGGAGGGAGAAGGTATTTCAGCAACACCCATTTTTTTCCCAGCCAGCTGTGGGCAGTGGTGCACGGCTGGCACAACAGCGTTAAGAAAAGCACACTGCTCCGAGGAGGCGGGTGGCAGAGACACAACCACTTCCCTCACCTCTTACCACCCCACTGAGTACAGCCCACCCCGGCTCTAACCCCAAGGAGACGATCGTGTCAAGGAGGTACCTATCACCGGTGAGGTCCAGGCCATGGCCGGAGAAGGCAAACCCACGCAAAGGGCAGCTGCCCATCTCCCACGCCGAGCAGGCAGAGACCCCCTCCCTGCATGGCCCCTCTCCAGGTGTTGGGTTTAGCAGGGAGGGGGGGTACAGCACCCTCCCTGGCACAGGATGGCTGGGGCAAAACTTACCGCCAGGTTCCTTGAGATGCCACAGTTCACTCAGCAGGTTTTTGCAGGGTTTGTTTTTATATTCCTCTTGGGAATAGGAGGAAAGGGCCTGGTGCCTTTAAAACAAGCTCTCTAAGAGAGGAGACCTAAAATACCTCATCCTCCTCCCATCAGCCTTCCAGATAAGATTTGCCAAGGGCACATCTAAGTAAGGGAGGAACAGAGTCATCAGCTCTGGCTGGCAGACAAAGTTTTTTAATTTTTTTCTTTTTCAGACACTGAGATGCCAAGGCGGTAATTCTCAAGGTGGAGGTTGCAATATGCCTGTGAAGATTAGGCAGCAGCTCATTTTCTGCCCGGGCACCCAGCACCCAGCGTGAGCAGCAGATCCCTCTGCCTCCCGTCCCAGGACCGCTTTAATGCCGCCGGGATGGGAACCTCTGCTTCAAAGGAGGTGAGATGTTTCAGACCCGCCGCTGCTCATGGGGAAACAGCTTTCTCTCCTTGCTCCCTTAACCTTGGCAGGCTGATGGCTCTAATGACACAGCCCAAATCCTCTCACGTCAAAAAGAGGAAGGCCAATTTCCCAGAACAAAAGGCTGAAGTACTAGTGTGACAGGTCACTAAACATGATCATCTCCTGCTCGGGGTGAGAGCATTGAAGAGGGATCCTGCTAAGTAGGGACAGAATACGGGACAAGGTCTTAACCTCCGCCTGCGCCTTCGGACACTGGGATCGGCACATAAAGCATCTCGAGTGCCGGAGGGGGGGATGCTGAGAGCGGGAGGTGTCGGCCAGGGGCTTCGGCACGTTTCTCAGGCAACTGTGGGGGGAATGTCACAGCTATAGCAACTGGCTCTCCAGCGGTCTGGAGGGGAGTGGGGCCAGCGGCAGCACAGCCATTGTAGCCCGAAGCGAAAGGTCAGGCCGTTTCATTTTTCACTGGTCAGCTGTAAATTTCCTAGGCGCATCGGCCATGATTTACGTGATTGTGCTGCTACCTGCCCTCTGGCTGGTGGCTTGGCAATGCACGGCTAAATGCAGTTGTGCTGTGCCCTGCCCTGCGTCCCACCTCAGCTCCTCCAGCCCTTCGCTGCCGCCTCGGGCCTTCGCTGGGCAGCCAAGAGGTCTCCTTCCCACGCAGCATCTTCCCCCAGACGATCATGAAGGTTGAGTAGTCATCACACCTGCTTTAAACCATCCAAAAATTAACCACCTGGTCCAAACTGGCTGTCCTGTCTCTTTTTTGCACTTATGGGAGGTGCAAAGGCACCCACTCTTCCCCACACCTGCCTTAGGATGAACAAGGGGACACAGGAGCCTTGAAAGAGGTGAGATAAATCCTGCCTCGTGTTTCCCTCCCGCCTTGGCTCATGGTGTTGCTTCACCCCGGTTCCTGCCCTAGGAAGCTTTCTCTTTTCTTTGGTCCATCCAGGCTGGGATGTGAGGATGGGCAGGATCCAAGAAAAAAGCATCCCAGCATCCCACCATCAAGTCACCAACTTGATTTCAAGGCGTCCTTCTTCTGCTGGTGCAGTTGGTTGCTGGCAAGTTTTGGTGGCTGGGAAAACAGGCCCATAAAACCTTCCCCATCCCAAACTGGCACCTCCCTCCTCCCCCAATAAACCCTGACCACAAAAACCTGCTGGGTTTTGGGCTGAGCAGCCAGGAAGGGTTCAGTGCTTTGCCACACAGACGGCCTGTGCCACGGCTAGCGTGAGAATCCCTCCCACCCACACCACCCCCAAACGTCAGATGGACCAGCCTGCAAGGGACAACCAAAACTGGGGCGAGCCCATGTCCCCATCCCGGCTAACCCGATGCACGCATTTGGGCCGGGTGCAGGTTTTTCTTCTCCTTTGCTTCTCCCTCTGTAACACAGATCTAACGCTGCTTTGCCGCATCAGAGAGCTGCTGCGAGGACCGGTACCAGCATTGCTTCTGGGACACGGAGGGCAGGTGGTAAACAGTCTGATATTTACATTTTTGAGGAGCAGCAGCATCTCTAGGTTAAGCACACAGGTCTCCTAGAGGCAGACACCCTTCCAGCCACAGTTTCATGAGGTGGAGCGAGCTGCTGTAACGGCTTCGTGCTGCTGAAAAGACATGCAGAAACATAATGTCTACATCTTGCAAGCAAATAAAATTCACACCTTTTGCAGTAGGAAGGTGGGCAGTGTGCTGAGCCTGAGCACAGACCTGATCCTTCATCCGTCCTCTTCTGTAGATGTCCCAAGGTTACACCTGGAAGAAATCACGATGTTTGGTTAGCAAGACGGGCAGTCAGCAGTAAGGTTTTGCAGCTTCCCACTGTCTGTAACTGCTAAAAAGAAGTTGTATGGGTTTTCTTTCTTTTTAACCAAGAAGAAATATGCTGCCGGCTCATTAAATATTGCCACTGGTTCAACGAGCTTTGGATCAGGTTCATAATCATGCAGACAGTAACGGTGCTGAAACTGGGGATATTTAATTTTCCCCAGAGGTTCTGCAATATGATGGATGAGTTTTATTTATCACTGTCAAACATGCAAGTATGCCTTTAAATTATCCCGAGGACATGAATATGCAGCAGAGAGAAGGGCGCTGGAATATGGAATGTATAGAGGTGATTAAAGAAAAACAACGGCACTTAGAAGTTTAAAAGGGATATTTTAGCCTTCATTAAGAAATCGCTTTCAAACTATTTGAAAAACACTATGAATACTCATGAGACTAAAAAGATTTAGAGCACAATGTTCAAAGGACATTGTACAAGCTATTTGTGTAAATGATTTCTTCTACTTCTTTGGCCGAGCATCTCTCATCTTCTGTGTTTGGAAACTTGGGATTACAAATTCGACGGTTTTGAGCGGAGGAATTATTTTAAAAATAATAACACACCAAATCCCACTTATACTTTACCCTGAAGGACAGTGACAGTCAACACAGGCTATTCTCAGGTTTCAGCTCTATTGCCAATATCCAGAGCCTGAATTTTCAAGCACAGAGCAATGAGGGAGCAGGGGGGAAGAACGCGGTGCCCTTTCGGAAGGGTGGGTGAACGAAGGAGGCAGAGCAGGAGGGCTTCAGGCTGGTGGCTTCTCAGCAGTGCTTCCTCTCCTCCCATTTCATGTGCTCTGCTGAACAAGCACCCTTTCAGCTAAAACTTACCCCTTTCCTGGAGCCACTTGCTTTATTAAACCCCAGCTCTCCGCCTCCGAGGTCTACATGTCTTTCTGAAACCAGCTGGTCAAAAAGCTCCTCTCTGTCCCCCCTCACCGCAGGGTCTCCCGGCTGCTGGCAGCAAACCGAATCCTGTCCACAGGCTCCTGTGGAGGCACTCATAAACCTTGGCCGACCCAGCACGGCACCTGCCCTTCCCACCCGGAGCACCCCGCACCTCCCAGGCGCATCCCACCCATGCCCTTCCCCAAAACAGCGAGATGCTCAGCGACTACCAGGACTTAATTTTGCTTATTTCTAAGGTGTCGCTCGGGCTCTTCCAGCTGCTGCTTATTGTAATCATCTTATTTACCCCGAGAAATCCAACCTGTCCGTGTTAACAGGAGCTAGCCATCGCGGGAGGAGATTTTTCCCCCCAAGCAGCGGAAACGGCAGCGTCGTGAGGGTTCGGGCACCGGCTCCCTGTGCCGCTCCCAAACACTTTACCTCCGCCCGCACGGGAGGACTGATGCTCACAACCTCCTGCCACCAGTGGCCCAGCTTTGCCCTCCCATCTGCTCGCCCCCTTCTTTAGGGAAGCAAATATAGTGTCAGATAGATAAAAACAAAACAAAAAAAAACCCACAATAAAAAAAATCATTAAAAAAAAAAAAAAAAAAAAAAAAAAAAACCCAAAAAAAAAAAAAAATCAAAAAAAAAAAAAAAGAAAAAGGTGCGCAGACACTAGTTTTTAATGACTGCATCGTTAAGCGGCAGCCGATCTCCATTTCATGCATGTTCATTAATCCGCAGCCGCGCTCCCTTTCCCATATGGCTTTGTTTCTGTACATACAGTCAGAGGGAGGCGGGAGCGGGGGTGAGCAGGGGAAAAGGGGGGGGTGTGTGGTGTGTGCGTCGAGATCTTGATGATTTCATATCGTCATAGGTTATTGCTGGTGCCTTGCCAAAGCCGTCAAGCCGAACCATCTGGGTTTGGGAAGGTTCTGCACTTCCCAGGGCTGGGCTCCATATGGGCGGCGCGGCGGGCGTCCCTGCCCTCTCCTGGCCTGCTGTGAATCACACTGATTGTTATTCAGGTGGGATGGCCCGGTCATGAACTGCACTAATCAAAAAACAAACTGCACCAAAACACTGAGGCTCACACACTGGCTCGGGCCTCCCCCTGACCTCTGTTAACCAGCCGCTTCCAATGGATGTAATGCAGGTTGTTCTTCTGGATTTTTGCACCTTCCACAGTTACCAGACATCTGTGTAAATCCCCACCCCCTCATGTTGGGCATCAGGGTCAGTAATGTTCAACAATTCAACGTGGGAAGTCTCACTGAGGAAGTACCAGGCCATAAATTTCCTCCAACAAGAGCCACCTATCAAGCTAAGCCTTGTTAAGAAGCTTCCCAGATATTAATCACAATAAAGGCCGCCGCTCCTGTACTGTTGTGTTGAGAGAATGAAACAGTCGGAGGCTGCAAAAAAAGGGTTTCTCACTTCTTTACCCTTTAATATTGGAGCACTTGTCATTTCGCAGGCAACACCGGCACGCTGGTGAGCAAATGCCCCTTTTGCCTTGAGCTCGTAACGCTGCGAGAAGCCGGCACAACTTGCGCCGGCGGGCTGCGCTGCTTTCCGCAGGACGGCAGCCTCGTCTGCACCAGCGCACACCGTTAAAAGTTCCCTCTGCACCTTGTGGCTGCGTAATCGGGTAAAACCAGCGTGCGATTGCACCCCAAAGTCAGTTGTATTTGCCAGGGGTTGCAGGTTGCCACCACCTGCCGCCGCGTGCCAAGCGCTGCAATTACGGGGCCATCAGTTGCTCTGCGTGCGTGTGCGTTTGCATGTGTATTTATATGTGCCTGCGTTTGCACGCGCATCTGCCAGCGTGAGGGAGTTTTGCAGGTCTCAAGATGACCCAGCTGAGGATAACTTTTGAGGTTTGTGCTGGTGCTGGCTCACGTCTGGAGTGGGGCTTCGCCCTCACATTTGCCGTCCCATCCAGGAAACCGTGCGCCAGCATTTGCTGTATTTGTTCCCATCTCAGAATTTAAATGGGGATAAAACATGTTCACTACAAGAGATCACATGGCTTTGGGAATGTAACTTCTGATGGGTGGCTTCCTTTATTCTTAAATGAGAAGGTATGTCAGGACTGGAAGAGCCCAAGAAAATATAGCAAAGCATTTAAGGGCTTGGAGACCCATTTTGCTTTGTTAATTTTCATTACTAAAAAAATTACTGGTCTGGTTTGAGGACTAAAGGACTGCTCAGAATTACGCAGACTCCTGCCTGCCAGCTACAATAAAGAAAAGAGGTGGCTGGGGTGGGAGAGAATAGGGCAACAAGCAAGCAAAACGCCGTGTTTATCCGAAAAGAAACAACCCAAGCCTCACTATCTTCCAGATAAAGCCGTGGTCCTTCAAAGACCCACATGTGCGCTCTGCTTGTGCGGGGCGAACAGCCGGCCCATTGATTTCAGAGGCGGTAGGCACGCTGTGCAAAGTCAGAGCAGCCCCCGACCTTTGCAGAACTGTAGCCTAAAATGAATTTACGCTCCTTTAATGGAGATAAAGACAGAAGGGGAGAACATAACTCAGCGAGACAGTTCTGCTCCGTCGTTCCCTCCTCGGTTAAGAGCAACTTTTTTCCCTTGGAAAAAAAGCGATGAAAGCTCAGGCCCTTGAAGCACTCATGGTAAGAGCCTCATCCCTTTCCCTGGACAGAGAGCAGCTGGCTGCGTAAGGGGCAGCCTCGCCAGCCGAAGAAGAGGATGCTGCAATGCTCACGAAGCAGATCCAGTCTCTGAGGGAAAAGAAATAAGCGCTATCTTATTCTGGCATTTTTGCTCGGGGAAGGGAGGTTTTGCAACAGCTGCAGATCCGTGCGTGCAACGTGCACCCGCGGGCTCTCAGCGCAGGCGTGGGCAAATTCGGGAGCCTCCACAGCCACCCCTCTGTCTGTGGCGGGAGCACAAGCAGTTTAGGCCCTGAGAGGAAAAAAGGGGCTCCCCTTTTCATACAGTTTAGAAAACTACTTGATGCCCCAGGCTGGCTCCGACGGGAAGGGGCACACACGTGCACCTCCGGCCGTGCCAAGCGCCTGGCGCTTCCTCAGCACCCCTGTGCCTGCAGGACACGTGCCAGCCTATCGCGGCCGGGGCGGCAGGTGAGGCAGTATGTCGCGATAACCCTGGCTATGCCTGGCAGCGCTGCAAAGTGAGGGTCTCCTTTCCTTAGCCCATTGAGGAATGCGGGCTGATGCCGCGTCCCCTTTTTACCCCCACAGCTCTGTTTCTGTGAGGTTGGCAGAAACTGACACTTTTTCTTTTGCTTAATTAAGTTGTTCAGAAGAAGGCTGGTCAAACAGTTGCGTCTACGTGGGGAGTCTTGAAGCGAAGAGAAAGCGGTGGGCGTTGCCAACATAAAAAGGGGGATTCTGTTATTGTTTGGGTGTAGACGGGTCATTTTTTCAAAGTTACTGCTGCCTGAGTGACCACAACCCTGCAAGCAGCAGCAATGAAAGGACATTAAGCTGCTAAATGCGGCTACCTTGGGCTCCAAAGTGTAAGAAGAAAA
>VXBL01008644.1:27903-38040 GCA_013400195.1 Aramus guarauna
GGAGCACTTATTTTCCCTCTCTCGAGAAAGCGTGAACTGATTGCAGTACAGTGCAGTGAGAATTAGAGCAGGTCCCTCTGAGCGTACGATTCTGGGTGGGCAGATGACAAAGCTGGTGCCAGGAAAGCTCTGGTAGGCACCCTACTAACTGTCCATCCCTGTCCCTGCACAACAGCCCATTTCTTAGTCATCCCCCACCAAAGAAAAAGCCATAGGAACAATTATCAACCGCTTTAAGTCCACCTGGCTTTCAGCAGAAGCCTGCCTGCATTTCCAAGACCACTGGCACCCCAAGCTTGAGGGGTGTTTTTCATATTTTGGCAGTCCAAAGGCAGGACATTGACCCTCAAAGCTCAGCATTACACCTGGCTGTGGTGTCTATACGCTGCCTCATGTTCTGAAATATTTACTGACATTTTACCACACGGGTTTCAAGTCCAGCGTGACCTGGCTTCTCCTAATGCAAGCGACTGAGCAAAGCGCTGATCTTACCTCCACCGGCACATCTCTCTCCAGGCAGCCTCAGGAGCCCTAATTTAACCATCACCATGGTGTAAAGTTCGGCTCATGGCACACAGCATCTTGTTAGCCACAGCTTGCCACATGGTCAGCACCCGTGGGTTATGACTTTTTAGCTATGCAATTGCATATGATAGAGTCAGATACACATGGGAGGCCCAGCACTGGCATCAGGCTAGAGATTTTTTAATTGAGACCATGGATCAGAGGAAGGTGCCTGCTGCCCCGACAGCAGTCAGAGCAGTTTTGGGTTGTGACCCAGTCTCAGCAGTGAACTCTCTGGGAGCTGGAGGGCCATGTCTCCACATGCCTCTCAGACCCATTGCCTGGTCACCACTGCCTCGGGTGTTTAACTATCTAAAACTGAAGCTGCTACACAGGATTTGGACCAGCTTACAGCCCCCTTTGACTAGAAGTTGGTGTGGGATATACATCTCTGATCCAACCAACACGTTCTCAAAACCCAATGATTTTCCCATCCAGGCTCTGGATTCAGGCTGAAGGTCCCAAACTTTCCCAAATTTGCAACCCTTCTCTATTTAAAGAGCACTCCAAAATGCCTCCCTCCCTCTCCTCACTGCATAGACTTGGGGAGCAAAACACCCAGTGTCACCCGCACACATGGAGCCCCCCGCCAGACCCCACCGCACCCCCCTGGCTCTCCCAGGGCTGTTCCATGGGGGCACACAGGAGATCCGCAGCTACTCCCTATGGCTGCGGCAGCTGGCATTTCTCTTCGGCAGCCGGTACGTGGCCGGAAACTTTGCTTTATTCAAGGTGCCTCTCCTTCTCTCCTTCTCTCCTTCTTTCTTTCTTTCCTTCTTTCCTTCTTTCTTTCTTTCTTTCTTTCCTTCTTTTCCTTCTTTCCTTCTTTCTTTTTTTCCTTCTTTTCCTTCTTTCCTTCTTTCCTTCTTTTCCTTCCTTCCTCCCTCCCTCCCTCACCGGTTGGAGTCAGCCGCAGGTTTTCATGCGGTGCATGCACAGCCCCTCGCAGCCCTGCACTCCAGCTGCTGGCGAGAAAGAGCCTTTTTGTTCGGCTGAGACTCCACCGACACGATGTCTTTACTCCCAGGAAAACAGAAGGCCTTCCTTGACACGGGCAACCCCAAAAGGGTTGGGATGCTGAAGGGAAGGTCCTAAAAGACAGAAAGGAGGATTCACAAGGGCTGGACGGAAGCCATCGCACCATTCCTGGCACTGGCCCTTCCACATGGGGCTCTGCCGCCCGGCAGGACAAAGAGCGCGGTTTTCACCAGCCCCACGTTCTGCTGACGAACGCACAATAAACTGACAGAGGGAGACGAAGCAGCATTTCAAAGCCCCACGTGCGGAGGAGGTAGAGCATAGCGGGAGTGGGGATGGACACTTTCTGCAGGTGTTCGGCCAGTGTCCCCCCATTTGCATACATTTGCATAGTGTCAAACAGTTGCCTGACAGACTCTCTGAGAAGGTCTGGACTGAACCCAAACCTGTCAGGGACTTTCTCCTTGCCAGTCAAGGTTGGCTTTGGTTGCAATTAGAGAGAGGAAAGGAATACTTCTGACATTGCCATATAGGAAACTACGGATGGGGGGGAGTTTAAACAGAAAAGGTAGGTTTTCTTTAGGAANGGAAAATATCTTTGTCTCTACTCACTTGCTGGCCAGCGCTCTCTGTGCTACCAGCTCACAGGAGAGTCACGGCCAAGGGGGAGCTTTCGGGGATATAAAACAATAAATAACCAGAGATGGACTTGGCAATGAGGTACCTGTCCAGGCACCACACCCGTACAGGGGGCCACGAGCAGGAAATCCTGGGGTGACGCTCCCGAGCCCCACAGCCCCGCGATGGGGGCAGTCGCGGTGGAAGATGCTCGCCGGGCTGGGGGCAGAGGACGAGGGGGACCCGAGCGCTTAGCAACATCAGACAATGGCAAGGCATGGAAATACCTCACGGATATTTACCGAGAGAAAAAAAACAGAAGGGACAATGAGGATATGTTTTGGAAGCCCACACCCCTTTTACTTGTTGTTTCACATATTCTTCCCTCAGCCGTGAAAATTTCATACTTCATCTTTACCCGGCGGTGGACACTAGAGTTTCACGAGCAGGGGACAATAGGTTCTGTTTATTCACCCACAATAAAGAGCCTGTTTAACTCCGGACTGCAAGTGGCTGAGCCATCTGGCCCATATCTTCACAGTAAAACATTGTCCATGACACAAAAAATGATTACATCCACAGGACAAACTAATGTGACCTCTAAATAAAGCCTTCCTCTGAAGCTATGATATCATACTGCAGAGGGGACACCGGCACAATTGAATCTGGTCACCCAGAGCACAAGTGAGATAGGACTATTTAAATCCAATTTTACAGGAGACTTTTTGTCCTCCGTGGCAAACCACCCAGATCCGACGACAGCATTGAAACATCTTTTTTTATGCACTCTTAAGGCAACAGAGCGGTTCTGTCTGGCCTTGGCAGTCCTCTTCAGCTCGCCCCGGGTCCAGGAAGCACCCGTCCATTTTCAGAGCCAGCACCTGCAAGCTTTTCTTCTAACAGCGTTTTACTGATGGAGCACCACCTGCACTGGCCCCCTTCTTCTTTTTTTTTATTTTTTCCCCCCCTCCGATAGCGAGGAAACAAGCGTCTCTTTCTCCTCAGTGCCAGTTGGAAAGTCCAAGTCTGCCACGGCCTCACAAATAGTTTCTGAGCTCGAACAAGGCGGCCTCAGCCCCGCCGTACCTGAATGGCGGCTTCATGGGGCAAAACAAGGACCCCGGCAAAGGGCCCATCTCAATGGCAGAAACGTCGCGCTCTCAAAGGAGGCAATTTATCTTCGCCGGTACAGCACTCCTACCACTGTATCTCTTAGAGAAACGTTCGTAAAAGGGGATGATAGATCTAATTAAAGAGGCTAATCCTTTTACAGGGACAATGCTACCGATGTGTGGATATTTACGGACTTTGTGGGAATGCTTCGCAGTAACCCGAACGATTAACGCAAGCCGAACGCCCATTTTATTGAGCTGAATGTCTGCTTGGCTGGAAGGCGCTCTGACAGGCGGGCAGTCTAAAGGGTATCGTTGCAGCGGTGCGTGCCGGCAGGCATGCACGTCCCTGCGGCCTTGCACCAGCGCTGGCTGCTGTTCCTCTTGCGGGGGCACTGCCGGCACTGGGGCAGGACCAGACCCATGGGTTTACAGGCATTAAAAGCAAAAAGGTGGTCGGAAAGGATAGAAACGGAGAGGAGACCTTTGCCAGGGAATTGCTTGACTGTAATAACTTTGATAAATCTAGGATTTCCAGAAGGGAAAGGAAGCCTTGTGCTAGGCACGAGAAAGCTTTTTTTTTAATAGTGATAGCACCTGTCTGGAAAAGCACAGTCTGCTCGCACAGGTCAAGCAGGCTTTTCTTTGCAGCTAATTCGTAGCATCAGAACTGTAATTACAGTGAACCGAAAATAAAAACAGGAGCAGACTATCTTGCCCAGTTTTATCTTGGCTCTTCGGAAGTGAATTCGGGACCGATTCAAAACTCTTTTCAATTTAGCAGAAATTCTTTTTACCGACTTTTTTTTTTTTCCTCAGCCATAGAGTGCTTTTGTATTAGCATGCTTAGCTCGAACACCTGAATACCCACACTCTATCTTTTCATATGAAAATACAGTTTGCAGGCCCAAATCCAGGTTAGATAAAAAAATCAGTCACCAACATAGAGTTTTCAATGGCAAAGGCTCTTAATCCGCTGTGGAATTATAAACCTTGCACCCAAAGGATTAAACTTCTCCTACACAGATCATTAAACAGTGCCGCATTTTTGGCATGGCACTTCTGTTACCCATGTACGTTTCCAGACCCAGGTCTCTTAGCCACACAAGTCCTGGCATTAAAAATCCTGCAGCTTCCCTGAAGCCCATAAAAGTACCCTGAAAAATACTGCAGTAGCTTTGGTCCTGGGGCACAGCATCAGTGCCACCGATCTGGGACCGGGAGGGAGCTCTCATTGATGCTTTCTTGGTGTTGGGTCCATTGACCCACACAGGGAAGGACACAGTTCCCACTAAAAAGCAAACATTTGAATACATCCCAAACACAACAACCTTATATATGTGTGTGTGTGTATATATATATATATATATATATATATATATATATATATATATATATATATATATATATATATATATATATATATATATATATATATATATATATATATATATGCATGCACAAACCCCCAACATTATCAGGTTGAAAGAAGATTATTCAAGGCCAAGTGTTGGCTTCTCAGCAGAAAAATACATTTGAATTTAAAAGACTATTTGCTGAAAGCATAATTATCAGTAGGATACAGCAAGTTTGGGGTTTTTGTTTGTTTGTTTGTTTAAGAGGTAGATTTTTTTTGCCAGAAAAAAGGCACCTTTTCCTTTTGCTGGCTCTTTACTTTCTTCTTCCTTTTCCTGTATTGAAAAAGAGATTTAAATACCTCGTTCCACCATCTCAAAGATTATGTAGTAGCAAAACTCCCTGGAGAAAGCACACAGCTCCCCAAAGATGACAATGTTTTTTGTTTCTTTCAAACTTCTTTCATTTCAGCTCTTCTCTTTCTTTCTTTCTCTGTCTCATTTTAATCCCTTTGAACTGTAACACTGGGTTGATTGGAGCCCTGCTTCTCCTCCCCTGTATGTCGGCCTAAATCTGCAGTAACTCCCATTACCTTGGTAGAGTAACAGTGAGATAACTGAAAGGGAAAACCAGCCATGATTTTGCACTGAAGTTCAATGATGTTTTTAGGCAGTGGAGTAGAGTAAGAAAGCAGCTCCCTTGACCGCCAAAGAGAGAAGATGCATCTCAGCCCACAACAGGTTTTCCAGGAGGGTGGGAGGAAGCTGAGGGAGACGAGTCCCTCGTGAACACGCGCAATGTTCTCCACAGGTGTCACTGCTCCACACGCCCGTCTGGGAAGGAACCAAAGGGGAGGCTGGTGGAGCCACTGCACGGCTCCAGGCATCCAGCCCATAGAAGGCAGGGACGGGGATTCATCTACTAAACAACCTAGTTGGGTCACCCCTAACTTTCCTCCTTCCTTAGAAAGGGTATTTTAAGAAGTGGCTGTTGTTGCCTAAAATTTTGAGAAGGTCCTTCTTTGTCAGCACAGCAGAAATTTAAGCAAAACGATACCTATGTTGCTCCCATTTTTGTGTAGGCGATTCTCCAATGGAAAGGGGCTGGAGTTGGCCATGCAGGTTGCTGCAGAGCCTGGAGTGGGTAGGGACTAACGTAAAGGCTCTTTAGCAGGGTCCCAGAAGACTCAACCTATAGAGAAAATGCAGGAAACAGAGAAATGCTGCGCGCTGTAGGTACTGTGGGTCACCATTTAAGCATTTCTGCTCCCTTGTACATAAACTGTTGGGTTTTTCTCTGCAGGGTGAGGAAATGGACAGTTTGACCCTCCAGTCTCCCATGCAGTGGACACGGCAGTGCTAGGTCAACAGTTGGACTTGACCATCTTCTAGGTCTTTTCCAACCTAAACAATTCTATGATTCTGTTTCCTGCAGGTAAGGGGAGGGTGAAAACAAAGATAAAATTGAGGACTCTGGAGTCTATTTCTGCTCCTTTGCTAAAAATAACATCACAACATTGAAAGACAGTGACTCTAACTCGGCCAACAAATTCCTATTGCAAAACCCACACCGGGTATGCGTGCACATGATGGTGTGTATTGAAACCTGGAAGCTAAATTCGTTTTTACCTCTGTGGATCAGAAAAAAAGAAAGTATTAAAGGAGAAGAACTTGAACCAAAATTATCGATCTCCTTGCACTCAAGAGATAAGAGAGTTTTCAGGTTCTCCAAGGGCTACCCTTAGTATCCACAGTGGCATGAACCGAGCCTCCATCAATGGTCTTTCCTGGCTTTTGGAGAAACTGAGATCTGGACCTCAGCTTTTTGGTTGGGCACATCTGTAAATGGCCCGGGTGTTGCAACAACCTCCTTTCATCTGTGCTTTTTTGGAGGGGATATGCTGGTCAGGATTAGATTGCATTGAATGTAGGCATAGACTTTCAATTTGCTTTTGCTGGACAATTTAGGCAATTCGTTTGAATTAAAAAAGGCTACAGAAAACTTTTTAATGAGATCTAGTTTTGTGGGTCAAGGCCTGCAAAGAAACATTGCTACTTTGAAAACTGCAGTTAGATATTCCATTAGGGAGTTTGGAGCGTCTAGGTCTTGACACAATCATGTCCTGGTCCGTACCCGTTAGGCACCGTGACCTGACCTGATGGGATGGCTTGTGACAGGAGGGATTTTAAAATATCAGGTAGACAGCAGGAGTCATTGTGCTTATGCTGAAGCACCTGCACATGGGATGGGCTTCTAGGTGTGCCGATTTTGTAATCAGGTTTTTAAGAGGCAAAAGCTGAAAGCTAAATTGCTGTAAGAAGGTAGAAATGCAGGCTGAGACAGGGAGCATCCATCTCATGCTAGAGAGCAGAAATAAGTGCTGCTGTTAGGATGTGCCAGAACTGGCAGTTCCTCTGGGGCTGCAGGACATGGTAAAACATTTCTGTGCCATATTAGAGAAAAAAGGAGTGGAGCGGGAAAAAACGCACAGGAACGCCAGCCATTCCCAGCCCGGGGTGGACACTCCTGCTTCACAGTCTGTCTTCCTCTCCGGAGGATTAAGTACTACAAAAGCACAGGTAATTTAATGCTGCTGTAGGTTTTTCTGCCATTTACATACAACCTAGCACAGGCTGGCACAGTCAGGAAAAGCACAAGGTAGACAGCCCTACGAAAAAGGCGAGAAAAAAAACACCACAAAACCTTGAAAGAAATAAACTTGAAAGACGTTGGTTGCAGCTTCCCACCTGCATGTATTTCTCATTCACCTTCAGTACCTCTTTTATTCGCTCCAAGTCTTCTTTACCTACGGTAGTTGCACCATGCGAATATGGATGGATGTGGTTAAATCGCAGAACTCGCACGGATGGCCTCTCATTCATCATCCTGCACCACTGCACTCGCTGACGGTCCGGAATACCTGTCAGACGCTCCCCATTACTGGAGCATCTTTCCCGGGAGATACAGTAGCAACCATTTAGAGCAGTTTCTGAAAGCCTTTTGCTGAGCTGTACTCTGTTCCTGATGAAATAGCGTATATTCAACTTTCTCGGGGTGGGGGGGTGGGGATGAGATAAATTTCTGGTTTGCTTGCAGACTTCTGATGTGAGAGATCCCAATGGATGCCCAGAAAGTTACTCACAGGGGCAAGTTTTGCAGCATCAGGGGTCAGCATCGTCAGGCTGCTCACGAGAGCAAGGAGCGTTGGTCTAAGCAAATTCTCAATAATATTGTGCTAGTCAGATATAACAGTGATTTCTCCAAGCTCTTTGTGCTGTGTTTCTTTTAGGAATATGCCCCTTTACACTGCCACCAATCTATTTATTTCCATTGTCCTTAATCCCACTACAGTTTCGAAATATAATAGACAAATATGTAAAGCTTCTGTTCCTTTAGCTGAAAGAGCAGGCATTTTATTTACAGAGCTTTCCATTTCTTTTCATATGTCACCGTAACTCTATATAACACCTTCCCAGCTAAATTCCCTTCAATAATTTCTGGTGGTTTCAGCTACCTCCACAAGAAAAATCCTCCAACTTAAACTGATCCGAATCTAAAACAGCATTACTTCCCTCTAGATATGTCCATTTAATATATCCAATACAAGCAGCCAACTGCTGTTCTCAAAAGACTATCTGACAGATTCTATTCACTTTCAAAGTAGCTCTCCATGGTTTGAATAATTATCTTTCATTTCCCCCTTTCTGACACTTTTCAATGATTTGTTGACATCTGAAGAGATATGTGCAATCTCACAAGAGGCAGCTGGACTTTCTACCCAAAAGATACAAATACAAAAAGGATTCCCATACAGAATTTGAAATAACTATGTTCTTTGCAAATGGAAGACTAAATCTGCATTTTAATGGGACATGTTTTTAAAAAGCGGAATTCATGAATAACCCTATGAGTTTTAACTTTTTCACTGCCAGTGACAAATCAGAACTACCCCAGGGAAGAAATCCTACCTTCCCTTTGTCCGATTTGCTTTCCCGGCATTCGCTGCCGCAGCGGCTGGAGCTTTCCTGCAATGCCTTCCTTGCCCTCCTGACACAAAGCTGAAGACGCAGCTTTCACGCCTGGCGTTGCAGGTCCTTTATCAGCTACCCAGGTTTGGAAAGCAAGCCTATCCCCTCCGGTGTCTGTGTGCAGCCAAAATCAGATGAAGCCCACAAATAAGGAATATACCTACGGAGTTATCCAACCCCTGCTACAGGAGTATATGGGCACTCTCCAAGCCCAACAGAATTTATGCTTACACTGGCTGTGTGAGTTCTTCTTTCCATTTTACAGATGGAAAACTGAGGCAGAAAGCGTTCAGAATTCAACGCCTCGCTCAGAATCGCACAGCAAGCCAAAATTCGACGCCTGTCTGTGAACATCCATCCATTTCTGGATACTCTGCCCATTCCTGGTTATGTTTTGCCTGCATAACCGTTTTTCTTACTTGCGCTGTGACACGTTAAAATGTCCCTGGCAGGAAAGGGTTTTATCCCCTCTTCCCTCCTGAGCAGTGTCTGGAAAAGATAGCATTAAGCAACAAGTTCTGTGTTTTGTTCTCCAGTTATAAAGCATTGTGTTTATTCCCTTTGACTCCCAATAGATTAATTCCTTGGAGTACAAAAGAGGACACACAAAACCTTTTTCCCCGTATGGCTTCTCTCTCTCAGTGATGCTGGCATCAAACAGGCCTCTGAGACATGTGGGAGCAACAGCCCAGGAAAGGTTGGCTGGAGCGTATGGAGCTGCTGGAGGGCCCAGTCCAGCCCCGTTTTGTTTAATGAGAGTCTCCCTTTGTGAGAGGGCTGCTACCCAGCACCCCGAGTTGGCGCCTCACTTGTCCATCCCGGGCAATGCCACGGAGTGAGGAACGTGCTGCAGGATCAGAGGGGAACACAACGCGGGGGACAGCTAAAAAGTAAATGGTGAAAGAGGTGGCCTGAAGGGAAGAGGAGAGTCTGAGGTGCGTCGGCAGGAGGATGGAGAGGCAGAAGCACAGCACTCTGCAGCTTCGCGCAATGTTTTGGGCAGCCCTCTGTTATCCAGACAGAAGTCTGGTGCCTCTGTGGTTTGGAAGCGCACAAAGGACTATGCGGGAGGGGAGATTTCAGGGCACTCCTGGAAATTCCTGCGTTGTGGAATAGTATCTTATGACCCAACAGTTAACCGCATAACCAGGTGAAAACCCACTCGATCTTTAGCCGTGGCTACCACAGGTGGTGTCCACACCACCACGCAATATGCGTAAGGAACCCCGTTACTCTTGAGAAAACGGTCCCAGCCATTACGACCTGCTTCCCCGGTATCGCTCAGGATGGATTAGGGACCCGCTTTATCTCACGGGGAGCTCAGCCTTCCTGTTGCAACCCCCGAACACCTTGCCACCGACAAGAATCGGGAAAGCCGGGTTGTGTTATCGGCAAGTTGGGGAGGGTGCTCTCCACCAGCACGTGCAGCCAGAAGCCCCTCGCTTCCTTTAACAACCCCCCCCCGCCCCCACCCCTCCCCT